>JABFER010000134.1:0-67782 GCA_013618295.1 Fusarium armeniacum | reverse complement strand
TATAAATCAAATTCCCTGTACGAAGATTGAAGAAAAGATGCCCCTCTTAGAGACCTAGGAGGAAGAGGCGAAGGTAGTAGAAGGAAGAGACGAAGGAAGCGGAAGGAACAAGCGAAGGAAGAAAACAAGGCGATGGAACAATACTTGCACCTAGGCCGACGCTTTGCTTTAACTGGTATGACGGCATCAACATCAGGATCTTTCAAGTAGATGATAGAAACAATTTAATGGTATCCCACCTATAGAGAATAGGCGATCAATGAGGGTAATCTTCCAACTTCAACACCAAAAATATATAAAATCCACCAAACAGTCTCTATTACATCGTGAATAAGTCAATAATCAATTCATTACTCCCAAACACTGCAGCCATGACTGTCGACATCAAGCCATATACAATCAACGTTCCAGACTCAGAAATTGAGCTCTTGAAAACAAAACTTGAACACGCAAGATTTCCCATTGAAGGTGAAGCCTCTGACGACTGGACCTTCGGTGCCAGTCTCAGTGATGTGAAGCGTCTCGCCGCCTATTGGAAAGATGGTTTCGACTGGAGAGCCCAAGAAGCCGCGCTCAACAAGTATCCTCAGTTCACTACTAGCGTATCTGTAGATGGGTTTGGAGATCTTGAGATCCACTTCTTGCATCAGAAGAGCAGCAAACCTGACAGCATCCCTTTGCTCTTTGTGCACGGCTGTAAGCCCACTTGGACTTCACTTGGAGACACAAATTTGACTAACACTGGCTGCAGGGCCTGGAAGTTTCGTTGAGGTTCTCAAGATCCTCTCTCTTTTGACTGAACCCAAGGATGGACCTTCGTTTCACATTGTTGCGCCTTCTTTGCCAAACCATGTTTTTTCGGATGGTGTTTCAAAGCCTGGTTTTGGGATTCCTCGATATGCTGAAACCTTACACAAGCTGATGATAAAACTGGGCTACAACAAATATGGTACGACTCTTACTGTTCTTGTCCGAGAAGCATGACTAACTTTGTGGTAGTCACTCAAGGAGGCGATTGGGGCTATATAATCACTCGTCTGATCGGTTTACAATACCCGGAATCCTGCCTCGCATCGCACATGAGCATGATTCCAGCCGTCAGTCCTCCAAACCCATTCAAGACTCCGTGGCAGTTCCTTCACTTTTGGCTCTTTCCTTTCACTCCTCAGGAGAAGCAAGGAATTGAGCAGATGAAGAATTTCTACAATGAGGGTCTTGCTTACAATTTGATAATGAGTAGCAAGCCCTCTACTATAGGGTTCGGCCTCGCTGACTCGCCCGTGGCTCTACTCTCATGGACGTACGAGAAGCTGCATGACTGGACTGATGACTACAAGTGGACCGATGATGAGATCCTAACATGGGTTTCTCTCTATCAGTTCTCCAAAGCAGGACCGGCCGCAAGCTGCAGGATATACTACGAGAGTAGACATGCGGATCAGGATTTGACAAAGAAGGTTAACGACTGGATCCCCAATGTCCCACTTGGGCTATCATACTTCCCCAAGGATATTGTCTTTGTCCCGAGGACATGGGGAAGGACTTTAGGACCCATCGCCTTTGAGAAGATTCATACTAGTGGTGGGCATTTCGCCTCGATTGAAAGGCCTGAAGAACTAGTGGAGGATTTGAGAGAGATGTTCGGCAAGGGTAGACTGGGCAAGCAGGTTATCGAGAAGCTTAGGGACAGCTCTCTGAATCCGTTTGGGATCAAATCGGATTTGGCAAACGCTGCTGCATCTGCTACCGTACAAGCGATACGCAAGAACAATACTTGATAATGTATACATCCAATAGATCTGTAGTTCTATGTCAACAAAGCCATATACCGCCCACTTGTGCTGTAAGGATTGTTTCTCTTCGATATTGCGACTGTGTTTTGACATCATCCAACACCTGCATAACGGTCATACAATAAGTTAGAATACAAGTATAAGTTAGCAATAGAACCAAAATTGGACAAGACACGGAGTGGATACTTTACATTACGCGTGGTTACTTCAGTCAGCCGTTCTCACACGAAGTGACGACGTCTGACAAAGTATAGCGGTAGAAAGAAATAGAAAGCGAAACAAAACATAAAGCCCCATATAGATTTCATCCCATATATGTAGGTCCACTTGACAGGTAGAGAGAGGTACGCCAAGGTTTCAAGATGAATTTTCCGTTGTTTGCCGAAGTCTGACGCAGAACAGGAGAGGGATCAGCCGCTTTTGGCGCCTTTCCCACAGTGTTGTCATTCCCCGTCCGTGAATATCCCAGTTTTCTTTGTTCATTGAACGCTCAATGTGCTACTATAATAAAGTTATGACTATGTTACGGATGAAAGGGTTGATCAAAGCTCATCTGTCATCTGTCACCTGTCATTTGTCTGCCGAACATCTGGAAGCCAATTGCATGTTAGACACTTCGGCATCTATTTTGGATGTAAACTTGACCCAGTTGCGCTATTGCAAGACAACCCCTTAACACTCTATGCAGATCGTGACTCCCTCACGCATCCACCGTTGAGATCGGAAATCTCCGCAAAGTTCCCTTGCTGGAATGGCCAGTTCCTATTTAACCCCATGTTTCGTGCACCCCCTATGCATCAGGTTTACGTTGTCTATGGATCCCTCAATAGACACGGCCCCCTGGACTGAGATCAGCAGATGCGCGTGCGTTCATCGTATACCGTCAAGAACTAACCATGCCGCAGTAGATCGCCCTGACATCAGAAGCTTAGCATCTCCGGAGCAGGGGGTTGACATAACGGAGATAGACCTTGATTAGGCTGATGGAGTATATGGAGTAGTATTTGCTTATGTCCAGTACCCCACGAGGTGTCTATCGATATGATTTTACTGACTGTGAGACCCCTTTTGCTGATCCATACATGCACCCGGGTTTCTAACTGAGTATCGTGTTCAGCCCGGTTCAACTGACCTACTGCCTGTTAAGACTTAACCCCTGGACTAACTTTCGCAGCAAGTAGCAAATGCTGCGGTAAGCCACAGTGATATAGTATCTAGCGACACAGTCCTAAAACATCGTACTTGTACAACTCAACTTGGCAACTTATATGTCTCCACTGTGACCCCGACTACTGGGAAAGACAGGGCTGCACGCAGTAGCTACAACAGGCACTTTGCAGCGAGTCCTCTCAACAACAGAACTAGAGCTCAATGACCGAGTGTGGAAACGTCGGTGAAGTGACTAGATCCAGAGCTGTGGGTTGCCAGGAAAACTCCGCTCACCGTATCTACGAGTCTGCCGTTGGGCTGCTGGAGGCGAAGCTACTCGAGTTTCCCTAGTGGGGTGTGTTTGCGATGCCCTGGTGCGAGGAACCTCCCAGGCATCATTGGCGGGATAGATTCGGTTAAAGATTCGGTGTCAGGGATCTCCTTTTTCCTTCCTCGGCGATTTATTGTACCAGCAACTATGTATGGACTTTAGACACATTGATGGGGGGCTTAATTCATCATAGATATCACAGGTTCAAGGCGTGTAGGAACTTAGGCAGTTGTGTTCTATCTAATTAATAATATTTTAAGGCTTTCATTTACTGCCACAATGTAGTGGATTGCCTTTCTACTCTGTAGATTCAACCACACCAGCCATAGCTGTTTCCCAAATACTAGTCATATATCCATCTTTACTCTTCGAAAGCGGCCACAGAATACTTTTCAGCGCCGCCCTTACATCTTGCCATGTATATAACCTCATCGCCTTACTCTGAGTTCGTACAACCTCTTCAAAGAATGGCCTCAGACTAGGTTCCAAGTCCATGTCGCCCTCCTTCTCATGCCCACGAATACTCACCAACCCGGTAAAGGATTCCCAGAATATCAACTCCGGAAGTTGTGAAGACGCAGGTTTTCGCATAGCAAACTTGATATCGCGTTGAAGGATGCATAAAGAGTGGAGGAATATCTCTCTCTTAAAGGGGTGCCATAGAGTCACAACCTGTTCGCAGTACAACTCTACTGCCACCATCAACGCACACCAAGACGTCATGCATCTCAAGTCTTCGGGTGTAGTGGCGTTGGACCCGTTGTCTGATCCTTCATAGTATATAGAGTTCAAATGTCCCGTGATGAGATTGTCGTAAAGTGTCGAGCCTTGACCGTACAACCAATACTCATCCTGTTCTTTTGAACCAACAGTTTCCTCTAAACCCTGTAGACAATCGATTATGGGCCTGTAGTCGACATCAAGTAACTGTGCGCCGCTATAAGGGGCGTTGAAGAAGGCTGGAATCAGCCGAACGGCCTTCAACTTGAGATGGTGAGAGAATTGGCCAGCGTTCAAGTGGAAATTGTGAAGGAGGCTTATGGTTTTGCCCACTTCTAGGGAGTAAATGTCGCCTTCGATGCCTTGTTCCGAGACGACGCCTTGGAGAACGCTTTTCAGGCCGTGGATAAAAGCAGATGCTCTGTTCTTGTTAGCTATCAATCAAGAATGGTCAGGCGAGCATGGAAACTAACAGAAGAAAATACCGATCTGAAAGTTCTTGATCAAGAGTCTTGCGCTGGTCATCCTCTTGGTGTCGTAGTCGGTTCGAAAGAGCGTAGACGACGCTCAGGTGGGTTTCGGCCAATTTTATGTCACCTCGACAAACCTACTGTAGTCAGCATAGTCATTTCTAATCCACTAATAGATTTATCAAACCTCCGCATAAGCCAAAGTAGCGACTTGCTTGGTGATTCCAGCAAGTAATCTGAGATCGCCTCTAGACACTAACTTTCTCACTTGCTGCACAGTCTCAATCTTGTGATAGAGAAATGTTGTTTCAAACTTGGAAAGAGTGCCGACGTTGAAAGCGAAATGTATGCCCGCCATGAGTACTGCGCTTCTAAGCGCCTCGGGATTCGAGATAATAAAGGCAAGACTATACATCTTAGAACAAGTACCACTTCCAAGAGCACGATGTAACCTTACCAGTCTTTTGTGGGATCTTTTGGTGAAACGCCAAGCGTTGAGCCAGAGCCATAGACTGAAAGCCAAGATTAGTATAAGAGGAACATGTATAGGAAGTCCACATACAGTAATGAAACAGCTCCTGTGATCTCAGTGGCATGTCAATAGAGGAACAACCAAGGTTGACCTTTGAACTAGAAAGAGCCAATTGCGCCACCAAAGACTGTGAATTCGGTAATTCTGGTCTTTTAGCACATCTGGAGGTTCCCCGAGGGTTATGCTCCCATGGTGTTGTGGCCTGCCAAGGTTGAACATCTCCAGCTGCCCTCTCTAGCGCCCTTCGCTCTCTCAACGGGATTTTAACAGGGGGGTATACGCATGTCCTTTTGCTTTTTATACAATTTTGACTTAATAATTGATGGACTTTTAGCAACAGGTTGATAAACATAACGAAATGGGATTAGATAGTGGACTCACCATTGAGGTCGTTGCTCGCCACATCTTACTCTGCGGTTGCGGCACTCAGAGCACCCCAACTTGCTTCGCGTGTGAGCACGGCGCTGTCGAGGCTTATCAGTCTTACCGGCTCCGGCTCCGTCTCCTCCTTCACCCTGCATGGTCTCGCTGGTGTGTAGGGTTATTTTAACTTTGGTGTCCTTTCAAGGTTGTTTCGTGCAATCACAAAGAAAAGGAGAACTGAAGGATGGAATGAGATGCAGGAAGCAACGTTTAAGAAAGCGTAAGCACTAACTTAACCAGGTCTGACATGTAGGGGTGTTGACCAATGACCTATCACTTGGCGTGAGGAGTAATTTGGCTGCGTTGGGTAGTTGAATGTAACATTTCGGCTACTTCCATAAAGAATCCATTCGTGAATACGAAAATCCGCTTTAGGCTATTGTGACTATTTAACCAAGTTGATGAAATGCAATTTTCTCTATCGTGTATCGATCGCTCAAATAATTCATGCATGTCTATCCGTAAAACCCTGTTCTATTTGCCTCACCATATCCTTCCATTAAAAACTCCATTTCAGGCCATCCAGCCACTTCCACGTCACTCCCCGGTACAAATTGTGCCATCGACCCCTCAACTGTTCCAAGTCCCGAGAACGGGAGGAAGTTCAAAAGACCATCCATAGACCCGATCCCTTGAACTTGAGGATCTTGTGCCTGCATTTGCTGAGCTGGCCATCCAGAAGCATAAGGCATGCTATTCGTGTGAATGCCTTGTGGAGGAAGGCTTGACACGGCTGGTGGTTCGTTCGAGTTGTTGGCGCACTCTGAGAATGTGTCAACAACCTGGGCCAGTCGCGCCATTGAGCCGCACTTTTCTGTGTGATTAATGACGTTTCGCAGGGTCTCAACAATACGTCGAATCTTGCTTTGTAGAGCTACCTCGTCTGGTTTGACTCCTTCTACCAGTTCCCCAGGACGTAGCCGAAGCAGTCGAAGGATCAAAATCATGGCTGAACAGTAAGCGTAGAAAATATCCAGCCCGGAAAGACCATTTAGAACATTAAAATGGTCGAGGAGGATCATGAGGTAGCTCAGTTGGCATGCATGCTTGACGCACAACGCCGCGCGTGTAGGTACCGGTGCTTTGGGTGCTTCAATATCAGCTTTTCGCGTCGATGCTACGTCGCGAAGTAGCAGTGGTCTTGTAGCAACGATAGCGATATAGTGAAATTGAATATGCATCAGCAAGACGGCGCGAAGTTGTGGAGCTGTTTTCCAAGCCAGAGAAACTTTGAGCTCCTCCATGTCCACAGCACCCTCTTCACCTAGAGATGCTAGAGCCCTGCCTTCCGATTTCATCCAAGCGATGTCAAGCCCTGGTGCTTTCCCTATATCTCTTTTCCAACCGTCCAAAGCATCCATAATCTCGTCCAGTTTCGGTCCTGGGCTTCGGTTTACTCCATGCAGAAGCCTTGCTCTTGCTAAGATAGCCTGGAGTTTGACAGACCACGATACGAGTCTGGCATCAGTTCCTATACCTCCCTCCACAAAGTCTTCCCTCGGTGGTACGACTTCAACATCCAGCTCTTGCAAGCCACTAGGTCGACCTAGACTTGAGGCGAGGAATTGCTCGAATGCGTACAGTGTGCAGAATACCCATTTCCTGACTTCTCTTTCGAGTGGTCTGAAAGAAGAGCTCATGTCTAGTCGATGGAGACCGAGAGCGAAGGCGATACGAGTCGCTGTTCCAGCAATGTTCCACGCAGCGTTCCTCTCGTTGTTATTATGTAAGAAAAGGGCCAGCAATAACAAGACTCTCACGTTACTAAGTGAACACTTTGAGACGAACTGCGGTAGCAGGGTTCTGGCCACTGTAACTGATCTTCGCCGAAGGGCAGAATGGTCAATGTTGGGGATTGACCGATCGGATATAGATCCAAATACGGCAATCATATGAAGACAACCAATCCAGCCCCAGTCAGGTAGTGGAAGTGGTCTTGAATTCGGGATACGTGGATCCTTTCGAGCTTGGACGATGTACATCTCATATTCTTCTTCAAAAGAAGCACGATGGAAGAGAGGAAAGTCATCGTGAACATTCGTAAAGTATGACTGGACGAGCTGTTCTAACACTTCATTTGAGGGAAATTGGCTGAGAATATCATCCATGTCAGCAGTGGGATGACGGGTAAAATCGCGCGCGATTGAAGACGTCCTTGATCCAGGCGAAGGTCCGTCTTGAGGCCAAACAGGGTTGCGTTGCGGTTGGTCATTTTCGTCCTGTCCGTCAGCCTCAAGGAGCCGAGTCGTTTTATCCTGAGTAAATTTGGTAGCTCCCTGACGACCCGGATTGGCCTGGCTATCATTCGAATCGACCAAGTTCCGCAACTGATTCCAGAAATTAAGGGTCCCAGATGGACCAATGTAGTGTTCATGACCAGAATTATCCTTGACCAGTGAAGATGGAGGCTCTTGACTTTGTGATTTACCAGTTGCAGCAACCTGGTCATCTGTGGTAATAATTTCTGGCCCCGTTGGAGGCGTCTGTGTATTGTTGGGTGGACTTGAAACCAATTCCTCAACTTTTACTTTCTTGCGATTAGGGTCAGAGATATTGGGCATTTTGTAACCCCTTCGTTGACCCAATTGCGCAAGATCATTGACGCTGTCAAGTGGTTCATTTGGGAATGCACCTTTGACGAGAGCTTCTAGACAAAGGTACCTAGTTAAGATGCAGGGTTAACGAGGATGTAGCTTATAAGATGGGGATGGATCGGCCGGCACCTATCGCTTAAATCATCGACACTTCCATAGAAGCGCGTCTTACGCGGCGCCGTGTACGAGCAGGTGACATTATGTTCGACGCAGTTAATGCAGCCTGCACCCGAAGGATCAGGTACGCACTTGCACCGTCGCTTAAAGCAGACATACAATCAGTGCCAAGTCTTTGAGTGGATAGATAGATCCATTGTTTGTGGTTGCACAGAGAGAGAGACAGAGTCTAGGTAACTAAAGAAGTCGACGCACCTTGCGACAACGGTCGCAGCTTTGAGCATTTCTTTTACGAGATTCGTCAGGTATGCGCCTTAAGCGACGTTTGGCGGCTATGGCTGAGGACTCGACTGCTTTTGACGCCGAAGCTGACATTATGGTAGAGCCTGACTCTGACATTCTGACTCTCCAACAGGAAAGAGGGAGGGATTCATCGAATCGATGCTTCCATTACTGGGGGGGTTGGGGAGGAATGAATGTCCTCGGATGGAGGGACTTGGTGCCCCGGGTGGGAACAGGCGGATGCATGCTTCCGATGGTAGACGTAGATGGCGTCAGAGCCTAAAAAGCCGCTGATGGAACGATAAGATGACACAAATTATGGGGACTGAACCTCGATTCAACAACATCTCTTTATCAAAGAAGATGGATATCATATATTCTGATGTATTTGGCTGGTTAACTGCAGATGTCCGTCAATTACCATGACCGAAACACTGCATTTACCTCGACACCCGAGGACATCAATCAGCTTCTATCAAACAAATCCAGTAGGTATCAACGAGGTGTACACTGGATTGATGTTTCGATGGATGCTCAAACTGTTGTTGTTGACTATATAACCAGGTATACGAATACGAAATCATTCGCAAACCACCATCTGCGACACGAGTTCTTTGTCCTCTCAACTTGCGCATGGGATACGATAACGATCTTCGCGTTGCTATTGGCCCAGAAGAAAAAGGTAAATCATGTTCAACTCAACCATCGGATGCACGCCTGAACAATTATTCGACAAGGACTGGAAAAACAAAAGCCCAGGAGAAACTCAACCAATTGCAATTACGATGCTTGACATAGCACTTGGAAAATCCAAAGAGTGTTGGGACGCTCTACGAATTAGAACCTTGACTTGATGCCTCTTTTTCTTGGCTTGGTTCCATCCCTTGAAACTGCGATCTAGTTGGTTAAGGGAGTTGCAAACTTATCACTGACTATGGCTGAGGCTACTGATAACTTTCAAACTGGTTCTCTGGCTGTTCGTCAAAACACTAATGTTGATTCGATTGTCGTCGGGAACGCTGGACACATTTGTTTGTTTGTATATGTTTGACCGGCTAGTGAGAGCATTTGACAACTGATTCTTACGGTTTAACACCCCAAGAGATAATTTCATTTTCTACAAGGTGAAGTCTCAGACAGAAAGAGGTATGCAAAGGACTTATGTTTAGAAAAACACTATCCTGCAATTCCCTCCAATTTCTCTCAACTGTATAACTTGCTGTGATTAAACATATCGCTTGTCATTTTGCCCATCAATACTTCCACAAAGCTATTACTCTCGACACGATGAAAAAAACGAGGCATCACCCTTACAACGGAAAGCAAGTAAACACGCAGTGGCTCTCAATGCAAAATTTCAAAGTAAAGGTTGAAATTTTTCAACATACCCTAGACAAGCCAACCTTGACCGACTCGTCAAATTGCCTACCTAGGCAAGTTACAGAACATGTACTTCTAGATGATGCATAAATGCACGACTGCAGGAAACAAACAGGCTGAACGGGGAACTTTTCAAGATTACTGCAGGATACTAATGCAAGCAACTCTTTTGAGGCAATACAAAGCCATCTGCTTTCAAACCCTTGTACACAAGGCGTCGGCGAACTTTTAAGCGAGGCGGGGGCTTTTTTTTCTTCTTATCCGATGCTAAGCTTGCCGATCTGCGGCGGAAACAAAAACACATCTGATAATGGATGAGTGAATTGGCCGACGTCAAAACGGTCATGCAAGACAAGGCAAGGATATGTCACTATAGTCTAGAAACATGCATGCATATATTCGCCGAGACATGGAGGATTGCCGTCATAATGGTGCCACGCACGGTTGGGGGTGACATGGTACCAATAACCCTTGTTCACCGAGAATATATGTATACACCAGATCTGGTTGTGTTTTGGATATCATTAATTCATTATTACCAGTGCCAAATCACTCTAGTATAGGCCTAACTACTCGCCTCTCGGTACTGTCATAACAGGGGGTTCAAGCTTCACCGTTCTTCCATGCTTGATCAGCTCGGTAGCTTGCATAAAAAATGAATCAATCCTCAAAATGACAGGTCTCAAAAAGACCTGCGCTGCCGTGTCTTTCGTAGCACCGAGTCTCTGCAGTGACAGGTGGAACTTTTCCAATAACCTGTAAGCCGCCTCGATATCGCGAGGGTCGCTAGCGAGGAGAAACAAGTATATGAGGAAGTTACCGCAAAGGATGAGCTGTGATCGCGCAACTAGATTGTGTTAATCAACGAGACATATAGAGGGTGAGATTTAGAAAAACTTACAGCGACCCCAGAAGCTCGTGAGTTCTTCCTCGGTGATGTATGACATAAAGGTTGTGAATAACTCAAATTCTGCGAGCGCGGTGGATAGCCATCTTTGAAGATTGGAACCAGGTGTCACCTTTGCAGCTCTAGTTGCAGGGAACATGAGACCACGGAAGAGCAGTACTTGTGTCGCAAAGAAGGAAATGTGCAGGGGTCCTGATAACTGTCAGATATCATCGGCCAACTGAGCGGAGGACATACCGTTGTGAGCATATGGTCGCACAGCCAAGCAACTCGGGATAAGACTCGGCCATTCCTTGAGTGTTTCGCGAATGGGTATCAATTGCGTACGCGTCTGCGTGTTTGATCGTACGCCACTATTTTATGTAAGTCATTGCACAAAACAACATCAGACCGTATTGGACTTACTGGCTACAGTCCAAAATGGCACGCATCTCCCTCGACACAGTGATCTGCTCGAGGAAACGTGCACCGTCAACTACGCGGAAGGCGGCATCCTCGGGGTCAATCATGTAACGCAGATCGTCAGGGATATCCTCGCCAGACCGGAGATCGTCCATATCTGGTGGCGGAGTCGTAAAGGACTCGTAACTGATATGCGGGGGATTACCGTGGCAGACGGACGACCAACAGTCTGTGTAAAAGACGGCCCACCAGAGCTTCTTACGCAGCCTCTTTTCCCATGGCGCAATGTTCCACTTATCGGGATCCATATGAAGACCGAGCATCTGCGCAACTGAGGTGGCTTGGCACGCCATTATCCACGTGTACGGGGTCTCGACGCTGTCTATCTCGGGTGGTTTCATGTGTATCAGCAACAGACATGACATTAGACGAGATAGATTAGGCGCCTCGAGTTCCCGCCGCAGCGCCTCTTGGGCATTGTTAGTTAATTCATGCTGTTTGAAAGGACATGGTATCCGGGCCAGCTGGGCATCCTGGGACCAGAATATGCAGGCCAGGGCATATACAGCGCCCCGTAGTGACGAGGGTATGTCCAGTTTTGAGGTTGCATACTGTCTAAGAAAGCGAGTCTTGTGGACGACGGGGAACCCTGAATGGACGTGTCGGAAGTACAGACGAACCAGGGCCGGTCCATGTGGCCAGACGATACGCTCTATAGCATCCGAAGCATGCTGCCTAGCTTCATTCTTGTGGTCGGGGAACTCATCAAGCAGAAGCAGGAAGTGCATCGGGTAATCATCCTGATGAGGCCCGCCGTGGTAAACCTGGACGAAGTTGGCGTCGATACCCTCTCTCTCACTGAGTAGCACCGACCTAAAGGCATCTAGAAAGTAAGGGTCCTGCTCCGAGGCTAATGCCATGGCATGGGCTGTCCTGCCTGGAACATCTTCAAGGGCATAGACAACTTCCTGATTAGGGTGTAAACGGGGTGGATCAAGGCTGAGGGTGTTGAGTGCGGAGGGGCTTTGACCAGGAATAGACGGAGGATGGGGCCGGACGAGGCCGTTGTGGACAACGGCCGCGGGCTCCGATCTGTGGCGGTTGACTTCGGAGGCTGCGGATGGAGAGATTGCAGAGTTGGAAGCAGAAACAGATGCCGTGACTGATGCTGTAGCTGAAGCTGCGATTGAAGCGGGACTTGTGGCATCGAGACTCCTAGCCGTGTCGGCAGTTGAAGGTGATGGTCCCCCAGGACCAGGGTAGATATGATGATGACCAGAAGAAGCAGAAGTAATAGTAGAAACAGAAGAAGGCCCGGGCCGAGAAGCCAGGGAATCGGGATCGGTGAGAGATTGGCATACCAAGCCTCTGCTTTTACAAAACAGACCTGAGTTACGAATAATGCACTGGTCAGTTGAATCAATTCACAACACAATGAAGAAGGTTTGTGTATGTATGTATATACGGCTTAATTAAGTGACAAGGATGATTGAGATATGTAGTGTAGTGTAGAACCGATGATACGGTCGGTGATGGTGGGGAATTGAATTGGATTGGATTGAATGAATGAATGAATGGACAGAAATCGGGCGGCATCTCACATGGGGGCTGATCTGTAATGACACAAGCAGTCTTACGGCGACGACAAGCGTCACAGGGCCTGTTCTTGCGACTTCTGGGCTGACGCGCTTTACCAAAGTTACTCCGAATGCTGAACTTGCGGGGAGTGGCCGAAGGATTTGCCCTTTCAGGATCCATGGAATGATCCATGATCAATCAATAGATTGATGGAGAGCCTGTAATAGTATCCGTAGATGGTCTGGGTCTGGGTCTGGTTCAGGTACCCGAAGCCAACCGAGAGGAGGAAATACGAAGGGAGGAGTTCGGCCGAAGGCGTGTGTGTGAGCGTGTCTCCACGCGCACCATTAACAGAAGAAAAAAAACAATAGACTGCAGAAGGAAGGAACAAGAGAAGCGAGTTCGTCGGCGAAAAGAAAAAACTGGCGTGATGGAGGGAGGGATGGGGGAAAAGATAAGTTGGCCGACTAGGGGGGGTCCCTTGAAGCCCTTCCATACAAGAGACCTTGTATGTCCAATAGTCTCGGCACTTGATGGAATCGGCTTTGACCGGATGCAGTCAAGATATCTCCGAGTTGTCTAATTACGTACTAGTTTTTAGTATCCTTAGCAAGCAAATTGTAATGACGGAAACTTCCCTTGGGCTTGGACCCTTTTTTCAATGACTGTTGGGTGCTTTGTCCTTGTCTTGTCTTGTCTTGTCTTTCGGATTGAAACAGAAGACAGACGCGGCTTGGAGATTGGACCCAAATCGTGGGTGAAGATCCTTGAAGATCACAATACAGGGTCTAGCCTGGAATAGCTTGCGAGCCTTGTCTGCCAAGTTCCTGAATCATGGTTCTGGTCCCAGCGCCGCGGGAATGAGTATTGTTATCAGTAATATTAATACAGGGTTAAATTAATACAAAACTCTAAACAAATCAATCGCTCGCCTCAACTTTCAAAACAATATCCTGAGCCTACTCCGTAATTCCCATCCAAATCTAACAAGATGTCGCGACTGTCGCGAATGAGTTGGGTCCCTTGCTGTGCGGTATGATGTGTTCCTGGCTCCCTGGCTCGCCCTCCGTGTAGGGCATGTTCCAGCGATCATGGTACATCTGCTGCGTGTCCTTTGCAGAGACACCATCCTTGATGAAGTTGTCCAGTTTCTCTGCAGGCACAGCCAAGTGAAGAACGTAATACACCACAGCACTGACTGTAAAACCAAAGAGATAATTGAGTCGATACAGTTCAATTGCGCCGTCTGAAACGTGAACTGAAGGATTCACTGCTGCGATGAAGCCCGGCATCTGTGGAACAACACCTACAATCCACTAAGAAATGAAAGAGTCAGCTGAAAAAGTCCGATTATTGCGATTGGGTAAACTCCGTGTCAAAGCGTAACTTACCGCTGCAAATGCACGCCAATTGATACCCGCCTTGTACCAATAAATGCTCTCGCTGTGGCCCACATAGAGGTGATCGACGTTGATCTTCCCTTTTGCCACCAAGTTATAGTGGGCAACCATGAGACCGGTCATGGGCGCCAAGAAGACACTGTAACCAGAGAGGACCGTGAGGAAGACGGTAGCTGTGTTGACAAGTCTCCAGGGGTTGACGATGGGGCTGAGGAGAGCCATCAGGTACGCGCCGCGACGGATGTTGATGTATCTGGGGAAAACAGAGGCCAAGTCGATGCCGCCAGAGAGTGCGTTGCCTGGCAAGTTGCTGCCCATTTGGGAGATGGAAAGGGCAAGACCAGCGAAGAAGACGGCTGCTCGTGTACCTGACGTGGGATCCTTGGCCAACATGGCTGCGAACAATGTAGGGGGGTTCCAGATAGCTTCGCCCATTCGTTTTTGCGTAGCAGCCGTAACCAAGATACCAATGACGGAAGCGCCAATGCTGTAGAGGGGAAAAGCAAAGGTCTGCCCCCAAATGGCAGCGCCGGGCTGTTTCGCAAGACGCGCATAATCGTTCTGATTGAGAATGCCCGCGGCGATACCTCCAATCGTCGACATTATGCCCGAGATCAACAGCCAAGTAACGCTATTCGGGCCACCGGTCGTCGGAAGAGGTGTGCTGTCGCTGATGGTGTCGCCAAAGCCATCAGACCCCATGGTCGCGAGGGCCCATATCAAGAGCACCAGGAAGAAGACGAGGGTGATTGAACTAGCAAAGTAAAAGAACTTTTGTATCTTGTGCGGTCGGATCCAGAGGAAGGGGAGCGTAACGACGCAAAAGATGAAATAGGACAGAAACTGGGCCGATGTCATTCCCGTCGAGGCAGGGATCGTATTAGGGATGTGTTTTTCGAGAGACGGATCCCATGATAGGAGCATGAGGTAGACGCATTGTCCGCCGACCCATGATTGGAAGCCATACCAGACTGTGAGCGTCAGTGTCAGTCAATTGGCGTTGAATGTACACCACAAAGGGTCCGAAGGGTCCGCGGAGGTGGGAACATACCAAGGGACAGAAAGATACGATTCCAGATGACGAATTGGGAACCCCAGATTCCCCAAACAGCCCTGCTGAATACAGGGAAACCAACTGCAATTGTCAGTTACTCATTGGCCCTCCCAATTGACATTGAACAATTGATGATGCATTACTTACTGTGATAATAAGCACCCGCCAAAGAAGCCAGAATCAAGGCAGCAGTCGCGAGGATATTACCCAACACAATAGCTATAATGGCCTGCCACCACGTCAAGCCGAGAGGAATAAGAGCACTGCCAGTCAAGTAGGTAGCAATGTTGCAATTGATCAATAGCCCTGTTCCATGTCAAGCGGTCAGAAAAGGAAGGAGAAGAGACGACGAAGAAGAAGAAGAAGAAGAAAAAAAAAGAGCTCGCTTATGCACGCATGCATGCCATGCATGAATGATTGATTGATTTGCTGCATCTGGAGAAAACAAAAGACAAAAGGAATGATGGAATGGATATAATACATACAAAAGTTATGAAACGTCAAAAACGTCCATGTTCGTCTTTCGCTTGCTACTGGTCTAACATCTTCATTCTATTTTGGCAAAGGGAGAGTTCAGTGTCAGTTCAAATTTGTGGTGGTGACGCGTTTGGAACTTGGAAGAGTCAAAACATCACAACGCAAAAGAAAATGTGACGTACAATAAACCGAGAGCCACGCGGTAGCTCAAGGCGCTGAACAAGATTCTTCAAAGCCATGGAAAGTCGGGAATAGCCTCAATTGGTATTTAAAAGAGAAAAAGAGCTTCTAGACCGATCGAAAAAAAAGCCAAGATCAGGATTTAGAAGATCAAAGATCAATAGTGTGTGCAGTAGCTTCTCCCGAACTTGCACGGAGCATGAAGGAAAAAAGGGAAGAAGTGGTTTAGAATTTAGAAGATGGGGGAGCAAAGAAAGCCCCCCAGGGGGAAACGTCCATTTTCATTTTGGAGCTAATAAGGATAGTCCCCTCCGAAACCTTAGTTCGTCCAGCTCTCAGACACTGACTGACTTAAGCTTGAGCATTTTATTAGTTAGCATTGTCTGTACAGCAGCAGCAGCATGAGGAAACAATCTCAGCTAGCCTTATCTTTATCGGGGGAAGACGAGATGAAATAAGACAAGCCATTCCTTACTGGGAAGGGGGCACACTGTACTTTTGTTTGTGCAACATGGCAAATTTACCCCTACCCTTAGCCTACTACCCCAGACTCGTCACAGAACAATATGAGGTGATGGAATGGAATGGTAAGTAGGTAAGGTAAGTCAAGAAACGCATTGGCCAATAAAGATAAGAAATAGAAAAGAGGAATGGAAAGGAAAGGGAGAAGAGATCGGCGACCAGATGAGATGAGATGAGATTCCGATTTAGATTCAGATTCCTTGGGTCTGTTGGTTGGACCCAAGTAAATGCATGAAAAGCTACAAGGTCAGTGACCCTCGTTCCGAGGTGAGAGACTCCGAGGGAATGGTTCAGATTCTTTTTCTCCTTTGTCGGGCGGGCTTTTCTCCATCTTCATGCCTCCCCTCCAGTTCCCCCCCTGTCCCCCCTTGTTCTGGCCAGTTACAGCGCTCACCGACGCCAACACAGGCTCACCTCAGCTGCAAGCAGCCCCTACAACACTACATCACAGCGCCAAACAACACCCGGAGCGTAACTACCGGACCTAGAAAAATAAAATGGAGCCCATCAAAGCCCACTAGATCGGGCAAGTATGCTCCGCTTGGCGTCGGCCAACTTGCCCATCCAATTTTTGCCCCTCCCCTCCATCAATGTCTCGACCACGGATGGATCACGACAAGGAAATCGTCGGGCTTTTTTCTTCTTTTTTCGTCTCTTGGGGCTTCTTTTCCCTTTCTTTTCTCATTCTTGCATGCTTAGCTTCGGGGTAATATATGAACAGGGTTGTCAAACAAGAAACGAAACAGTCATACATAAAGTAACCCCCCCCGAAGCTTCCATCTTACAACAATGCTATAACACCACTACTACTACTACGCCATGCTATCAGGCTGTGGCTATAACAACACCACTAATTAAAGTGAACGACTGACTAACAAAACTTACTCAACTCGACTATCACCAACACAAAATAAATAAAATAAAAAAGAAACGACAACGAGAAATAATGTCCTCCCTCTACCGAATCGGTGTCGATGTTGGTGGAACAAACACAGACGCCGCAATCCTCGACATACGAGCCACCAACAACCCCGGTCGTGGCGTCTTGGCCTCTCATAAAGCAAGCACAACAAAAGATATCACCAGCGGCATTGAAGCAGCCATAAGAGCAGTCATCCGTGATTCCGCCATCGACCAGAGCTGCGTTCTCAGTGTGACCATAGGGACAACACATTTCATCAACGCTCTTGTAGAAGCAGACGCCAGGCGACTTGACCGTGTCGCCGTTCTGAGGCTGTGCGGTCCGTTTACCAGACAACTACCACCATTTGCCGATTTCCCACTCGGCTTAAGAACAATTCTTGACGGAGGAGTTTATTATCTCGATGGAGGACTTGAGATTGATGGAAGGGAAATTTTACCTTTGGACGAAGAACAAATTAGACGGACGGCCAGGGATGTTGTCGCCAAGGGTATCAACGTCATCGCTCTAGTAGGCGTCTTTTCACCACTCGACCACGACGGCCTACATGAGGAACGATGTCGACGAATTATTCTTGAGGAATGTCCAGGACTACAGGTTGTCTGTTCTCACGATATCGGACCAACAGGATTCCTAGAGCGCGAAAATGCGACAATTCTCAACGCTTCGATACTACGCACCGGCCACCGAGTCAAGAAGGGGTTCAAGCATGCCATGCACCGACTACAACTCACATGCCCTCTCTTCCTATCACAAAACGACGGAACCTTGATTGATGCGGATACAGCAGCCGAATTCCCCATCAAGACGTTTGCGAGTGGGCCGACAAATAGCATGACCGGAGCCGCATTTCTCGCCGGACTGGATCACAACAAGACGGCTGAGACACAATTGGAAGAGGAGGAACCCCAAATTTTGGTCGTCGATATCGGAGGTACAACCACAGATGTTTGCGCTCTGCTACCATCTGGTTTCCCTCGCCAAGCCCCCGGTTTCGTTGAGGTGGGAGGTGTTCGTACCGCATTCTCAATGCCAGAGGTCGTCTCAATTGGTCTAGGAGGTGGAAGCAAAGTGAACGTCAATTCTGAGACGGGGGATGTCACCATAGGTCCTGGATCAGTCGGTCATTGCATACAACAAGAAGCAAAGGTCTTCGGAGGTAAGACTCTAACGGCGAGCGATATCGTCGTCGCGCTCGGCAAAGCCAACCTTGGAGATGCATCCCTAGTAAATGATGTCCCGTCTTCTGTCGTGGAAAACGGCCGCAGGGAACTCAACAGAATGCTCGAAAGTCTCGTCGAACAAATGAAGGTCTCTTCAGCGCCCGTTCATGTCCTTCTCGTCGGCGGAGGCGCACTGCTCGTCACAGAGGCTCTCGCTGGCGTAGACAAGTGCATTGTGCCCATCCACCAAGGCGCAGCCAACGCTGTCGGCGCAGCAATCGCAAAGGTTTCTGGCGAGATTGATATTGTGGAAATCCCCGAAGGACGATCCGAAAAGGTCATTGTTGACGCAGCGTGCGCCAAAGCGATTGATCTCGCCATTGCCAAAGGCGCTTCCAAGAGCGATGTCAAGATCGTCGAGATCAACAAGATGCCGCTTCAATACATGTCCAATGGTGCCATCCGGATACAAGTACGCGCTGTCGGCCAACTGGCCATTCCTGAAGAACTCACACCGCCGCCTTCACCACCTGTGACAAGCGTGCACGAGTTCCAAGAAGACGAGGGTGAAAAGGTCAGCGTGCCGGATGCTCTTACACCGACCTACAAGCCATCTCTAAACGTAGATCTCGATGCATACAGACCAGATGTGCAAGATGATGTATGGTATCTCTCAGAAGTCGACCTCGAGATGATCGCTACGGGATGCAATGTTCTAGGAACAGGCGGCGGCGGACCGACACACCACGAGTACCTCAAGAGTCTGGATGCGCTACGCAAGAACCCCGAAAAGAAGATGAGAGTCATTTCGCCCAAAGCTCTCGACGACGATGCCATGGTTTGCTTTGGCTCGTGGTACGGTAGTCCGAGTGTGATCAATGAGCGAATTGCGGGCGGGAATGAGATCGTCACGGGAATTAATGCTGTTAATAAGGTTGTTGGAAACAAGACCTTTGACGGCATGTACATCGATGAAATGTAAGTCAATTGCGACGAGAGCCAAGAGATGAATGCTAATTGGTGTAGTGGTGGTGGAAATGGTATGAGTGCTTTCCCTTCGGCTGTTCATTTCGACGTCCCGGTCGTCGATGGTGATGCAATGGGTCGAGCATACCCAACCATGTATCATGGTGAGTTTCTCATGCCTCCTACCTTAAGTTACTTCTCTAATCCATTGAAGCCACATTTAGTGTCTACGGTCATTCTCTAACACCATGTGTTTTGTCCGACGCAAGAGGCAACGTCAGCGTAGTAATGGTAAGTCTTGAACGAACAGCCACCTGATCCCTCAGCTAACAAGAGCAGAGCACCGATACTCCCATGCGTCTCGAATCCCTCCTTCGAACAACAACTATCGAACTTGGTCTCGGCTGCGCAGTATGCGCCAATCCTCTACCAGGCTCTGTAATCAAGTCCCACGGCGTTCCCAACACTGTCTCTCAGGCATGGTACCTCGGTCGCGCGGTACACAACGCCCGGCGAAAAAAGACTAGTTACGTAGACGCGATTGTAAGTCACTACACTTTTACTATTGGAACAATTGTCGCTGATGAATGGAAGTTTGACGTCTGCGCTGGAAAACTACTTTTCACTGGTAAAATCGTTGATGTGAGAAGATATATTGGCGGCGGTTACACAATGGGCTCAGTGGTAATTGCGCCCCTCAGCGCCGACGAGCGCGAAACACACGGATCGAGTAAACAAAGCATCACCAGCGGCGACAAGCACATGGTCATACCCTTCCAGAACGAATATCTCTACGCGGCCCTCAGCGACGCCGACGGCTCAGAAGAGTCCCAAGAAGTTGTATGCACAGTTCCCGACTTGATCTCTATCCTTGGCCAAGATGGTGAGGGAATTGGTTCTCAGGATTTACGATACGGTTTGAGAGTGAATGTTATCGCTCTACCAGCGCATCCATTGTGGAAGACCGACAAGGGCATGAAGGTTGGCGGGCCGGAGGGTTTTGGGCTCAAGATGGGCTTCGTGGGGGTTGATAATGACTTTACTGAGGCGAGGAGTGTGATTGAGGAGTTTGGGGCATAAGACATGAAGGCATGAGCGTGCATTTCATTTCATTCATCATTGGGTCATGACATGGGAATTTAGAGGTATAGCATTTGGGGAGTTTTGGACAGCATCCGGGAGGGGTGTTTATGAACAGCATCATGACAATAGACATTACGATTTTAACAGTAAATATTTCTTGATAAGAGCATATTAGTAGTGAAGTATTTCGGGGAATTTCTTTGCTTCCGCAATTGTCATTGTAACAAAACCAGACTCGAAGAAGGTAGTCTCGGCAGTGTTAGCTCCGGTAATGAGCTATTCCCGGCGCGGTGCGGCGCATCGCATGTGGTAGGTAGCCTTGGGGCAATACAACTTAGACGTCCAGACTTGTGCAGCGATTGCTTGGTAAGGAATTAGTTGTCGAATTCTCCCAGCCGTGGATTGACGAGCTACGTGACGGGTGCGTGTTCCCACAAGCCGTTGCTGGCATGGAGTCGGACAATTGTACACTCCAACGGTCGCGTATGCAAGATTAGGATGGACAACAATTATGCATACGTTCCATGAAAGCCACAAGACTCAATTGACTGTTCCAGAGTGATGGGTATATGCAGACGTGTAAGGGAATTGAGTAGTCTCCCGTCTAAGTCAAGGCTTGTTGACTCTCGCGTCATTTGCTTGAGGAAACAATGCAGGTTTGACAATTGCTGGAATTGAGGGCTGTATGCATTGCATGGGTTGATATCACGAGTCGCAAATGATGAATCCTTCGGTCGGAAATAACATGGATGTTAGGGTTGTTCATGGTCTGGGACTGGGCGACTGAATTTGCTCAGGAAATGCGCCGATGAAAGACAGAATTCTCCCAGGACACTGGACCGGAATCGTTAAAGATGAATACGACGTGCAGGATTCAAGCCCAATTTAGGCACGATGCTACAATACCAGGTCTCTATTAAACCGCCAATTACTCCGAATCACAGGACCCAATATGTGGTTTGACCAAAGATCAGGCATTCCTTTTCCAACCGTTTGGTCAAAACCTAACCCAACAGCGCATGTGATAAATCCCATTCTCCGCAAGTTGTTAAGCTTCCCCATAGACCTAGATCAATTCTCGTTTCTCATTGCAGCGCTTGTGTTGAGTATTCGGACCTATTTTACGTGTGGGGAGATCCGGGGAATGAATATACATTCGGATCCGAAATGAAGTTGCCTTGATCGTGATGCGATCGCCATGGCACCATTAGCCAAAAGAGAAATATTCTCCGCCAAGTGGATGATAACTTGGCAAAGAATGGATGGAGATGTGGAAGAACCCGGGAGAGAATTGGTCAAACTAACCCTGTAATCGAGCACAAGGAACAAACGTTGGACAACCATAACGGACCTTCTTCACTCAATCAACTCGTGGATTTACGTCATGTTCAAAAAGACAATTGGTGCAATTCCTCGGTTACCGCCGTCTCATCAACCCCAGATCGTTACCATGGCCTGTCGTGTGGATCCTTCCATCCCATCGTTCAATGTACAACACAGGTAATGATCTCCGGCGTCAGAAGGCTTCACATTGCAGCACGAAAATCGCCAAACCTGGTCCCGTCACAATGTTCCACATCAAAACGTGACAACCAGACAAATAAATGCCTTTTGAACAGGGTGGTGTAACCCGATGGATGGGGGAATATATATAACGTGTTCCCCTCCCAAGTTACACCGTTACTGTTCTTTGCCAACTACTTACTCTCTGTCATTGACTGAGACTCTGCATGCCAAGATGCCTATTGGCAATATTTACGTGATCGCAGCTACTTCGGTAGTAGGTGGTGCACTCTTTGGCTTCGACATCTCCTCCATCTCTGCCCAGCTGGGTGAGAACTCGTATAAATGTTACTTCAATCAAGGTCCCAAAGGTCCACCATTCACCGATGATCTGGACTGTAGTGGCCCGACTTCGCTGAACCAGGGCGGCATCACGGCCAGTATGGCTGCCGGTTCCTGGCTTGGAGCTTTATGCTCCGGTATCCTTAGTGATCGTCTTGGAAGAAAGTATTCCATCATGGTTGGTTGTATCATCTGGTGAGTCAACCTTGCACACTATCGCAACGAGACTAGCTAACAAAATTGTAGGATCATCGGCTCTATTATTTCCTGCGCGTCACAGAACATCGGAATGTTAGTGGCTGGCCGTGTCATCAACGGTTTCGCTGTCGGTATCGAATCCGCTCAAGTCCCCGTCTACATCGCCGAGATCTCCCCTCCTTCCAAGCGTGGTCGCTTCATTGGCATGCAGCAATGGGCCATCACCTGGGGCATCCTGATCATGTACTACATCTCCTACGGTAGTGCCAATATTGGCGGACGCACCTCGGCCGACTACTCTACCGCTGCGTTCCGTGTTCCGTGGGGTCTGCAGATGGTGCCTGGTATCTTCCTCTTCTTCATGATGATGCTTCTTCCTGAGTCACCGAGATGGCTGGCCAGGAAGGATCGTTGGGACGAATGTCATGCTGTGCTTACTCTTGTCCATGGACACGGGGATCCTGATCATCCGTTTGTGTCTCTTGAGCTGCAAGATATCAAGGACATGTGTGCCTTTGAGGCATCGATTGCTGATGTAACGTATCTTGATCTTTTCAAGCCCAATATGCTTAACAGAACCATCATTGGAGTGTTTACCCAGATCTGGTCTCAACTTACCGGCATGAACGTCATGAGTAAGTTCTATATATACATTATGAGGTTGTCAGATACTAACATAACGCAGTGTACTACATCTCCTACGTCTTCTCCATGGCGGGCTATTCAGGCAACGCCAATCTTCTCGCGTCCTCCATCCAATACATAATCAACGTCCTCATGACAGTCCCCGCGCTTCTCTGGATGGACAAATGGGGACGTCGTCCGACTTTCCTCATTGGTGCTGCACTCATGTGTACATGGATGTTTGCCAACGCAGGCATCCTTGCTGCTCACGGCACAATCATTCCCAAAGACGAGCGCGAATCACCTCAAGTATCCATGAGTGTCGGGGGAGGGCCTGCCAAGGGTCTTATCGCCTGCACGTACCTATTCGTCGCTTCCTTTGCTCCAACCTGGGGTCCTGCCTCCTGGACATACCCTCCCGAGCTATTTCCTCTTCGTCTCCGCGGAAAGGGTGTTGCATTCGCCACTTCATCTAACTGGGCTTTCAACACTGCTCTGGGACTTTTCACGCCCGTGGCTTTTGAGAACATCGCGTGGAAGAGCTACATCATCTTTGGTGTTTTCAATGTCGCCATGTTTATTCACGTCTTCTTCATGTTCCCCGAGACAGCTGGGAAGACACTCGAGGAGACTGCTCAGATCTTTGAAGATCCTAACGGTATCAAGTTCATTGGTACACCAGCTTGGAAGACTCGTGTTACGACCCATTCTATGACCAAGGCTGAAAGGGGTGATGTTGAGGCTAAGCTTAGTCACGCCACGCATGAGGAGGGTGTCCCGCGTTCTCCATCGCCAACTGAGAAGTAGAGAATTGATCGATGATTGAGAAGACAGTAAGCTTGACTCTGCACACTGTGCAAAGAGTCATGTTTAGGTGGGGACAATGTTGATACCCAAGATGTGCAGAATGCTGTTCATATATCACATGTACTGTTGGAGAATGAATAATGCTACTCTTCATACTTTTCTCGATTCCATCAGCTGGTAGTAACTGTAAATCCTGGATCATTGAGATATATCGGGCATATACAGAGTCTTAAACTCAGCACATGCAACGCCTTCTGACCCATCATCGTAGTACCTAATCTTTAGAAATAGATTCACTTGGGTTGCATAGCAGGTCTTAAGTTTATCACTAGTCTCGCGTCGATACCGTTCTATCTCATCTATCCAATGGTTTATCTATTTGATTTTCATCTGAGTCGCTGACGTTCTGGATTTGGATTATCAATACTCAAGTAATGACAGGAACCAAATTGAAGAAATCACTATAGAAAGTAACGCGGCAGTATTTCGTTTCTTTTATAGAATATTTACCTTATTAGCTTGGACTGTCCATTCGTTAGATACAATCCCCCACACTCAACACCGAACTTAAAGCGCCCATAGCCGTGAGACGGTAAAAGTGAGATAGCCGTTCGTTTATTCGGAAACACTTTCTTTCTTGCTACTTTAGAAAGCAAGCGCTATCTCTTACAGGTCACACGACAACTCAGGCACATTCATGGTGGGAAAGCCAGCGCGAATGTCCATATCTTTTTGAGTTCACCCCACACGAGACAAGCTTCGATGCCCACATTGTCGAGAATGGCATGTGTCCGCGACGCCGCCAATTGGAGCTAACCGATAATCAACTAACCATGTTCGAACCATCGGCATTTATATCTCCAAGTTATACTATACCTTTTATAACAAATCTGTCCGTTAGAGATACTGTTATCCTATACATCTTAATTTATTCAAAATGTCAAATACCGTTGTCGTTGTTGGGTGAGTAGACTGCAATATCGGAAGGCTTCTGGACACGACAGCTAACGTGTGATATCTAGCGCCGGTGTGATTGGACTCACATCAGCCTTGTTACTGGCTAAGGAAGGAAACAATGTCACGGTTGTAGGCAAGCACATGCCCGGTGATTATGATGCAGAATATGCTTCACCATGGGCTGGAGCCAATGTCATCCCGTAAGTCACCTTCTTGACTTCGAATTCAGTTTTCTAACACGTTGTTCACAGACTAGCACCCAAAGAAGCTAGCCGCTGGGAACGAAGAACGTGGATCGCCCTCAAGAAGCTCGTCGAGGAGACTCCAGAGGCAGGTATTCACTTCCAGAGTAAGTATATCTCACGATGATGCGACTTTTAACAACAATGGCTTATCAAACCAGCAACTCACGTTCTTCGCCGAGACAGAGACATGAAGTCTGCCAAATCTGGCTTCTCAGCACACTTTTACGCCGATAACCCTTGGTTCAAGGACATCTTCAACAACTTTAGAGATAATACACCCACTGAACTCGCTGCCGGCTACGATTCGGGTTTCCAATACCAAGGGATCTGCATCAACGTGGCTATCTACCTCCCCTGGTTACTCGGACAATGTCTCAAGCACGGAGTCGTAGTCAAGCGCGGTATTCTTACCCACATTAACGAGGCCAAATATCTCAGCCACACTGGCAAGAAGGCGAATATCATCGTCAACGCAACTGGTCTTGGTTCTTTGAAACTCGGAGGCGTAGAGGATACGACTGTTGCTCCTGCAAGGGGCCAAGTCGTCGTCGTACGGAATGAAACACCCCAGAATCTGCCGCTCTTCATGTGCTCAAGCGCTCTGGACGAAAGTGGCGAGGAAATCTATGCTATGCAAAGAGCCGCGGGTGGAGGTACTGTTATCGGTGGTACTTATCAAATTAATAACTGGGACACGCAACCTTGTCCGAATACCGCGAATCGTATCATGCAGCGAGTCGTGGATCTGATTCCCGAGATTGCTGGTGGAAAGGGCATAACTGGTTTGAGCATCATCAGACATGGTGTTGGGTTCCGTCCATATAGAAAGGGAGGAATGAGGCTGGAAGAAGAGAAGTTGGACGATGAGACTTGGGTTGTCCATAACTACGGACATTCTGGGTGGGGATATATGGGATCTTATGGATGTGCTGAGGGCGTGGTGGAGTTGGTGGACAAGGTGACTGGAAGTCGAGCGAAGTTGTAGCGGTGATGGATTGTCTCATTTACCTAGCCTAGCATCTTTTTTTTTTAAATTTCCAACCTTGTCTATTATATCTTACGCTGTTTCTGATCGGGATTTTGATGTAGATATTGAAAACCTGAGTTTTTAGCTCAGTCTTATCATGTAGCATGATATTGTGAGCTCCTAAAAATCCACAGAATTCTCAGAGCTTCGTTATTGTATTCTCCTAGAATAAAACAAAGAAGCCATATGAATCGTTTCGTCTAAATCACCATTGGAAGTCAAATGTGAAGACTTTTATTCACGCGAATCATTTTAACGGGTTGTGCATTCTCATTAACATATTTCTAAAGTAAGAAGCCTGTCGGGAACGGATCCTCGGGGTCAAGATGTACATTCTTTTCACCCGTAATCCAAGCCCTCCCCTTAATAGTCGGCAGCACCGCGTCAAGCTCACCAACATTAGTCGTCCCCCTGATTTTACCAACAAACTCGGTGTTGATGATACTTCTAAATGTAACCTCTTCACCTTCCTTGATAAGCCCCCTTGCGTGGAGAATGGCCAAGCGTGACGAACTTCCTGTTCCACATGGACTTCGGTCTAGTCGTCCTGGTGTCACCACAACAGTGTGCTTGACAGTCTTGCCATTGGGACCGTCTTCCAAAGGCTCTGTGATAATGGTATTGTTGATGCCGCAAATGGCTGGGTTCTCTGGGTGCGTCGGCATACAGTTTGCCAGGACGGCTTCTTTTATCCTCTTGCCGAAATCAACCAAGCGATCGGCATTGATGGTCTCGACTCTGATGCCTAATGTCTCTGATTTGACCAGCACGTACCACTGTCCTCCATAGGCAATGTCGACAGAAATCGTGCCTATGCCGGGGACTTCGATTTCTTTATCTAGAGCGTAGACGAAAGCAGGAACGTTGTCAAAAGAGACCGATCTGCATTTACCGTTCTGACACTCAGCAGTCGCCACTACCAATCCAGCGGCAGTATCCAATCGGACTGTTGTAACGGGCTCAATCATGGGCACGATTCCCGTCTCGAGAAGAACAGTAGTAGTGCACACGCAGTTGGATCCAGACATGGGGACCCAATCGCCAGGCGCCATAATCAGAAATCCAGCATCAGCGTCAGGGCGACAAGGTGGGACAACTAAGTTGACGCTCATCTCAAGACGACCACGAGGTTCCTGGAGGAGAAGTTTGCGCAAATCGTCCTTTTCTGACATGTAGTGCACGAGCTTATCGTGCATGGTCTTGGCCGGCACGTCGATTACGCCGCCGATAACGACATCACCGACCTCGCCTTCTGCGTGACAGGTAACGATGGAGATGACTCGTTTTGATCGCATGATGGTTTATGAGCGAAGGGTTCGTTTGGAAGACACAATGTCAAAATGGATATTTATGATAGACTGAATTTTGGAAAACAGTATACTGGGCCACGTTATTATCCTTTTGTTATCTATAAGCGTAGCTAGTCTAGACTGTTGCAGTAAACTGACTTGTTCTGTTCTGGTGGTTTTGGGTGGGATAGCGGAAAACTTCCCGATCGAGAATCAGGCTAGAGAACCCGAGCCCCCAACCGAACCCTTTTCACCACGAGCCGTGTGGGTTTGTTTGGAGGTTGGATTTTGATTAGATGTTTTCTATAGCTCATGGTTATTGAAATAATAGATCGAGGTAGTCTCCAGCGCGTATCAGTCTAGTAAATGTCTACAAGAATCTCGTGACTTGTAGGAGATGGAAGGGTCTAACATATTCTATCCAAGTTTCGGCAATTTTGCAGTTTACCTGAGCTGCACTAAATAGACGGATATCCAGGAAGAACAAAATCTCAATATTGAGACCGTATAAAGAGTATTGGTGGGAAACGGATATCATACACCTGGTCTTTATGTACTTGTTTATTTACAATCGAGTATGGCATTTTTCAGATACGCGTATAGAAGAGTAAAATACGCGGAAAGAGAAAACGGCCCTTTGACCAGAAACAATACTTATTTTAGCTATATAAATGATTCATTAAGACACAGGGAATATAAGGGGACTTCGCTTCTTTGATAAGATCGAATTGCCAACTTTATGCATACAAAGGCCCATGGCGTGTTGATTTAAAAACACGTTTAAAGTCATTGAACAATCTAAACCGCAAAGCAAGCATGGAGGTGCACGATTTCATGTTATCTTTATTCTCATCTCTCTGCTGTATAGCGCTAGACGATTGAAAACTCGGCGTTTAAACTCAGCTGCCCAAGATCGCTTAGCACTATCGACCGTAGGTTGAAACACGGAAACCTCCAAATAGAGCCATGCCCCTTGTTTCAAAACTTCATGACAGGGTAGACACCTTCACTCGTACCATAACCGACCAATAGCAGTCAACCGTTGTGAGGCTCCCTGTTACAGATTCGTCCTGCGGTAAATTATTCCGCAAATAATATAATAAGACAGATTCAACCTGGTTTATCTATCTACGGTCCAGCTCAGCTCGAAACAACAGCGGAGATTACATTTTGAAGAAAAGGACGATTTCCTTTACTTCTGGGTACATACTAGACTTGGCATTCGTAGTGTTGGTCTGTATTAAAACACCATGATTTCGTCGTGATCTTGAGGTCTTCTTCTTCCTTAGCTCTCCAGTTCATTCTCAGATAACAACATTCGTTTTTCTTTTACTATTCTTTCCATTCGTTGGCATTGACTGTCATTCAATTTAACTATACTTTTTACTTTTACCTTGGAACAAACCCTGTCCATACTTTTTTCTTCAACCACCATGTCTTCGTCCGTTCTCTTCGCTGCTGGCCTCCTAGTGGGTGCCGCCCAGGCCTACACTCAAGTCAATGCCGCTTCGCCCTTCATGCTCAAAAACATTGACCCAATCGTGTTCCCCGGCGAGTATAGCAAGTCTCATTTGCACTCCTTCTTCGGCTCCGATGCCGTCACCGTCAACACAAAGACCAGCGCCGAGCTGCAGGCAGGTTGCACAAACGCCGAGAACCCCAACGATTTGTCTGTCTACTGGATTCCCACACCTCTGTACACCGCCGACGGAACCAACTACGAGCCCATCCCCGTCATGCGCTTCAGTGCCTACTACAACCTTGGTGAAACTCCTGCTGAGGTCGCCATCCCTCAGAACCTGAAGATGGTGGCTGGTGATGCCATGGCCAAGACTCAGGCTGATATGCCCCCCGAGGCCAAGGCTGAGTGGACTTGCGAGAGTCAAGCTGTTCCTATCGGTGCTAATGGCTTCCCCACTGGTACCTGCGACACCCACCTTCAGCAGCTACTCTACTTCCCTCAGTGCGTCAACGAGCAAACCCTCGAGACGGCATACAAGTCACGCGACTACGGCACTGCAAACTGGTGCCCCGAGGGTAGCAAGTCCATGCCCCAGCTGCGCTTCAGCATCCGCTACGATCTTCGCAAGGTCCTTCCCAACGGCTGGCAAGGCGAGGCACCCTTCAAGCTCTCTTGCGGTGATGCTTGGTGCTCTCACGGTGACTTTATCAACGGATGGACTGAGGAGGCTGCCACCAACATGATTGCCACAACTGCCGAGAAGCAACACTTTGCTGCTGTCACTGGTGCTCTCGGCGCTCCCGATGCTGGTCCCCTATGCGAGGCGCGAGATGCTGACCCTGCCAACGGCACCAGCGATTATAATGAGAGCGTCGCTGTGATGAGCAAGCGTGATGTCACTGCTTGGGGATGGAAAAGCAAGTCTCGCTTCGTTCGCTCAGCTTAAATTGAGATTGGCCTGGAATTGAGGGATCAGTAAATGACGTAGATACACGCCCATGGAATAAATCTGAGAATCGTCCAAATTTTGTGCACATTTCATGATCTGTGACGTTTGTACAGAGTAGATGGAGTCTGTTGAACATATCTGATGTTTCCTACATCAATTGGGAAGAGATTTGGTCAGAACCCTGGTCAGAACAAAAGTGGTATATGATGAACAGTCATCATCGTTCACATTTGGCTGAGAAGACGAGATTCAATAACGTTGTGGCGGCTCAACGTTGAAAAGGTCAAAGGTTTCCGAATGTCTCACCATAAAGAAAGACAAGCGCAATCTTTATTTCCAGAGAACGGCGCAAGCAGCGTAGGTTCGTCAAGAGGAAGAAACTCCTTCTCAACCGGTGGGTCACCAGCGAAAAGACCCCCATTATTTTAAAATTAACCTAAGCTAAAAGCTTACAGGCTTAACAGGCACGTTCCTTGTTTTGGACAGGACTGATGTGACAGGCAAAGTGTATTTCCGGGTCCTCTCTTATGTCTGAAACAGGAGGTGAAACCGGGCAGTAAAGTTGAACAGTTTTGTTTATTTGAGAATTCAGTGACGACATCCGATGCCATGTTCAGCCTCATGTCTGGGTAAAGACACAAAGACTGGAAAGGGTCGACATCTTGACAGGATTGCGGCACAGCATGCGAAATTAAGACGACCATCAACAGCGAGACGAAGGATTCTGTCAGATACCGTCAGGTCATTTTTGGATTATTTTGTTTCTCCGGAGGTTAGCAATTTAGTCTCTAGTGATAATACGATTTTACAAAGTTCCTTTTACGTTGCAAGCTTATCCATCTCATGTGTTCTATCTGAAGCCAGTCTCATACAAAAGAAAAGAGTTGTGATAGGATACTGATATCATCCCCATGTTTCGTCCCCTGGGTATAAGCGAATTGTTGGCAAAAGCTTGAATATTTATTATGGATCAAATCTGATTTGGGGATTGCCTCCTGATGATCTACATAAGGTACTCGTCATCCTTTTTCTCTTTGTCTCCACAAAGTGGCTTTATTCACAATTCATTATTCCTGCTGGACAGCGAATAGCGTTTAGATTAGGGCGTCTAGATTCAAGACTAGCTACCAACTCAAAAAACAAACTTTGACTCAATAAGATTCTTCTATATCTTAAACTTTAGACTCTCAGATCATTATAAACTATAGGGCTGGCTAGTGAAAACGTTCCATCGCTTCTGTAACGCCGGCATCTTGGCTACCGGTACAAGGGTCGTTTCGCTAAGTCCATAAGCCGCGTAACATCACGATGGACCACAAACAACGACCAACAATGCACTGCCCACAGGAATAACAATTCACAAATCCTTCAGTCTCCAGTCATGAATCTGATCACAATACCACAAGCATCTATCTCTATTGGGGGAACAAAAGGACCCTGTAACTGCTTATTCCAGGGGGTTCTTTTGGAGAACCACTTTATTTTGTAGACAAAGATATCTAAAAACTCCATCTTCCCACCTGTTCGAGGACTCCTTCTACTGTGTAATACTGTGTTTGTCCTTCTTTGTTTCTTTTCTCTCCTTTTCTCCATTTGCCATGGCTGTCGCCACAACTCTATCATCGCGTCCTGCGCTCAGGATAGGAACTTGTATTGCCGTCGGCCTTTTCTTTCTTGTCACTCTTTGCACATTCTTTTCCGATGCTGTTACATCACCTGTTCAGTTTGCGCACTACAAGGCTCAACAGTACTATGGATCGTCGCAACCAACGTAAGTATCATCTTTCTACAGAAACATCTCTTTATTAACAGACCCCCTTCAGTGTCACTTCCTTTGTATCAACACCTACACCCCAAAGCACACTCACTCCAGAACCGACACCCGAGGCTACTCGAAACTGTGTAGATCCCTACCGCCGCCCGGGATACCTTTATATCCCCACAGACAAGAAGGCTTACAGAGATACACAATGGATTCCTTTCACCGAAGACTTTCTAAACTCTGAACCGCCCGAGTATGCTGCGTACCCACCCACACACGAGCTTGTCTTCAACGACACCGCCGTCGAGCCCGATTTTCTTAATGCAGATGGGAATCCTCAGCAGTGGATGCGTATGGCTGTTGTCGAGAGTCGTCGTCGACACAAAGAAGTCAACATCCCTCCCTTGAACGCAACAGCCGATGACTTTGTCGGTATGAAAGAAGCCAATGGTCTGGGCTGGCTCTGGGGCCGTCGTGTGGTCATGTTTGGTGACTCGGTCGATCGTTACATGACACAATTCTTCTGCGAAGAGTTCGGTGGAAAGATCAATCTTCCTATCCAGGATGTCACAGCCCGCCAAGCGAAAGGACTGTGTGAAGTCCCCGCCTTCAACCTTACGCTGGTATACTACCATTCCGCCGGTTCATTCACATACAGACCAGATTGGTGGTGGATCGACAACATGAAAGATGTCGCATGGGAAGAACGCTGGGACAAGTTCTGGAAACCTCATCAGACACCCATAAACGGCCCAGCCGGTCGCCCCGATTTGATTCTCTGGCAGAATGGATTGTGGGACCAAAAGGCGTTCTGGCTAAGCGGCAAAGCGATGCACAACGAGGGCGAAAAACCAATGACCTTGAACCATCGAAAGATGGTATGGGAAGAAGTGCGTTTCATAACAGCGCGAATCAAGAAGGTTGCACAACGTCTCAACGATGAATTTGGCAAGGACGTTCCCATCATGTTCCGAGCTTTGACAGTTCACAAAGAGAGTGGCATGGAAGATGCCATAATGATGGAGATGGACCGCTTAGGAAGGGCGGTTGCTGAACAAGCTGGACACGAGATGTTTGAGTGGTCCAAGCTGATACATCTCCTTGGTAATTTATACCAAGACGGTTTGCATCCTGGCAAGGGACCAGCTAGTTGGTTATGGGGTAACATGATGCTTGAATCTCTTGCGAGATCTGCAGGCTCAAAGGTTGGAGGAGAAGCGAGGGCGCCATATTTTGACGGATGGGATGCTTGTCATAAAGAGCTATCAGGGTGGGGAGGAAGATGATAGAGTAATATCCTAGATGATACCATTACAGGCACAAGCCTTAATTTCAAAAATCTGTTCAACCGTACCGTTTAGTCCCTGATGCTTGTGACTTGTTCGTTTTTTAGCTGAACCCACAGCTTTGGCCAATGTTGTTTTAAGAACTGGATGAACAGTAATGAGTGTTGTAATAGTCTCTTCCAAGAGCGAAAAGACACCATTGTTTAGGTGGCCATGTTCTCGACTCACAACACAACTGATTTTATTAGTCTTTCAACGAACAAGCCAAAAGAGCAACGCACAGATTATGTGGTGACTGAACAAGGTCTCCAGCCTTGAGGTTGTTCTTGAGATGCTTTGTCGAAGCGTGTTCCAAGTGCTAATAGAATCAATAGAATTGTTCACAATTCTTGGGTATAAGTAGTCCTTGCTAACCATTCGAATTGATCTACAACAATCACCAACAACATCAACTCGCACTCAGAATCGCAACTGATCAACTATCAACAACAGTCAACTCACACTCAGAATCACAATCGACCAACTACCAACAACAATCAACCATTCATCACCGCAAAAATGTCGAACCATCAAGACAACACCACCGCTCAGATCTCATCTTCAGAGATCACTCCTACTCGGCCTCGACAGGAAGGGAAGCTGGCTCTTCTCCCCACCGAGATCCTTGTCAAGATTATCAACGAGACTGGATTGAAACAGCCGACTCCAGCGCCGTCTCCAACTGATTCCGTGTTCACGGAGTCGTCTTCCGACTCTGTTTATGAACCGAACTATGATGGCTCAGAGGATATATACGGAAGGGACGACGTTCCAGAGGAACTCGTGTACTCAAACATTCTCTCAGCTCCAGACTTGGGAAGCCTTGCTCAGGCATCTTCCAGCTTGTTTCATCGCCTTCGTCCCTCGTTCTATCTTGCGGATGACTACTACGTTTTTCGCTCCGCTCTCAAGCACGCTGATGCTGATGCAATGAAGCGCTGTCTTGAGTTCGGAGCTGCGCCGGACAAACAGTGGGAGTTGAAGTATGTATGCAAATGCGGAAATATTTCAGCTCTAGACCATACATATCACCGACCCATTGATATTTTATTGGACTCGGTCAACAATGGCTCGATCGCTATCAGCAAGTCTATTGAGGCCCTGCAGTGGCTCCTGGACAATGGGTACACGGCCCGTGAGCAAAGACCACCCTCCCAGGTATCTATGCTAAGTGTCGTGATGAGGAGAACCGAAGAAGAAGGACAAAAATGGGATGATCAGACAGAGACACTCCTGCCGGAGGTTCTGATTCATACTCTTGCCGAGAGCACTGATGATAGGAACCGCACTGAAGGGATCTGTCAGATGATCTACATGCTCCTCGACCATGGACTCTTGATTCCCTACAGCTTGAATGTATTCGATACGGTTGTGGATCGAAGTGGGAACTATCAGCCAATGGACATCGCTATGATGTCTCACTGCCCTCCTCATTTTCTTCAAGCTCTGCTCGAACTTTACAAACGCTACGACGGCCATGGCCAGAGAACAGCAGATTCATGCCCGGAAAGTATGTCTAGCTGGGTAGGGCGTTTAGAAAGGGATGTTGTTTGGATGAGGACTGTGCCCAGATGGGGGCAGAGGCCCAACTTGGGCGATGTAGCCTGGAAACTTTTTCGAGATCTGCTGGGCCCAAAGAAGGCTTGGGAAGAGGCATACTATGGTGAAGCAGCTGACATCTTTGAAGGAAAGATAAACCTCCTGGGGAAGTACGACTTCATCGACAAAACTGAGACGCAAGCGTTGCGTGGCCTTGTTGAAGGTTTGCGATGTATTGCCAACATGGTAGAGTCACTTGGAGGTTTGGATATGGCTCGTGACGGAAAGAAGTGCTGGGAAATTCTCTGCGATACCCTTCGCCCTGTGTCTGTGTCTGTTTCACTCATGCCAGATATCCGACGACCACAACGTCGGTATCGAGTCCATCGCTTCGTACTAGACAACGAGTGGGACCCGTGGGCCTTGTACTACGACTCGGTCCTTCAGAAGATCGATATCTCAGCTGAACATCCCTACCCATGGACCAAGTTGCATAACATGTGGGGGGCGGGCGAGACTGGCGGGCTATGGACAGACGTAGGCTTCAATTGCCTGAAACTTTATTCGCGTTTCTCGAGGCGTTCTGGGGACAAGCCCATATGGGTCAAGTATGACTATGACGGGTATCTTGAAGAATTTCACAAGCTGTGGCTCAAGCGTCAACACCTGACGGAACAAGAAATCGACGCCTTGCCTTTTGGAGGAGACGAAGCAGATCGGGCTGAGGAGGAAGAGGCCGACGAAGATCAGGATGGGGCACAAGACTCGCAGGACGAGGATGATGTGGCACTTTCCTGATGGAGTTTTCTTTTTCCTAAGGGGGAATGGATGGATATCGGGCTATGGATTTGTAGGGTTGACATGTTGAAAGGTTTGTTTTTTCTTTCTTTGAAATTTCCTTTGATTTGTTCTTATTTGTAGCAATTTACCATGTTTGTGCGAACTTATAAAATTTTATCTCCCAGGAGCGATGTGATCCTCACGAACAGTAGTAGTCTTAACTCGGCATTCATTTATAATATGTGATTCATTCTTATCTTGAGACCAACGGACACTTGGTCTTGTGTTTGGACGATTTCGATCTTGACGATGAGTTTTGGAAGAGGACAATGTCTATTGTACTTTATCCGATCTGAAAACTCATGTCGTTAATTGTACAAGTTAGACAGAAGCCTGTCAAATATTTGAAATCGTGCCTTCTCTAGGAGGAGCATATTGCGGTGCTGTTGAAATGACGGCCGTTCTCACATTCAGATATAGCCAAGTAAGTGAGTGCTTCTTCCTCTCCCAGTGATTCTGTCGGTGGCCTCATAATCTGCACCTCAGCATACCCCAAATAATAATTGCTGCATTTGATGGCGTCACTTTATTTCATTTGCCTGGTCAGTTTCTGTCTGCCTCGTTGGGCGCCCAACGCTGTGTTTGCAGCATGGCCATCTGATAGGTCTTTCGACCTCCCGTCAGCTGGCTAAGCCTCAATGAACTGCCTTGCATTTCGTCTATAAATTTTCTCTCAGTTCGTTGATTCTTGTTTATTCTCTTCTCACCCATTTTTCCAAACACATTGTGACAATTTTTTGCAATGGAAACGTTCGACAGACTTCAGTATCAAATTGCTCTAGTAGCCCCCCGAAGACAAGACTATGATACAACTGCACTTTTCTTGCAAGATAAATGCAGCGAATACGCATTCAAAACTTCACGAGCGCTATGTACTCGCGGCAGAATTGGCCCTCATCATTTCGTCTTGGCAGGTGATAGCGGGGACAACTCGGACATCGCGCTATTCGTACACGACACAACCAACGATCTCCTCACAGAATTTCCCTGCATTCGAATCGGCTTCTTGATCGGAGTAGACGCGATAGCGCCCGCAGATGGAATCGCTAAAATAGGCGACATTGTCGTTGGAATACCCCAGGGTCTTGAACCAGGCCTTGTTCAATTCGATGCTCACGAGACAAGTCTTCTCGGTCGCCTTTCTGTCACTCATCAGATGAGTCATCCACCTTCTGCTGTCCAGTCTATTGGCGATAGCTTGAGGGCCGAGTCGGGCCAACAGGAATTTCAAGAAGAGTTGCTCAACAAAGCCATGATTATTAGCAACACTGCTACAGAACAAGAAAACCTGAGTTGGAGCAAGCCTCTCAAGGTTCAACATGGTAAAATTGCGTCCTCGCAAGATTATCTGCCCGAAGATGCTGTTCTCAACAAAGTTGGTCGCGACGGCAAGATCCTGTGTTTCGAACGATCAGCCGCCAGATTGACGCCTCAGCTTCCATTCCTAACCATTTGCGGTGTAACGAAAGCAGCGGGAATTTCTGGAACCTCTTTAGAAGAACGAAGGGCAGGAATAGCTGCAGTCGTATACGCTATATTGATCACCAGCAAGATTGGTCCTAGCCAGCTGGAAACAGAACATCACTTTGCAAATCTGTACTCCTACAAACCCCTTGAACTTGAACGACCAGGTTTCCGTCTAGTTCGGCTTGAGCGAGGAGGTGGTTTTCCATTACGATGTAGCCTTTTCCAGGCTTATCTTGATGACGAAGAGAGCATAGTTCCCTATGAAGGACTTTCGTACGTCTGGGGAGGTCACGACATGCCTGATAAGATTACGATCGATGGTAAGACAATCTCGGTCACGAAAAGCCTGCACGACGCTTTGCTTCAATTGAGACAACTAGACCAAGATCGAATACTTTGGGTCGATGCTTTATGTATCGACCAGAGCAACATCAAGGAGCGTAGTCATCAAGTCAACCATATGGGTGAAATCTACCGAAAGGCTGACAATGTCATTATCTGGCTTGGCCATCTCGGCAGTGATGCTGATTTTCTGAGAGAAGCCATCGATTACTTTGCAAAGCAACTTCCCCCTGAGGCTTTTCGAAGATGGTCTCACGAGGACCCACGATGGCTAGATCATTGGCATCAATTTCAGAGCGTTCTTGGCTTCGCTGACAACGTTAGACTCATCAACGGGTTAAACGATTTCATGCAAAGTTCCTGGTTTAGGAGGGTTTGGATTCTTCAAGAGGTTGCCAATGCAAAGAGAGCCATCATCGAAACCAATCTGGGCAAAATACATGCAAAACTGTTTGCTATATTACCTCACATGATCGGATCGCCGGTTAGTGAACAATGTCAAGCTGTCTTGGACATCATGCCTGGCCCCTCAAGAAAAACATCTTGGTGGAGTCAAGACCGAAACCTTTGCACCTTGTTATGCAAGTTCAAAGGAAGCGAAGCTTCGGACCCTCGTGACAGAGTTTACGCATTGCTGGGAATGGCATCGGATATGGGTAGCAAAGCCATTGAAGCTGATTACGCAAAGGAAGAGAAAATCGTTATTCGAGATTTGTGCGCTTACATTTATGATACTACAAGCCCCATAGGCTTCTCGATAACGTCGATACGCCAGTTCCAGTCCCAGCTTCCCACCATATCAACCCAAGTTCTCCTCAACAAGCTTAGGCAAAGGATAACAACAGGATCTTTGCTATTGTATTTGGGCAGACAGGGTACGCTCGGAGATGTCAACAATACTTGGCGAAGTGGCCATCATTTACGCATTTACCAAGAGAAGAAGTGCCAGGAGATCTTGCCCGTGGATGTGGAGTTTGCTCCAGGGTCGCACGATATCCTTGGCCATTTATTGCGAAGAAAACATGCCCCACCGATTTTAATGAGAGACGTCCTTTCATGGATGGTCAATATGAGATATTATGGCCTTGAAACGTTTGTGCACAGCGTGAGAGAAGACATAGAAGCTAGGCCAGAACTTGCCATCGATTTGATAGGAAGTCACCCGGCTGACCACATGAACTCCCTGAGACTGATCTTTCACGCCTTTCGGAATCGGTTCAAATTGGATGAGACGACCATCATGAGGGCTATTCACAGCGATGAGGCGACACTTAGGCTTCTTCTCTATCACTGTGAGCATCCAATTACGTTATCCAACAGGTTTCTAGTGAAGATCATCTCAGCTGGCAACGCTGCATCATATAATCCGCGCGCCCTGGAGCTTTTATTAATTTCTTGCCCTTCCAAAATTGAGTTGGAAAGCGACCTCTTTTTACACGCTGCATCAAAAGGTCAGGCAACCCTCCGAGTTCTATTTCGACATTGCATTAGACCTATCAACGTAACGAAAGAAATGCTTGAATCAGCTATGAAAGCAGATATATTTCTATTGAGGCTGATCTTTGAGAATTGGGTATCTTACACCGAAACTACAGAATTTGTCACTTGTCAAGCAGCTCTGGCCGGCGTACAAGTCCTGAAATACCTAATCAACACTTCCAAAAGCAAAATCCAGGTCACTGACAACATACTTCACATACTTGGAGGGTCGAGAGTTTTGAAGTCTCACCAGATGTTGCTCGAACTTCGAAAATCAGAAACGGATGTTACTGAAGAAGAAGCAATCAGAGCAATAGAAAGCGGCTTTGAACCGTTTTTGGAATTATTCAACCGACCAGGCACCAACTTCCGACTTACAGAGAAGATTTGTAAAGTAGCCTTGAAGCATGATGTTGTGTTTCGTGTTCTGGAAAAGAGACGGCCAAGTGAATTATTCAGTTTCAAACGAGAATTGTTTTTCCAAGGATCAGCTTCTCTTGAAAGTGCTACTGATCGCGAGCTGGAGAAACGAGGTCTTTTAGGTTGGGAACATATATCAGAACTGATTAAGATGCAAAAGTCGTACAAAAGGCGTCGACATAATTAAGGGCCACATAAATAATTTTCATATAATGACATCTATAAACTGAATATATATCATCGTTCTTATGGACATCTGACAAAGACTTAGAAAACAGAGGTTTCTTATTTCCTTCTGTTATTGGTACGAAAGTAATAATGACAGCGGCATATCTACCGTTAGAGCATCATGGATTCCGACGCTGGAAAGTAGTCAGTAAACGACTTACGTTATCTCAACGAAAATTAGCCCCATCGTCTTGACACAAGTCAATTGAGAAATGACAATCAGGCAGACAACAGTTGGTAGCATTGTTACCAGTAGATGCATATCATGATCGGTGGTAACGTTGTATATCACTATGGGAAACAGTCATGCGATGGCCTTTCTCAGAATCAGCTTAGAGTGGCTCGAGCAGAAGGCCATCTGACGCCCTTGGGTCACCTCGAGTCCTCTGCTGGCTAGAAGAATCCTTAGCAAAGCTAGTGTTAGACTATATTGGCCACAATAATGTACCAAAATACAGCAGCAATTGGTTCCATTCTTGGTGGATATAGGCTGGCAGCCTCAGCAAGTTTACGATCAAGGTCGCTGGTGACTATTTTCTGGGGACTTCTGAAACAGTTCTGTATAGGACTGTGTCGTCGTACAGGATGATAGCGAAATGCAGTTGTCATATTGACTCTAGGCAATGGATGTCGTTAATGTAGACTTTGCAATAATCCGACAATTCTCGCGGTGCTTCAACCCGTCGCCCGATGCTGGCCAGTTCCACTACGTATGTTTGCGAAGTCTCCCTTTGTGCCCACAACTCGTCGTGAACAGCATAGGGAAGACAGATAAACGCAATGGGACATTGTTCATGAAGTGAGGCATTGTCGTTTCCTTTGTTGGATACCGACACTTTCGAATACAAAGGCTTGTATTTGGACAACTAGGCTGAACAGAACGTCGCAACAGTGCATATTCCGAACAAGATGGGTAGAACACGTCAAGACGTCGACACCAAACCATGGACTGTAAGGTCAAAAGGATCCACCCTCCCAATTGATCTAAAACGATAATCTACAACCACTGTTTTTTCGATCATACCAAGAATCTACCTCAAAATGGAATCCTCACAGTCCACAATAGCGCCCTCCAACTCCACCTCCAAACTCCTCGCCATGCCCGCGGAGATTCTCTTCAGCATCATGAACTTCACCAACACATTCCAGTGCAAGGTTAGTCTCGCCAACACATGCAGCCCCCTGTACAACACCCTCATCAACGAAGTCTACAAACAAGCCTCCAACTCCAACTCCCTTGCCCGCGCCCACATCTACGAAGCCTGCCGCGACGGCAACATCCTCACTCTCGAACGCAGCTTCCAAGCCGAAGCCCACTCCATCGACTTCCGTATACAAGAGCGCTTTAAAAGACCTTTGTACACAGCAATCCAGTTCTACCAAGTCGACGTTGTGCAGTGGCTTCTCGAGCGCGGCGCAGATCCGAACTTTGTGAGTGATCACGATGTGAGCATGCCCATGCTTTTCGACTCACCTCTGCAGGCAGCTGTTCAGTCGGTGATGATGCCGGGTATTCCTGAGTGGCGTATCCCTGAGAAGTGGTCTAGGCTAGGATTCGTGATGCCGTGTCATTACTACTGGCGATGGGCGGGAAGGGCGATAATTAAATTGCTTCGTGATGTGGGTGCTGATGAGAAATCGCTTCATCTTCCTCTTGATAGGAACCATCTGGATTGGATACAATCTGGGGCCCAGTGCTGTCGTCTACATCCAGTTTGTTAGGGTCCTTTCTTGCTAGTTTTGTGTCTTTTTAGCGCTGCGTTTCTAGGTTATCTACACAATAGTCTCAATTCCAATCATTTTTGAACTACTACTCTCCTTTCAAGTTGACACATATCTTCATGTCTTGCACTGTGATGTATGCTAATAGCTTATTTCGCTCTGTCACTACAATCGGGTGCTGAGCCATTCCGAGGCTACATCACCAGTTCAGAGTCACCCTTTGAGCCCCCGTCATCTACAAATGTGCCTGTTCCTCAGTACAGTGAATTGTCATACAGGCGAAAGTGAATTCCCGCGGCTTTAGGCTATGTTCCAGCTTAACGGCAAACTTGTTCAAGTGATCAAAAGTGCATTCTCATCCGTACATATGCGATCTATACCTACTCTCCAGTACAGATACCCTTGAATACAGAACAAAACACCATCTTCCAGTTCTCCTCTACCATCCGGACTACATGTAGATACATTCAGATGAACAAGACTCTGTGTTCTTAGATGCATCATGTTCATCCAGAGTATATAAACCCTCAACCCTCCCTAGGAATCAACCTCTCTCCATCAAACACTTCTCAAGAAGCTCATTACCAACACACCTCATCTGATCTCGGCATCACTAAACAACCAGACTCAATCTACTCACCAAATCCCATTTGCTATTGCATAATAGCCTGCACACTAAAGCCAACTAGTAGGTTTTCTCGCTGCACCGACTGCATCAACACTCTGCCACTGTCAGGCACTTGCATTCACTCGCCAGCTATCTACGGTTTGTTTGCCTACTCCTCTGATAGAGACTCCCTCACTCTCTACTCTTCCCTTCTCCTTCTTTAAGGACTTCTCTAACCACAACTAACCCTTCACACGAAATCCTGACATCCACAACACAAGTCAAGATGTCTTCCTCCTCTCTTACCACCTTCCCTCTCGCTGAACTCCCCATGGAGCTTCAGATCAAGGTGTACAGAACCATGCCTTTCCGCAGCGCAGGCCGTCTCATCCGCTGCAGCAAGGAAATGTACAAACTCTTCATCGAGGAGCTGTACAAGCGCAGCAAGACCCGGGGCTGGTTCCCTCTCGGCTTTGCCTGCGCAACAAACAACGTCCACGCCCTTACCCTCTGTCTCAAGGCCGGTGCTCCTATCGATGTTCACATCCCCAAAGATGTGAGCTATCACAGATGGGATAATACCTCCTACTACTTGGTAGGAGGATGGCGCCCGCTCAGAGAGGCCATGTACAGACTGCATGTGGAAGCCACAAAGTTTCTGCTAGAGCGCGGTGCTGATCCAAACATGACGGCGTATGAGGAAGCATCCCGAGATATCGACCAAACCCCTCTGGCCTACATCTTCCGGCGCGGAGTCGAAGGTGGTCAAAATGCCATTCGAGCTCGTGAGATTTGCCTTGCACTTGTCGGTGCGGGAGCTGATCTCAGCGCTTTGAGTGAGGACAAGGGGCGCGAGATCGATCGCATGCGCAATGAGGAGGACTACCTCCCCGATCAGTGGTCTTGAGCCCAAGGTGAGCTTTCTGTTCTTGGCAAATATCCTGTGTGATTGTTGTCTAACAACGAACACATGGCAGTAGAACAGTATATTTCCTATCTCGTCTGGATATCTGGAAAAAACTACAGCGGCGGCGTTGGGGGAATCCTGATTTTGCGAGCATATTGGCGAATCATACAACTTTTATGTTGTTTTCTAGGAAATCTTTTCCAGGAAATTCGTCAAAAGGTACACAAGGAGTTAAAGGATAAAGGATAGGTAGACTTGGATGGGATGTTATGCATTGGCACATGTATTTTGAAACGCATCAGGGTCACAGTAAAAGGGTCACAGGAATATTAGGATACCAAAAGTAAAGTAGACAGAATTCTATTGCTTTTTTTGCTGTCTCAAATGAAAGGAAATCGCACTCGCTCTGATATGCTTGTCTAGTCTAATAATCGCAAGAATGAAAAATATTATCAACGCATTTAATGTAAACCACTCTCTCCAGTTCTAGCCATGTGTTGCTGGCACTTGATCATAATGTCAAGCTGATCACTAACATCCTGAAGACGGCCAAGAACCTTTCTGTTTCCATCGGTGAAGTTGAGGATAGAGTAAGGGACACCGGTGTCGGCACAGAACTCGCGGATCATGACCTGGGCCTTGCGAAGGTTGTGGCGCGGCACACGGGGGAAGAGATGGTGGACAGCCTGGAACTGAAGACCGCCGTGAACAAAGTCCATCCACGCAGGGCAGTCGACGTCCATGGTGGTTCGGAGTTGACGCTGAGCAAAGGATTCCGTCTCGCCGAGATCAACTGTAGACATTCCCCAGTGGGAGAGAGTGATCTGGACGTGAAGAGGCATGGTGATGATGTGAGAGACGAGGACGAAGATAACGCGGGTGGTCCAGTCGGGGAGACCGCGCCAGAGAAGACAGTAGCCGAAGAGGAACCAGTAGCAGCCCATGAAGGTGATCTCGGTAGGTCGAATCCACCAGGCGCGGCTCTTTCCAAGCTGAGAGGACTTCTTGGACAAAACGTGGAGCCAAGAGAGGAGGTACAGGTTGAAGCGCGCAATGCCCATGACAGGATAGTAGGTGTATTTCTGGAAGGGGACGAGGAAATCGGCGGCGGCGTCCCAGACAAAGGTGAAGTCGTAGTAGCTAGAGTGTAGGGACTTGAAGAAAGAAGGGCATGTGGCGAAGAGAGGGACGTTTTGAATATCGGGGTCGTGTTCCTGGTCAAGTTAGTACGAGATACATGATTCGATAGAAGTGGAAGTATCTTACAGGTGCGTTTGTGACGAGATGGTGAACGTTGTGGCTGCTCTTCCACCAACCGATGGAGAGACCACAGCAGAAATCGGCAATGAACATGCCAATCAAGGTATCAGTCTTGAAGTCGGAGGTGATGGCAAGATGGCCAGCATCGTGCGCTGAGAACATAATTTGATGCTGTAGATAAATTAGCTTCTTTCTTTCAGAATGATAAAGACAAATACATACCCAGAACAATCCCAGGAAAATAGCAGAAGTGATGTACCACTCGTTATAGAACAAAGTACCAAAGAGAGCGAACAAGGTAGTGTAGCGAGCCAATTCCTTTCCGTACTCAATATAAGGACACTGGTACAAGCCCTCGTCTCGGATCCTGTCGTGGAGAGCCTGGTACTTGCGTCTAATGTCGTCTTGCACCTTGGTATCCTCGGGCGCAGGGTACGTTTCCAAGTCGCTCTGGATCTCGCGGGCAACACCAGCGTTTGCGACCTTTAGGATGGCAGATCTCTTGCCGTTGGGTTCGCTTTTAATGGTGGCGGATCGGTGTCTCAAACCCTCAGTCTTGAGGATGTCGTCTTCTCCGCCGACAATGATCTCGTCGGTAGAGGAAGAAGCAGAACTGGCTGTATCGTCGAGAATGCTACTGTTGGCAAGACTCTCTTCTGTATCTGAAGCAGCCGAATCGGACAATTCGACCTCATCGGGAGCGTCTTTACAAAAGACGCCGCCCCTAATTGGTGGTGTGCGGTTCCTCCAAGGGCCTTGCTTTCGGCCGATCTGATAGGCCTTCATTGTTCGTAATGTCGACTCGGAGTGGTAACTATAGTAAAGTTGTTAATAATCTGATCTGATCTAGTAATCATCGGATGAAATGTAATGGAGGGTAGTTTATGTCGATTTTAACTTTGATCAACCCCGGCGCTTGCATTGTGATGCATATTGTATGCATCTCGGGTCGTCTCGTCTGACAGGGGCGGGCCAATAGGGTGTTGTAAATGTGCATCATGGTGTTTTTCTCTTTTTGGTGTAGTGTGATTGATGCGTATAACCTCAACTCCAATCTCGACTTCGACTACAACAACTCTTTTTTTCTCCTCTTCTTCGTTTGTACTTGTATAAAATAAAACTTACGCTTTCATCTCGTCTGTCGCATCGCGGCCAACCATGTGCAAGACCGCTAGTCGACCACCAGGATGTCTTTCCATCCAACCATCAAGCTTGAGGATCGCATCTTCGTATACGACAATTGTTTGGCCGTCGGCGATCATTCGCTCAACCGCCGCTGCGGTCAAGACGTTATCGCGACCCATTGTAGAATTTTCGGATTCGGTTCTTAGTGTGTATACTGGAAAAGAATGTCGATTGAGAGGAAGAAGCTTCTTTAGGTGCTGAAGTAGTGTAGTGTAGGTAGTGTAATGCTTGCTGGAAGATTCGAGGGAAGGAGGAGCTACGAATCACTGCAGTATAAATAAAAGAAAGTGCGAAAAGTTAAAGAGCAAACAAGAAAGCGTAAAAAGGCCAACAACGAAGCAAACAGCCGAGGCAGCACAAGAGATAAATACCCTCTGAGTTCAAACAATCAGGGGCACAGCAAGCTACCTGTCACTCTCTACACTAGATGCTACGGGTGTACGTGACGAAAAATGATGCCCATAATTACTTGTATTTTCGCCTCTTACTCAAGCTACGCCCCCAGATGCACAGCAAATGCAGATTAGATGGTTCGGTTCGCTCGTTCCTGTATCCGTACCACCAGCAAAGCCAGCGAATGGGCGTAATATCCGTTGAGCAATACCGTTTTGTGATCCATGACAATCCAGCTCCAAGGAGGCTAGTCTGGTCCCTGTCCCTCAACCCGGGGCACGTCAAACGATTAGCTCTTTCTAAGCTTAGCTTTCTTTAACTGGGACCCTGTGTGAGAGCGTATGAACGGGCCAAGGCCCCTCAAAGGGATCATCTAGAGTGCTGTAGGGGGAAATTGGGTATGTAGATGGGCACTAGGTACTAGACTGAAAGTGCACAACCCTTGTGCGAGAAACCTGTACAACATACGTCAAATCTGCTGGAAGGAGGCGCAAAAAGTGCAAAAAGGAAAGGGGAAGGCGATAAAAACAAGAGAGTGAGAGTGAGAGAGATGAGCATCGTCAATGACCCTTGTAGACGCTAACCAACAGATGGTCTGTAGCCAAGATTTATTGTTGAACGGACCACATATTAAAACTGGTCCTATCCCAAAGGACCTGCGGAGATCCGCCTCTTTAAGTGGAGAGTGGCCTTGACGCTTGAAACAAGAGAATATCTGGGTCTCGGTCTTGGGTCTGGGTCTGGGTCTGACCAGGTCTGAGTCTGAGTTGGGGTTCTGTTGGTTGATCTAGACCTTCTTCTCCTAGTTTAGTTCTGGCTACTCTTACTAGCTAAGCCATGTGACAGTTCAGTGGCAGGCAGTGACAGTTGTTTTAGTTAATTGCTCGGTTCCGACAAGAGAAAAAAAAAACGACTCGGAACAAGTTCTAGAAAAGTAGCTTAATGCGACCCATGACTCTGTTGAGTTTTACCCAAGTTCTGTTCTGTCTCGTCTGTTCTCCTACCTAGGAAGAGTGCAAGCGGTATTAGTTAGTTAGTGTGCATTGTTTCTGGCTGAGAAAGTCGTTTGAGATATGGAACCCATGTAATAAAATATCCATAATCATGGGTAGGTAACAGTAGCTGTGACGATTGAATTACATCAACTTAATAAATCTGTCCTCTCAAAACTCTGTTCCTGTCCCTGTTCCTGTTCCTGTCAAAGACAAGAAAGTACGCGTACCACTCTCAAACGAGTATCCGTACCTGCTGTATGTATCCGTATCCGTTCGATGGCCAGGATAAAAGGCTCAACGCGTAATCGGACAGTCTTCCTCCCCTCTCAGGTCTAGTACATACGCGCAGTTGATACGAAAATCCCCTTCTTTTGGCAACCCTCAGCCCCCCCTAGACCAGAAAAGAACCCCTGTGGAGCCCATCCAGGCGCAGCAGCAGGGGAAGGGGGGGCGTTGCAAGACCCTGAAATTCAGGCCTGGGGTTTTAAGTTAGCCTCCGCCCGCCGCGGACTGCGAGTGCGAACAGAGCAAAGTGCCCGCTGCAATGTAGCCAATAACAAACAGGTCCCGGCGAGGTCCCGGTCCGCCAAAGTACGCGTAATTTTGATAACTCCTCCCTATGTTATTATTGGATTATACGTATTACTCGGTCCGTCCGTTCGTTTAACAGATCTCGTACAAAAAAGTTAAAAGGGGGTTTCCTTTCGACAACTAAAATATTCATTCTCGAATAAATAGAATATTCGACAATTGATGAGACGAGATTACGTGTTGCTCTTTCAACTAAAACATGTGGATGTCACCGCATCAAACATGCACGTGGGTAACTAAGATCATCAACCGCCACAGGAACATGACATAAAAGGGGCGCCTAACATTTTCCAAGATTGCCAACTAAAAGAAAAAAGACGTGCCAACAACATGCCATAAATCGAACCATGCAACCAAAGTACTCTTTCTCTACTCTGTAGATATCTCTCTCACCTCTCTCTTGCTTCATTCAATCACAATCAATCTTACCTCTCTCTCCCCCCTCATTTGAAGTTAGAATCTTGGCATGTAACTAAAAGCAGCCCTCCGCATATAAGCTATCTTGACTAGATCCACATACATGGACGAACTCTTCCTTCTTTCTTCTGCTGCGCCGTTGATGCATGGCGTCGGCCCAGAAATTAACCTAAGAGATCCGTTGGTCGGGTGAGGCCTTTTTCGTTCGTCTTCCTTGCTTTTTTCGTATGCACCGGGAAAATATGTACCAACCGACAGGATAAAAAGAAAGAAAAAGGGGGTGTGCAACACCTGTTGAAGGAAGCTAAGCTTTTCTGAATCCTTGTCCTGATGTGAGGTTAGATTAGATTTGGTTTTTTGGTGTCCAATCCCGTGGCCAAGAAATAGCGTGTCAAGATTAACTCTGGCCATAACACAAGCACAGCCGCCCCAAGCAGGAAGAAAAGGGTCCTCCTCGCCCCCCCACGTCGCTGAACTCTTTTTTTTTCGAGTATCTTATCTTATCAGTGCTTAGGTTTTGACAGAATGCTTGGCTCTAGGGTACGGGTACGGGTACGGGTATTTTTTAACGGTCCGTACTCCCTCAAGCCATAAGCAATACTCAAGAGGCGCTTCCTCATCCAACGTAATATTGAGACAGACATACTACCTTGTAAATATTGGTTTCTGCTACAAGTATCCTAGACTCAGCTCCACATCGATCAGGCGCTGGATTACGCGTTGATGGATAGCAGCACTTGACTCGCTGTTGTGAACGTGATACATTGTTCAGCGACATGCCACGACGTCACTGTGCTTCAGGGTGGGTGGCGGATTTTTGTAAACGAGCACCATCTTTGGACTGACTTTTCAGCATTCTTTGTGGAATGCAGAGAAACGGGAGCATTTCAACAGAGTCTAGTCAAACCATTCATAGTTAAACATGTATCGGATGGGAGCTCCGAGCAAAGCGATTGGTTAAAGAGAAGTAGTCTACTCAGCGGGCAATTACGCGTTTAGACAGACTAACAACATCAACCGTCGGTAGATGTTTTTGGGAGCGGTCTCTGAAGTCCATGACCGAAGTCAAAACCTCCCTAGCTAGAGATGGGTACAGTTAAAAGTTAAAATTGCAGAGTAACTCACACAATAGTTAGGAAAGAAGCATGGATTATCGTCTAGGGTAAGTAGTCATGGTTTCCGTCGAGACAGCAAATCACGTGGTTCAAACAAGTCACATGAACATTCACGTGACTGTCATAGCCGTTTGAAGCAATCGTCGACACCATTGACATGGGCCCAAAGCCATTTAGAAAAGGCACACTTTTAGTCAATGGTATGAAGGAAATATTTGTCTGTAGACGACGAGCCTCGGCTTCTTTATTTTTAAAAAAGAGAAATGGAAGACGTATACTTTTCGTTCATATCGACAACTTGAGATGGCATTATGGCTCTCGCACCAGTTAACTGTAGATTAAAAAGTCCCCGATAACTTTCCGCGCGACGATATAAAAAATCATTGACCAACAATTCCATCCCGATTGCTTCATTTGATCTCAAAAAACCCATTCTGAATCATTTCAAAATGACACTCGACTTACCTTTGCGCAACAGATTCACAGCCCGCAGTGGCAATACGTACTCCTTCATCTCCATCAAACCCACATCCCGCACCACAACACTCCTCTTTCTCCACGGCTTCCCATCCACCCTTAGCGACTGGCTCCATCAAATTCGTCATTTCTCCTCGGAAGGATATGGCGTCGTGGCGCCCGACATGCTCGGGTACGGCGAGAGCAGCAAACCCGAGCATGACACCCAGTATCGTCTCAAACCCATGAGCGATGATGTAATTGAGCTTTTAGACCATCTAGAGTTGAAGACTGTTGTTGGAGTAGGCCACGACTTTGGCGCGACGCTTCTATCGCGAATAGCAGCATATCATCCATCGCGATGGGAATCTCTTGTTTTTCTTGCTGTCGGACCCCCACCGCTTGGAACGCCCTTTGATGTTGACTTGATTAACCAAATGACCAAGCAAATGCTGGGTTACGAGATGCTCGGATATATACCATGGCTGGCAGACCTCGACTCCCAGACTGTTCTTGAGCACAACGCCGAGGCGGCCATGAGTCTGATGTTCTGTCGTGATCGGGGGGAGTGGGATGAGTGGTTTCATCCTCTCGGGAAGATGCATGAATTTGTGCGCGAGGACCACAGACTTCCTATCGCATCGTGGTACACTCGAGACCTTCAGGAGGCACACCTCAAGGCCTTCGGTTGCCCGAATGGATACAAGGGTGTTTGCCGCTGGTATCGCATGTGGAAGGATAACCTCTTTGCACCAGACGAAAAGGGTTTCGAAAGCTTCAAAATCCAACAACCAGTTCTTTTCATCGTGCCTTCTCACCCCGAAGAGTCAATGACCCAACAGAGGGAAATGCTCGCATCTTGGGCTCCGAATCTCCAAACTGTCAGTCTCGATACAAGCCACTGGCTCCATCTCGAACGACCCGACCAGACCAACGCATCCATTCAAGAGTTCCTCACCTCAAGTAGGCATGTTTAGCACCTCAGGTCGTAACCAATCAAACGTGTCCAAAAGATCGAAATTGAAATCCAACTGTGTCGGAATGTCCCAGTCCAGCGTATCCAGTGCTCCGCCACCCGCGATAGGAGCGTTGAGGTTGTGATCCAGCACGCCTTGCAAAACAGCCTTGCAGTCGGCGCAGAGATCTGCATTGGGAGCCGGGGGGCGAACCCAGTCGAGGAAACCGATGAGAAGACTGAGTTTCTGTATTATCGCTGAGCGGCTTAGTTTGGGACAGTCGGGGTGGGTGCCGCGGAACGTTGGGCGGAGGAGTTCGAGGCAGAGGATGCCCCCTCCTGGTGCAGCAAACGCCATCAACTGCCATGCGTTAGCAGGACATAATTGTGATATCACGAATCGTTGTACTTACCAGCCATTCAAAATCTCGCCTCACTCCAGCGAAGCGGTCTTGATGTGTCCAGAACAAAAGCGTCAAACAAACCATCTCAAAGCTTATCACCAACAGCCTGTTCTCATCAACGTGTCCCAGACGGAGCGACAACCTCTCGGCAAAGAACAGGTTTTGTAGATGCTCTAAACGAATAAGTATCCTTACGTAGACATTTTCCACGTTGCAATTTGGATCATCCAGTTCATCTGCTCGATGGATGAGACCCCGGGGGAATCGCTCGTATGTTTGTTCGCAGCGGGCCTTGATCTCACTGCACACGTTAGCAAAGAAAGCCCTTGAGAGAACAAACTACCAAAAAACTCACGCCAGTCGTTCAAAGGTCGCTTTCACACTACTCGCCAACGCCATCTCAAGGAGTTCGCCCTTTAGAAGCGCAACCTGCACACGTGCCCTGATCATCGCTGCATTGAGTAATTCTCCATCAGGACGAAACCCGTTATCGTCCAGTCTCTGCATCGCGCATTTGATAGCAGCGTCACCAGCCATGAGGTCCTGGTCATCTATGTCTATTGCCAGAGGGCCTGAGAAGTAGCGATGGCTGAGAAGTGGTGGTCGGCCTGTGAAGGAGACGAGGACTTTGTCAAGAGCGTAAACGCGGGCTGTTATACGGCGCTTGTGTTCGGAACATAGAGAGGGCACGTAGTTTGGGTCGTCTACACCGACGTGAAGACCGAGGAAGGTTAAGAGGGCGACTGTCTCGGCGGCATAGCTCCAGCATGTTAAACCTGGAGACATTAGCGACGAAGGAAACCTTGGTGTGAATAGACTTACCGGCGTCGCCTGTTACCAGCGACTCGATAGTTGTTCTGCGATAACATAAATAAAGAAGTATATCGTTAGGAGTCGTGAAATGACGAACAAGCTCGACACAATAGCCCAAACACTTGTTCACGGCTGAAGCTTCCATACCAGGAGCACCATTCCAATATGTCCAAATAAGTCCGATGGACTCCCATCGAATGTTGGTCCCCGTGAATTGATCGGTCCAAGCCTTTGCACTTGAATGCTCATCGCGGATGGGCTTCGAAGTGTTATTGCTGATGCACAAAGCCATCTCTTCAAGCTGCGCATCTTCCCTTGCACCTAGGTACTCACACCAGTCCTGCTGAAGAGTATGGAAAATATCTTCAATAACTATGTACATCCAGTCGTCGACGCGACAGTGAAGTTTATTGGGCATAACATCGTCACGAGCACCGGGCAGGTGACGGAGGACAAAGAGGCACATCTCGCGAAGATGAGATGGCATCTCAATCAAACAAGCCCTCGTCCTCGGCGGTCTCCTTGGACTTGGCTCAATCTCGAGGGCAGGGCCATGGACGAGCGAGAGGCTGTTCCTTGTTTCCTCAAAGACTGCATTGTGACTGGTGAAGCCAAGATAACCAGGCGCTATCGAAGGTGAGGGAGTTGATGTGGACTCTACACTTGGACCTACGCTCGCACTCGTGTTTGCAGGAGAGATTGTGTTGATAGTAGATGTGACTGTGTTTGTTGCAGATGTGACAGTACTGGCTATGACTCGGCTTGGAGACCGAAGCCGCTGCTTCTTGACTCTTGGCTCCGAGATGGTGTAGACGCACGACTCTTTTCGTTTCTCGCACCGAGAACAAGTGGGTTGGCCATGATCGCACGCGACTTTCCGCGCTCGACAAGGATCGCAAGCCTGGGGACGACCATTTAAGCGTCGGAGAAGAGGGGCATCGGCCATGATGCAACGCAAAATTTCAGTGTTGCTTTTGAAGTCGATGATTATAAATCTCGGTTTCGGCTTGGAAAATAGACCATGTATCATGAGGATGTGTGGTTGTATGTCGGCTTGGAGATTCACGGTCTCGGCTTGGAAAAAAAGCAGAGGCTCGGCTTGAACTTTAATGGACTCGGCTTGAAGATTATGGAGCTCGGTTTGAACTAAAAGCAACATTTCCCCACATAGTTCAGCTCGGCTTACAGGGGGTTGACCTAATTAAGCACGCCGAAGCCATGTTAGCACGTCGAAGTGCGGAATGTGTCACTCGGAGACGGAGACGATTGACTGCAGGGCTGACACTATGGACTTGAATTAAGGGCGTGCTCACCGTCGCTGTGACTCGAATTGCGGGCTGCGGCTGATGAATCAAGTAAAAGTCAAGCCGAGTCATCAGATCGAGTTGAGTATAAGTAGAACTGCATGCCCCCTCCGAAGTCTGGACCATTAATTCGATATACAATCACAATTCAATTCAATCCAAGACATTGAACATCCAATAACACTTCTTTGAATAACTATACTACTGCTTCAATACTCTCATATAAACCTCAACATGTCTCAACTCTCCGCTACATACAAGACTTCCAACGTCTCCGAGACAACTCTCGTTGACACTTCCAAGCCTTCAACAAGTACAAAGCCTGGTATGGTTCAAAACATTCATCTTTACGAGCCACGATCTAACATGTGCAGGTCTTGAAATAACCCATAAACCATCTCTCAAAGAAAAGATCCAGAGGAAGCTCTCTGGCTCCGTCGACCCTACAAAGAAGCCGGCCGACCCATACAAGTCATGGGAAGCACGATCAGGTCAGTAAGACACAAAAGAGAATCACTATCTAACTGGTGAAACACACGCTAATATGTCGACAGTAGCGCTACTATAAGTGGTGGATGATCTTTCGAGGAGGGTTTGAACCGATTGGAACACGCCAATAATTTGTTTGGGCGATTAGTTGTTTTGGCTTATTGTTGTACTTTGATGATGATGATGGATATATACCCGTACTAGAATAATACTTCTGATCTATTGAAATAGTGCTTAGTCTCGATTCTGAGTCAGTGATTGATGTTCCCCAATGTCAGCCCTTAGTACTGCCTATTGACCATACGGATTGTCTGGAACTTGGTAGTGCGGTCAGAGTTAGGATCCTGACAAAGGATTTAGGATTCGAACTTGACCGAATGAAACTAAAAAGTGACAGTATTAATTGTGAATGGAACGTTATTAATGGTAACAAGACTAGTCCTCATTCCTGTTACTTACACCGGTACTGCTCGATGATTGGAGTCATGTAATCCATCTACCATCATGTTTATATCTACCGCGAAAGTCCGCCGACACTCCGGTAGTTGCGGGCGCAGTATTATTAGTCCGCCTGTAGATCAATGACAGTTGTTGTCGTCAGCACTAGGTATCTTCGGAAGTAGAATGACAGGGTCTAGACTGTGTAAGAACTATACACAACAAACGTTGACGTCCAAAGCGCATGTAGGCTCTGTGAAGATATGAGGACATGGCTTATACAAACGTTCGAGTCCCTCTACAACCAGGAAGATAGCACATGTCCAGTTAGGTATTGTAGTGTCTGTCACAAATGACTGGTCACGATCCCGCTGACTTTTACTTTTAGAGAGCTCCCGAAGTTGTGTGGCCAAAGCTAGCCCTTGAAGAATGTGTCCTGGTATTGTCATAGTCCGACCATACATGGACCCTCAAGCAATAATATGCCCATCTTTACGCTCCATAACATCGGGTTTCCTCACAAGAGCCTTCCTCACCAAATCCTCCGCATTCTCAATATCTGCCCGACTGTAGTATCCCCACTGCTTATTCGATCTTCTGTCATATAGCCCATGCCAGTACCTGACCCTATCCCCAAAATGATCGACAGTAACGACATAAACCTCTCTAACGTACTCTTCGACCGTCTCCTTTGTCCAGCCAGCGTCGTGTCTGAAAGCAAGACTGAAGCTCAGGAACTTGTCGCAGTGTGCAGCGTCGGCGGGAATCTTGGGGAGTCCAGGGAGCATGAAGCAGTAGAATGCTGCTGCGTTGGTAGGGGAAATGGAGGCGTGGTCTGGACGCGGAGTGGCGGGGGTAATCAGGATTCGCTTGTCGGCGCTGAGAGCGGAGGGTTCGACACGGCCTTCGAATTTGCTTGATAGCGTGGCGAGGTAAGTGTTGTAGAGGTCGATGGTGTTTGGGTCGTTTGGGTCGAGAGGTGGGTAGACACTAAACCCGCAGTCAAATTCGAGGACACGCATGGTGAGGTCGTATTTCTCAAGAAGATATGGTAATATGATCAGTAAACAGGAGAGACTTGATGTCGAAGAGGGAGGATGAGCTGATTGAGCATTGGAGAGAACAAAGGAATCGTGGGTCGAACATGGACGACTTATACTTGGACATCAAAGAAAGGCTTTATGCTAGGAAGGCTATTTTGTGTCAAAACGTCAGGTGGACAACGTTTTGCTATGGTAAATGTGTCAAATGAACCGCCAGAAAAGTATAATAATATGTTTTACGTTGTTGGCTTGAAGTTCCCCGCGTTGTTAGAGAGCATATTGACCAAAGACTGAGATCACTTGAGGCAGAACTCCAAACTTTGAACAGAATAAACATTATCGACAATATTTGACTAGGGTCATTTGTTCATCTTGAATCGAAGTAAAAATATTTATTTTTACTCGAATGGCGTATCATATTGAAGCAGTTTCTATAAGGAACGCACGGTATCCTCTTTCCACGCCTCCCTCTACCACACTCTTCGCGATACCTTCACGACGCCAATCACGAGCGCAGGAGGCGCAAGAAAACTTTTGCCGGGCAGGAGCATTGACACAAGCACGCAGAGCACGAATGACGCTGTATTCCCAACCCAAGATGAAAAGCAAGAGTTATGCCAAATGGGTCGAGTGGTATTCAACTCAAAAGCCGATTATGACCTAGTAGCCGCTTGCGACAACCACGACGTCGTCGGCCTCTTCAACGCAGTGCAGTGACTGGGTCTTTCAACCTTCGTTTTTCGCCCTTAAAATATTCCAATACAGTGGCTGGGGTGCCGTTGCTGTGAGGGTCTGTAGATTTGAGCATCGTAAATATTGACCGGTAGAGCTTTGATGCTGTTTGACAGAGCAATAGGAGAATTACGACGTATAAGTCAAAGTGTCAAGCTAAACCATAATATGCACCCCACAACTCCGATGCCCTGGTAACGAACATATGTCGATCCATGTGGTCGCATTTAAAGAAGAAGATGATGCTTGTTCAATAGACACCAAAGATGAGATGAACTAATCTAGTGTCAGAGTCTGGACATCGGCGATCAAAGTAACTGTAACTACCTACAGATACATGTTTAATCTAGATCCGCTATCGGCCCCATGACGTTGAATCAGATAAGATCATCTCTCCATGAGCGATTTTCTCAGTCCCACTGAAGAATCTGAAACAACCAATCAAATCATTCAAAAGTGACGATGCTGATTCAGGGTCTCCACGAGTTCCTGATTCAAACCCGAGGCCTCATTTTTTTTTTGAAGAAAACGCACGTGAATACCACGAAGATAGATAAAGAATAGTGAAGGAATATGAGATGCTTGGACCATCACTGGACTTGTAGAGTAACCTGTTATAAACTGCCTCATCATATTCCTTTACGCCCTTAAGTGTAATCCTGTGCGCCCTGGAGTGTAATCATGTACAGAATGGGACATCATCTGGTGATATGCACTGTTAGCCCACCTGAGCGGTCCACCCTTGTCCGAAAGAGGCGAACAGACTATAAGTACTAAATAGGCAGCTGAATCGTTTCTTTTCTTCTCCTCCATCAGCACAAACACAAACACTCATCATGTCTTTATTCATCAATGGCAAGATCCTCTCCAGGACCGTCGCCAGCTTGGCAGACGAGCCCACCTTTGCAGAAAGCATGTACGTTAAAGACGGCATTATCCAAGCCATCGGCACAAAGGAACATGTCGCAGAACAAGTCAAAACAGAGGATATCGTGGATACACAGGATCTCGGCGGGAAGACAGTTCTCCCAGGCTTTGTAGATGGTCACATGCACCTCCTCCTGCTTGGCCAGTCGCTTCGCAAGATCGCTCTGGAACACTGCAAGAATTTGGATGATATCCTGCACGAACTGCGTACCTACGCAAAGGCCAACCCACATGTCCCCAGGATCATGGCTAAAGGCTGGATGCACTCCATGACCCCTGACGGTGTAAACTACAAGATTCTGGATGAGATTGACGAGAGACCGATCTATGTCGACACCAAAGACATGCACTCGACGTGGTGCAATTCAGCAGGTCTGGCAGAGATGAAGATTGGCGACATGGCAGATCCTCAAGGCGGAATCATTGAGAGGGATGAGAATGGTCGTCCATCAGGAGTTCTCAGCGAAGCGTGCATTCTGACAATCGTTTGGCCTACGCTTGCACAGCTTGCCACAAACGAAGAGCGCATCGAGTGCATGCTCGCTGCCTTCAAAGCTTATCACGCCGCTGGATACACGGGATTGGTCGAAATGGCCATGGATGAATACTCATGGGAATCCCTCGTGGAGCTCAAGAGACGACACCCCGATGTCGCCATGCGCGTCACAGCATACTGGATCATCAAGCCTTCTGATAACCCAGAGGATCGTCAACGACAAGTATCCCGAGCAATTGAGTTAGCCAAGCAATACAGCAAAGAAAACTCACCCGATCTTCGCATGGCGGGCATCAAGGTCATCTGCGACGGCATCATCGATGCTTGCACAGCATACCTCTCCGAGCCATACTCGACGGCTCCATCACCACCACCATTCTGGTCGAGAGAGGATCTCGAGCCCGTTGTCAAACAAGCAGCCGATGCTGGAATCCAGATCGCTCTTCACGCCATTGGAGACGCTGCTATTACAATGGCAGTAGACTTGCTCGAAAAGTACGGGAAGCCTGGTGCGCGACACAGGATCGAGCATTTGGAGGTATCCAAGCCAGAAGACGCAAAGCGACTAGGCGAATTGGGTCTCACAGCATCTATACAACCAGTGCACGCTGACCCAGCCATTCTACGCGCCTGGCCACGCCTCATCGGCTCTCGTCGCGACCGCGCCTTTGCATACCGCGAGTTCGCCGATTCAGGCGCTCTGCTCGCGCTGGGAAGCGACAGTCCTACTGCGCCTTGGAACCCTCTGCACAATATCTATGTCGCGGCAACACGGCGGTCCGCTAGAGAACCAGAGTGCGAGGAGGTGGTAAACGAGCACTTCAAGCTCGGTGTCTGCGAGGCGGTTGTTGCGGGCTCGCAGGGTGCGGCCAAGAGTGTCTTTCAGGATGATAGAGTGGGCAGTCTGGAGGTGGGCAAGATTGCGGATCTTGTCGTGGCGGATATGGAGTGGGATGCAAAGACTCTGCTCAAGGCTGAGATTAAAGAGACGTGGTTTGCTGGGAGGAGGGTTTGGAGTTTGGGAGATAACAAGTCGAAGTTGTAGATGTTGATTAGTTTGATGGTGTTGGGGAGTCCAAAATCGTGAGAAATACAATGAAACACAATGAAAACCTAATGCTGAATGATCAACCCATCCAGCCATGACGTATTTCAAGCCACTATCTAACCATTGGCTATTCAATCATGCGGTTTATTCTCTATCTCTGTCTCAATATCCAGGAAAAGATGGTTATTATCTGTCTCTCGATCTATCATGATTCTATCCTATCTCGCACTCAATTTCTAGCCTCCGTAGTACGCTATAAAGTTACCGCTATACTGGGTAGTGTTATAGGTACTGTCATAGGTCTAGTGATTACATGTTTCCCGCGGAAAAGTTCAACCACCCCAATTCGTTGAACCTTGTCTTGTCTCGCTTGACAGATAACACACGCCCTAGACTACAGAGTGACCATCAGCCCATTTTATCCCCGCACGCATACTGTAGCTATCTCGTCTAGCGGTATCTAGTATCGTAACTTTCTCTATCACTTCTCCACTGTGACTTTTATCAATTCAGTATCGTCGTACCCACTACCCTAGCGCTTCCCCGGATCCAAAGACGAGGGTCAACCATGAATCGCGACAGCTTGTTTATCGCCCCCCTTCTCATGGGACGAAGCTCCAAGTTCAAAAAGGGTCCCTTGTCGCCTCTTTTTTTCCGGTTTCTTGCAATGTCCAGGCAGGTCTTGTAATCATCTCCTCCCCTGGTTAAACATCTCTACATATCTTCATCATGGCAAACGTTACAGCTCAAGACGCAATGGACGTCAAGAAGATCGAACCCTTTGACACTCACGATGTTGAAGCCGATATTAAGCAAGGCACCATCGAAGACCTCGATGAGGCAGAGCTGTTTCTTCAACAACATGGCATTCCTCACTCACGACTGAACGAGCTCATGGCCGATGAAGAAGCTCTCAAGAAACTCCGTCGAAAGGTCGACTGGACTCTTATGCCACTTCTCTGCGGTACATACCTCCTCCAATACGTTGACAAACAGGCCCTGGGCTACTCAGCAGTCTTTGATCTGTTCACAACCACAGGAATGACACCTGACGAATACTCCTGGATGGCATCAATCTTCTACTTTGCCTACCTCGTCGCCGAGTGGCCGGCCTCATATCTCACCCAGCGTCTCCCCACGGGCACAGTCGTGAGCACTTTTGTCATCATATGGGGTTCCATTCTCTGCCTCACAGCAGCATGCCACAACTTCACAGGCCTCGCCATCTGCCGCTTCCTCCTCGGCGCCTTCGAAGCCGTCATCACACCAGCCTTTATGCTCATTGTGTCGCAATGGTTCCGCCGAGAGACGCAGCCCTCCCGCGCAGGTCTCTTCTACTGCTTCAACGGATTCGGCGCCATGTTCGGCGGCATTCTGTTCTACGGCGTTGGACAGGCAAAGGGCTGGGCTGTGTGGCGCACCATCTATGTGCTCTGCGGTGGAATGACCATCTGCTGGGGCGTCGTGCTGTTCTTCTTCCTGCCCAACAATATTCTCACTGCTAAGCGGTACACTATTGAGGAGCGGGCCATGCTTATTGCACAGAGCGCGAGGAACAAGACGGGTGTGTTTAACCGCAAGATCAAGTGGAACCAGATCCGCGAGGTTTTCTCTGACATGCAGATCTGGCTGCTATTCTTCTACGTTCTGCTCAACGAGATCATCAACGGTGGTATCGCCAACTTCTCAAAGCTCATTGTCAAGGGCTTCACACATGATGCGTTGCTTACTACAGCGTACGGTATTCCCTATGGTGCTTGCAACGCCATCTTCATGTTCACTGGTCCTTATGTGGCGTCCAAGTTTAAGAATGTGCGAACAATTGTCATGTGTGTTTGGCTCATCCCTACACTTGTTGCCGTGACCCTTTTCTGGCAACTTCCTCGAAGTAACAAGGGTGGTTTACTTGCTGGTTACTACATGGTAAGTCACTTTCAAACCCAACCTTTTCTTTCTACATCTCACTAACAATATTTCAGTGCGCATCTTTTGTCGGTGCCCTTATTGTCGCTCTTCAAATGCCCGCTTCCAACGTCGGTGGCTATACGAAGCGAACTACGGCCACGGCTTTTGTCTTCCTGGCCTACTGTATCGGCAACATCATCGGTCCTCATGGCTGGATTGGCTCTGAGGCACCCATTTACCAAACCGGCTGCAAGCTCATCATTGGCTGTGTGGCGGGTCAAGTTATAATCGCCATCGTCCTGCGTTTTGTGCTCATCCGTCGAAACCGCCTTCGTGATGAGCAGGGACCTGTCATTGAGGATGAGGATGCCGCGTTGCAGGATCTCACTGATTTTGAGAACTCCAACTTCCGTTACTCTTACTAGAATAGAAGTATAGTATATTATGATGATGATGTCATTTAGTTAGCAATTGAACTTTGCCTTTGAGTAAATACCTCTCGCTGTGACTCTCATCGTAGGTAAACCCCATGTTTAACCCCAGATTCCGTTGGCAAACGTTGACAAAACCGGCTTCATAGTCCGGGGAATCTTACTCTTATGTTGTATTTTTACGTAAATAATTTCTACAGGTGGAACATGCCTGCCTTGCTAGTCTAGTTGATCCTGGGTTTAGTAGACACTTCTTCTTGGCGCATCGGCATAAAAGCCGACAACTAGATCCAGTAATTACAACTCCGGACAACACGACTGGCATCTTGATCATCTAACAGCAGTGACTTTTACTTCTAAACTATGCTTTACTATCACATATTTATTCAGTCCTCCCACTTACTGGAAACTCTCCACCAAAACTCACATTGCTCATCTCCCCATGTAAAATCCACTAATTCAGCCGCCTTTCCAACACCAACTCCCCCAGCCCTCTCATCGTTCCCTCTCCCAAGAATCATCGTCTTTCCCTTTCCATTCTCAAAAGATGTCCAGTTCGGCCTATGCGCAAATTTGCCCTTGATGGCATTCGGATCACCCTTTGTGATAAAACTAGTACAGTACGCGTGAAACTGCCCCGACACTTCCCTCTGCGCAGGTGATATCTCGCGGACTTCCCTGTTAAAGGTCTGATAACGCATTTGATCACCGTGATTAGCGCCGAACAAAGCAGTCTTGTTCAAAGCCCAGTGATACAGATAAGCCGGTTGTGCAGACTCGTGGTATGTTGCCCATATGACTGTTTGGCGCACAGGACATGTATACGCGTAGTGTCCGTAAGCAGTTTCGAGCCGTCTGTACTGCGATCCTACACCAGGAATACCACGTGTATCAACATGTGGTGAATCAGGATGTGTAGAAGGATCAGGATACAGCTTCTCCAGCTCCGCTACCTCAGAACTCGTAAGATGCGGCAAAAGACTCTTGAAGAACCCCGTAAAGTCTTGTGGTTTATCGGCCTTGAGTGGGACATAATAAGCACCCTCGTTCGCCGCTGAGCCAGTGAGAATAGGAACTCTGTTGAACTTTCCAGACTTCCACGCCTCAATTGGTCGACGCGAAATAATGTCGTTGTCAATGACAGGCTGCCAAGCCCAACGAATAGAAGGATCTGAGCGCGCAAAGACTTCTTTTCCTGCGTTGTCTATCGTTTCAGAGGGAAGCCCCCGCAAACAAGTCAAGATCTTGGGATCTTTGAGGTTCTTGTAATGTGAACATGGTGTCAGATCCAAGAGCTCACGAAAGTGCTGTGTGTTGAGGGATGCATCTGGGGGATGAACTGCCCGCGCTGTGTGAGCGCCCGAGTCCATTATCGCTTTGTGAAACAGCTTTTTCGGCTGATTTATGTCCATTATAAGATGTCCAATCTGTCAATGTTAGCCATACACTGATACTCTCAGAGAAACCACTTACACCATGAGCAGCAGCACTCAAGCCCATGATCGTAACATCATCAGGATCACCCCCAAACGCCCCAATATTCTCCTGCACCCACTCGAGCGCAACATACATATCCTTCAATCCAAGATTCAAAAGACCTTCTTTGGCTGTCAACTCAGTGTTTAAGCCTCCGAATACACCGATGCGGTATTGCATGCTAACAGCAATGTACGGCTCCTCTGAAAAAGCCAGCATGGTATGTGAATTATGCATTCGGGCTGCACCACGATTGAAGGCACCGCCTGGAATCAGGACAGCGACGGGTAATTTCCCCTTTTCTGGGGTATGGCCCTTGTTACGCCAGACGTTGATAGTAAGACAATCCTCTGATTCATAATCAGGACCGAGGATAGGGTCTTTGAGAAAAGGAACGAGTTGCTTTCCAGGACATCTTCAATTATTAGCATCGATTTAATACTGTAACTTTTCTTAAAAAACATACCTGGGTCCCAAGTAGTAGGCTTCGATGGTCTCATTACTCGCCCCCACTGGCTCAGCATGTTTGAACCTCCGTTCACCTACAGGAGGAATAGCATAAGGAATCCCCATGAACCCCTCCAACGGCTTAGGAAATGTGCCATCATCAACCAACTTTCCAATAATGGTGCCCTGCTTGATGGTCACAGAAGGAGCAGGTTCTGGTCCTGATGTTCGAAATGCATCAGGATACGCTGTAAAAGCAGCCGCCAGAAGGACAGGCAACGCAGCCAACCATGTTAGCGAAACGCCCTTTTGGCGTTGTTCTTTTTCAGCCATGTCGATATGCCAATGCTATGTTATGCTATGCTATCAGACATACCAAGACTATCACTCAACCCGGATACTATTTATTCTGATAAGCAAGACTTGAGTTTACATACAATACACCACTTTTCCGTGAATTGCCCGCCTCCGACTGTGTATCCTAGTTCCCCGAAACATCGGATTCCCTATCGCTTCCCCTGCAGGATAGTCAACACACAATCTAACGTCAAGTGGGAACCAGCAGGGGTAGAAAGCAGCACTACGGTAGTTGATTTGGGACCCGGGGTGGCTAATCGGAGACCAAGCTTGACCACCGAGACTCATGATAACCTTATCAAATGAGGGGAAAGCGTAGTTGTCCGCGGGAAACTCTTGATTAGCAGCGTAGGTGTGTATTGGAGTGGGCACGCATCTTGGCGTTGGTCTAAAATCCGGGGTAAGCTGTTCGGGTGCATGTAGGAGCTTTGACAACAGTTGCATGGACGGGAACACGGCAGACTACCAAACGCTATGTATGTATGATATTGAACAGATGATATCAACAAAACTAAACTAGCATATGCAATGTCATGTACGCCCTACCCACGTATACTGAACCGAACTAATCTGATCTATCAAGAACGCCGTAACATGCTAAGAGTGAAACTAGATGATGATTCCGCGCTGCGACCAGCCCCCTCTACCCTTCCAAGCCCAGAGCAATAATCCTACAGCAATCCAGACTGTGATAGTCTCAGCCCAATATGTCGGAGCATAGCACTTCTCTCCATAGCAGAACAAATCATCCCGGGCTTCACCCTCCGGGCCAGCCTTTGAGTTGTTCGCCCCGTTCTGATACGTCGCCGAGTAAATGAGTCCCCAGAATGTCGATCCGGCAGCCGGAAGCATACCAATGAGGCCGTAATTGGTAGCAAAATTCTCAACACCCCAGATAATCGTCACGATAAGAGGTGTCAGGCTGAATATGGCTCCATAGCCTGCGCCCACAAGGCCAGACACAAGCCAGAAGCGCTCAGCATGGTTCTGAACCAAACCTGAGGCTAGAATAAGAAGACCAATAGAGAGCATGGTTGCGAAAAACGCCATAAATGCCACTCGGGAAATGGAAAACCGACTGCTCACTGCAGAACGTGTCTGTGGTCCTTGAACATGCTGTGTTTGGGGATATGGTGCCAATAAATCGGTTAGTGTACCAATGAAGATTCGCGAGGCGGTATTTGTAATGCCAAATATGGACACATGTGTCGCCGCAGAAGTACGATGACTTAAACCTTCCATCTCAGGAGGCGTAAGCGTTCCAATGATTGTTCCAAGATTGTTGATAAAGGCCTCGCCTGGGCCAACGATAAGTAAGAAAGCGAGGGCGAACGGCCACATGGTACGGTCGGCAAGAAACGAACGCGTTTCAGCGTTGAGAACCCAGTTCTTCTTCCATTTGGCATCGTCTTTCGACGGGTCAAGCAGTGCTGAGCTCTCTGTTTCTTCGCCTGTTGCACCGTAGTTTCGCTCGGACCGGGCAAGAAGAGAACTGCCATCAAGCAAGCCGCTCTGTTCCAGCTCTTCGATAGCCTCGTCGATAAGCTCATCTTCATCTACGACGCGCAGCGTAAAAGTACCCAGCATACCCATAGAAAAAGTAAGGATCGCAAGGAAGAGGAAGAAGCGGAACACATCCAAGTCACCCTTGCGCCCATCCGGTCGTGTCTCAGAGAACAGGCGAGTTCCCGCTTGGCTCAGCCACATGGGACTCAAGCCGAAACAAGTGATGGGCGTAGCCAGCGCCAGACCTCGGTATCGGCCCTTTCCAAAGTTCTTTGCGCAAGACGACACAGCAGCCATATAAAGACAGCAAGTCGCCACACCGACAAAGACAAACGACAGCATCAAGAACGGAAGCGACCAGTCGTTATCGACCCGGTATTCAGGATGACTACGATACTCAAGATCCAGCTTCCTATAAACGCCCGCCGCAAGGCCATAACCGCTTCCGAACAGGATTCCTCCCGTCAGCGCAAGCGGTTTTAGGCCAACGCGATCGCATATGTATCCGACGCCCGAAATAGGAAGGTACAGGGCAACAGAGCCTGAGATAGCAACTGCGTTGACCTGGAACTGGGAATAATGTAGACGGGACTGTAGAAGAGGCGCGTAGAGTGAGAATACGACGATGGATCCGCAAGCTAGGGCGATGATGTTGGCTGAGATGAAGGCGATGAGACGGATGGCTCGCTTTTCTTTATTGCGCTGGATGCGGATCTCGGTAGAATCGGTGTCGTTATCTGAGGCGTAGATTGAACTGCGCGTCGAGATTTGGTCGGCGTCCAGGCGCGAAGCCTGAGTGTCGTCGGGGGCGGAAGACGACATGGCAAGAAGGGTTGTAGGAGTTGAAGAGGTTTTAGGTCAAGGTCATGTCGGAGTTAAAAAAAAATCAATTAATCTATCAGAAAGGGTAGGTATGGGTATGGGTATAGTGTGAATCACGACAGACCGAGGCTCCATCGCGATCCATCGTCATGGGGTCATGCTTCGATTCTACCCCACAATTCCTCTCCGAGACCGGTTACAGTCATAATCTCGTTATCAATCTTATCAATCTCTCGGCCGCACCCAAAGCAATGCTCGATTACTTATTCGTCTCAGTAACTAGTCCTCAGAGTCTTCCGAATCTGTAGAATTGGGCGTGTTTAATATAGGTAATCGTGGTCGGCCCGTTCTTCTATCGTGCCGCGATATCAACCCGCATCCCCTCTCATCATGCCGCAGCTCGAGCATGTCTGACATGCTAGGCAAGGAATATAACAGTTGCGAACGCGCGTCATGGGGCGCTTGCCAACCATCATCAATCATGATTCCATCCGAGGGTGTTGCTGATGGTTTGTAGAGAGCCAACCCACCTTGTGTAGGAAGAATCACAAAGTCGTCATCTTGAAACACCTGGTTCATGCTGACTTGAGGTACATCCTGGAGACGTACTGGTGTCCACTGTGGTGATGGCGCCTGATGACTTCCAACAGGGTGAAGTGTTTGCAGGCAAATATCCGAATCGACTTCATCAAACCTCTTGGCTGATGCCAAAACCCTCTTGGTTGATGCCAAGAGCAAGTCATCGTTCCACAAATGAGCATTCTCCAACTTCATCAGGTTCCGGTCCATCAAAGGAGGTCTAGGCATTCCATCCCATACAACATCGAAGCGCGTCGACAAGTATTCGTGCTGTCGAAAAGTCTGCGTCAGAACATTGAAAGTGACAGCACCCCAGTCTCCTCTTCTTGTCCGTGGCTCACAGCAGGGGCATAGTTCGATTCTGCCTGTCTCTGATCTTTTTTGAATACGATACAGCCCGATGCAGAAGGTGCCATGATTGTCAGACTTTCGGCAGACAAACGACACGACAGCCCAGGAATAGTCACGACAGTCTGGCTGGGGATTCCGCAGTGGGTTTGCTATGGACTCCGTTGTATGCCAAGTGGCCTTGCCGTCATCGAACTTCGTCACAATAAAACTGTATAGACGTTCATCTGCGAAAATCAGTCTATGTGTTACCTTGGTAGTGCACCTATACGGCCTCACCTTTGAACATATGGTAGAACGCTCTGACAACAAACACCACATTGTCCTTTGTAGGATGAGGTAGAACCTTGGGCTCTCCTCCAACAATAGCTTTGACGCCAAGAGGATCCTCAAGCTTTGTCAGATCGAGTTGCTTGAGTATCCCACCCCAAGCAAAAAACATGATCTGTTTACTCCGAGTCACAAAGTACACAACATGTGACTCCGAATAAGCGTGTAGGAGGGTGTCTGGTAGGGCGAGTTGCTTCCATTCGCGTGTTTCTAGATGGACGATGTGTCTGGGACATGTTAGCTATGTCAAACATAAGGCAAGCTCTGCTCACATTGTCCGCCCGTTTGACCCCAGATCAAGCAGAACGAGAAGTTTTTGACTGATGGCAACGGCTTGAAACTTTGCGCCCGACATGACACTTCCAGGTGGAAGGAAACGTAGTCTTTGCCGCGTCCGGAGATTGTCAACAATAAAGGTGCGTGGGCTAGACTGCCATGCCAGCTTGTCTTTATCGTAGTGGAAGCACCATGGCACATGGATACTTTTCTCTGCAGGCTGGGCGAACTCTGGAAGGTCAATGAAGATATCGCTTGCGCCCATGTTCCATGGAATCCAGTCGTAACTGCAGTGAGGTTGTCGCCATTTAACGTATTTGTGCACCTCACGCTCATAGAGACTTTGGGGCGATGCATCTGGATAGGTCAACTGAAGGCCTGGGAAAAATTGGCGCAGCGCTTGGGTGAGGACGGTTTCTTGTGTCCATGTCTGCCTCCATTCCCGGCACACCTCTTTGCAGCTTTGATAGTCGTTGAAATCGAGATAGGGGAGGACCTCACAAACAAGCTCTGGTGGAAGGTCCTGAAAACCAGCGAGAGTGATTGTGGTTGCTTCAATCTTTTTCCGAAGATATAGGATATCCCACGGAGATAGATCAGCGAAAAGACGATCGAGTTCGTCTTTTCGTGATTTATGAGCCGCCATGGCTCCGATGTGATTTGACGGCTACTGACTTGTGATGAAGCTGTGCAGTGGTAGAATGAATCAAGGCGATGGCTTCATCTTCCCGTCAGCAGCTGGGGTTTATGTGGATCATGTGACCAGGCATCACTCACTGAAAAAAGTACTACAAAGCTCGACAGCCACTTCCTAGTGCCAGCTTAAAACAAATTCTTCTCTTGAACTGCTTAAGGCTACCATTTACTTGACCAGATAGCGGCTCTGGCGTGGTAAGCTTTATGCATAAGCACTCACTTACATGGTTGTTTACCCTACACTTGATCGATCATTGAAAAGGATGCACATAAAGGTTCAATTATAATTAATGGACGATCCTAATCGTAATAGGCGTTTCCTTCAGAATTCCAAGCATAATTTCTCACTTGAACTATGATATTAATGGTATGCTCCCTCGAGGGAAGCGCCCACCATAGACCGAGCGACTCGACTCAATTCAACGCTGTGTTTCTACACTGTCCACACCCTGTGACCACCAAGCTTTGATCCCCTCTACATCACACCACTTCATCTCGACCGGATTCTCAAACCACCATCGTCCATTCTTGCGATCACTTTCATACTTCTTCAAACTACCTCCGTCGAACCTATGGTTCTTGACACCCACAAGCAGTACCGCACTTCCCACACGAGGGTTGAACTTCTCCGGGTCGAGAAACACTGTAAGATGCACCTGCTTGGACGTAGACGGGTCGACAAGTCGTGCTGTTCTCTGTCTATAAGGCGGCAGATTGGCTGGTCCCACATCTGATATGGAGGCGATGATGGCAAGCACATTGCAGGACCAGTTCTGCTTATAGGGGAGGTGGGGGATTGAGCGCAGAGTTGTGAGTGGGTTTGGGGATCGTGCCAGTCACGGGGGAGCGCGACGGGCTCACTGGGCTGAGCAGACGGGGGTGTCTGTTGCACTTGAGCTGTGGCTTTCTGTGGTGTTTTGGGCTGTGGAGGAAACGCAAGCATCTCGAATGCTTGAAATGCTTCTTCTGCCGCTGCTTCATCGTCATCAAACTCGTCTTCGACAAACGGTTTTGGAGGCCATCTTGTGAAATCTCTCGGAGGTTCTTTGGATAACTCTTTTG
>JABFER010000133.1:0-300102 GCA_013618295.1 Fusarium armeniacum | reverse complement strand
GTCCTAGAGATTATGCACGCCCTCTGTCTGGGCTGGGACATGTGCAGATAAATGTCAGGTCCGCATACGCCTCGTTGATTGATGGTTGGTTGCTTATGGCGCAAGGCGTGACGATCATGTTCAGCTTCTGGTTACATCTTTGACCATGACTGCTTCAGCTTACTTATCCGCAGGACTTCGTATTACCATGATGCCATTCAGTTATGCTGACTACGATTTGTCAACTCTGCACGTTCTGCTTACCCGCTTATGTGAATGTAGGCCCGTATAACCGGTATCTCTGAGATGCCAAGATGAATAGTTGATCCTTTTTACTCGTTTAATGCTCCGGATCCAGATGGGGAGGCATATCGAGATGCATTCCATCATGGTTATGGATCAAATCCAGTTTACATACACGTGGGGGCATCTGATGGATGGTGAGAATAGGTATAGATATTAAAACGTACTGTACCTGACTGAAACATCACTAGCTCAACTCTAAGCCGTAATCCTCCTCTACATAAGTTCGTCAAACCTACTAACTAGACCAAGGTACGTTATGAGACGATAGTTGTACCTTGGCTTGCCTTGTCTGTCTAGTACTTAATCTTTCCCTTGTCCTCGTCCTTTCGCTGCAACAAGGGAGAGTGGGGGCGGATTCGATCCACCTGTGGGCCTCGTTTGCCTGCCTTGTCTTCACATTCCCTCGTGCTCGGGACCGAAGCTAACACGACATGGGCGACGCAGGCAGAGGCTTCTTGCTGTTGGGAACAAAACTAACTTTATGGTTCGTTGATCCTATCATGCCTACAATCAGTCTCAGGTCCCCTTAAGAGAAAACAAGCCCCCAACCTCCACATCGAAGGGGTACCATTCCTATTCTTATTTCTATCTTTGTCGTCCTTTGATCATTAATCAACAACATAACGTTATATACGTACATAGCACAAGAACAACACTACACTATCTATCTAGCTTACCCCGCAAACACTTCATTACCCCAAATATGGATCTCGGACCCCCTTGGAAAAGACGTAGACCAGCTACGGCTTGCAACCAATGCCGAAGTCGGAAAATTCGTTGCGACGGCGCAACTCCGTGTGGTCCGTGTAGTAGATCTCCGGGACGCGAATGCGAGTACAGTCCGACGCCATTTTTCGAAAGCAAATCCAAGCCTACCGCGGTTTTGCCATCACAATCACACCAACGCTCTCAGTCTCACACACAGAGTCAACCCTTTTCTCAAATCGGGAATTGTCAATCATTTGTGTCAAACGATTATGCCCACAGCCTGCAACTATTCGACCTCGATGGTACCGACCCACAGCAATTTGCCGGCTATCAGTACACTATTGATAACGATTTATCATCTTGCTTTTCTATACACGACATCTCTGTTATGTCAGAGATCCCTACCGAGTTACCCTCGTTAACTCATGCCCCTTCCATAGCATCTGGTACCAGCACTATCTCCAGATCCACCCCGAGTCGAGGTGATAACACCTCCTCTTTTGAGCCTTTGGCTTTAACGTCAAGGATCGATCCCGAATTATCATCAGAACCTACAAGGATGAGAACCTCTTCACTTTCTCAGCACATCTTAGACCATGATCAGGATTACTGGCAAAAAAGTCTTCAAAAGTGCGAAAAGCTTCACTTTCTTAGCCATGCCTTTGGCGGTCATGCAACCTACCAGCCACAGCAGGAAAGGTTACGGCCTCATATTGAGCGCTTTGTTAGACTAGATCAATTACAGTCAAAGACTTCTGGTCGCCTTTCGCCAACACTATCTCCCACAGTATCTGCTCGGGACCTACTTCCATCACGCTCATCCTGCCACATCCTTGTCGATGCATACATCAACACTTTTGAAAAAGTGCTTCGCATCATACACGTACCGACTTTTCTTCGCGAGTATGAGCATTTTTGGTGTCAACCTCTTACGTTTCGCGCTCTCGAGGTCGAAGAGCCATTCTTATGCAAACTTTCAATCGTCTTAGCGCTTGGATCAACTGTTGTTTCTGAATCCTCGCTAAACTCTCCATCACTTCGAAATCAGACTTCTTCCTGGATATCATATGGCAAGAAATGGCTTTCAAGACACATGAGCAATGCCCACCGATCTGATATCAACATGGCGCAGATTCTTTGTCTTCTCGCTCTTGCCCGACATGTGCACGATGACGATGCAGCCCACTCTGAGGGTTTTCACATGCACCCAGGGAACTTTGACCTAGCAAGAATTGGTATGCAGATGGGCTTCCATCGCGATCCTTTACTACGGTCCCCAGATATGCCGGTGCTTGAGGTTGAGACACGCCGTCGTCTGTGGGCGACAATGGTTGAGTTATCGCTTCAGCATAGTCTAGACGAAGGGTTGCCTTCTTCCCTATCACCCGAAAGCTTTGACTGCAAGCCACCCTCTGATATCACTGATGAAGAGTTGGAGTCAGGCCTTGTATCAGTGAATTCAAATCACAAACTGGACACGCTCACAGCTTCTACCATTTTGGTATTGCTCTCGCGAACTCAACATCTTCGTCTTCAGTGTCTGCACCTAGCCAACTCACCACGAGCGTCAAAGTCATACAACGACAGCAATTATCTTGCCTCAGAACTTTACTCCGCACACCGGGACAATACTAATATCCTGAGAGGTATGGACAAGAAGCCTTCAGGGTTTCAGATCCAATTACTCCAAACATATACTCTGGAGTTCATCCGCGCCCTTCACCAGCCTTTTGTTGAACAGGCTACTTCTCAATCTCCATTTCACTACTCTCGAAAGGTCGTTATGGAGACGGCGATGCGTGTCCTCGCTTGGCCACCCAGTCTAGGACTAATAGCTGGTACAGAGGACCGGGACTTGCAGGTACAAGAGACAGACCCTTGTGCGTCACTTCGTATCCATGGTCAGGGTTACTTGGGTCGTGTCCAGCGACAGGCTACGGTGTCACTATCGGTAAATATCATTAGCGATCTGGAAGACGGCGTTTTTGGTGCTAGCTGCGGTGCTTCGTGGAAAAAGACACATAGTGTGATTCATGAAACTTTGTTGATAGTTGAACACCGAGTGAAGGTGTCATCGGGCACCCACGGCAGGAAAGAGCTGCTGTTCTTAGCCGCTGCGGAAGCTTATATAAAAGGTCTGCTGAGTGATTTGCAGCAAAAGGATGTTGAAGATGCGATATACCAAGCTATAGATAGTGCAGTTGGCTTGTGTTACGAGGCTGTTGATCAAAGATGACAGCCAAGAAGCAAGCAGGTTATTCGTACGTGTATGATCCTAGAAAATGCTAATTCATCCTCCACCTGATATTTCCAACTGCAAAGTTAAGCTGATGTGCAAGTTTGAGGCTTTGTGAATTGAAAAATGAGTCTACAGTATTCAAGACCAGGCCATTTGCGCTGGTATATACTATCAGGTCCGTAGGCCTTTACCCAATCGACGAGTCTAGAAGAATCAATCGAGACATCTACCGCGCTGCCCAAGGTCGTAAGCTTGCACGGTTTGATCCACCTCTTCTCGCCGCCAACTTAATTACGAAAGGTAAAGCAGCATTCAGAACCTCCCAAGCACAAGTCTCTTCGTAGGCCGGGAACTTCAACACATGACCAGGTTTGTACCCCCTGTAGACCTTTTCAACATCGCTCATAGCGAAAGGCCATAGCTGACGGAGGAATACGTTCTGGGTGGTTTGCATTGCACCCAGTTCGTCCCACACAAGACTGCCTAGTACTCGTAACGTACCCTCGTAACCAGGAGACTCGTGGTCTTGTTCTCCTTTTTCTGCATCTTCTCCTGATTCATATTGTGCGTCAACGGCGAGAACGAACTTGGAACCGTTGGGTTCGAGATATGACTTTATGGTGGCCTCGTCGATAGCAAAGAACATTCGATGGTGGAAATGCGCGCTGTCCGAGATGATACTGTTAAATTTTCTGTACGCTGGTTAGCTGCTGGATTTCCCTTATCTGTCGGTGTAGGCACAGTCTTTGTTGGACAGGGCTTTGTTGGTAATGACATACCTTCTCGCAGCCTCTACAGACTCTTCCTTTCCATCTATCCAGTGGATCTTACAGCCTTGCCGAACATCTTGAATGTCCTTCTTTCCCAATCCCCAATCGGCAATGTCAGCTTCGAATTTCGTTTTAAACTCATTCCACTTCTTGTCATCATGCTCGTCACACAACCGAAAGGCAGCGAAGCCTTTGACTCGGGGCTGTGGCTCTCGAGCGTACTCAATCCAGTGATCTGTCATCGGCTCCGAAAGACCCCTCAGTTCGTATCGGGCTGTCGTCTGCGCGTCGATCTGGCTTATACATGTGATAAGCAGGCGTTGGGGGTCGCCCATAGATGAAGTCGCAATTGAGATGCCCTCACGCTGATAATTATCATACATCTCTTTTCTGTTGAGAAACCGAACCCTTTCTATATAGTCTGACCCTCTCAGGTTGATATTGGCAGACCATGAGATGGGGTCCTCACGAAACGGTGCTTTTTGGGCGGCTGTGAGCGGCTCGCGCTCTTTAGCAGGGAGACTATCGCCTTTGTAACCGTCAGTCGGCATGAAGATCATATAATCGGCCTCGGTCGTGTTCTGGGCTAGATCGTGGATCTTATCCGCCAACTCCATCTGCCTGTCATCAACTTCAGACTGGCCAGGCTGGCCAGGCTGATAGCTACCGATATCAAGTACTATCGGTTCACGAATACGTTCGATGTGTTCAATTACCCATTGGTGGGCACTAGTGGACATGAAATCGTAATGTGCCTTGATGTATTGATACCAAAGACCAGTCACTGAAACTTGTTCGTACTCGTCGTTTTCTGCTTTTCGCTTCTTGTTGATAGCTTGCTCAAAGACCTTGAGGTGATCCCAGATCAGGTTGTAGGTTGTCCTCAAAGCAGTTTTGGTTCGCGGATGGTTAAGATAGGCAAACACGTCGATGACAGCCATGAAGTATTGACAAGCATTTTTGAAGTTCTTAGGATCATCGAGTTGTAACTCGTTCCATCGTCTTTCAGAAAGAGGCGGTATTCCTTCCCACAGTCTGGATTTCATAACATGAACCTCTTTGGCGACCAGCCAAAGGCGCGAAGAATCCTCATGGGATCCAATGCGGATTCCAAGCCAGTCAGTAGTGGCTCTTTGCTGAACACTAAATGGAGCAGGCGCCCATTCAGGGAATGGCCGGTGCATGTTTCTGGCCTCTTCAACGGTAAGTAGTGGCAGATCTGTCTTGCGGTCACCAGGGAGATGACCGTGCATGAGAAACTCCAAAAAATGAGGAATAGTTTGAGGTTCCATGATTCTATCAGTTATCCAAAGTCTGTGATTTCCGCCAGACTGTGGAGGGACGAGATGACTGATATCGGTTGGACTGTCGGTACTTCGTCTGTTACCGCGACGTTTGCCGGCTTCAGTATAGTAACGGCGATGAGGTGTACCACCGGCCGTCAAGGCCATGTCGAGCCGAAGCATTCCCTCAGCATGGTTGGACATTATTTCAGACGGTGAAGCTTAGGAGCTAGGATCTGATATGACTGGATAGTTCTCGTCTTTGGTTTCTCAGTGGGACCGAATTGGCGCCCTAACAGAGATTGTTGGTATATACTCAGCCAGGCAAGAATTTAATAACGCAAGAACAAAGCGGTCGGAAAGAGTTTGATGGAATTGTTGTTGGTTGTGATAAAATTAGGTAGAAAAGGAGTGTGTTCTTAACCAACACAGAGTAACCTTTCCCGGTTAAGGCCGAACCCACTCATTCCAGGCACCACTAGGCATATCAACCAATTAAGAGAGGTCGCGCCAGAATCGCACGATAATATTAAAGCAGGAAGCACAAGATAAAATAAAGCATTTGCGATAATCATGTATGGTCACATTTTTTGTATCTATTGACGCATCTTGAGAACTGTCTCAATTGACCAAGCACAGCGACGTATGTTGGGGATTCAATGATATCCAGCAACATTCTTACTCCATAGCCAGACGTCTCGATCATTTTCCGATTCTCAAGTCCTTGTTCTTCAATCCATAATAGGCTATGCAGGCAGACGATATAGAGCGATTGAAATGCCAGAGTGCTTCACACTATGCTGGCTATTATTAGTCTTTGGCTGTGCGTTGTGAATTAATGGGCGCGAAGAGCGGGTTTATAACATTTGGGACATTGACGGCACCATCGCCTGTCTTATCGAGTTCCTGGCTGAGACAAACTTGTTTGAAAACACCACAGAGTCGTATCGTGAGCTTATTTTGTGCAATCAGCAGGCTTCACGTCGTTTTTCGGAAGGTCAAAGCACCTGGCAGCTTGGAAAATATTTTCGCTGGCGGTGGGCATCGTAGACGCAACATTATCGAACCTTAGCGTAAAGTGTTACTAATTATTCGAATCATATCATTGCACAATGGAAAGGTTTTAGGTGTTAACAATTAATCAGAGTCTATTGGCACTTGAGCATTGTTGTTTCTCTTTGGTAGCAATTAGATAGAAGCTTATTTACCCTAGAGCTGAAACTTATCGCCTTATCGATAGATGGTAGCCAATCAAATACCTCGAAAGATAGCCATCATTCCTCAGGTCAGCCTCAGAGTAGCAACCCCACAAACGTTACTAAAAGGGGTAAGCCGCCTATGTCAATGGATACAGTGACATCACGAGGAGAGTCCGTGATTCGATACCACTAATTATAGCATGAACTAATATCGGCACTCCGGCACTTGGAGGCTTGGGACTAACTCGAGTTTTCTTTTTTAGCTGGGTATTAACGTTGCATCTTTTTGGTAGTTTTCTTTTGGTACACAGCAGCCACTCATCAATTAGGGTAGTACAGCTTAAATAGTCTCAAAACACTTACCGTTTGTGGAGAAGAACACAAAATTAAAAGAGAACGTTGTGGCTCTTAGTTTGGTTACCTCTCTCGCATTCGGAGGGAGCGAAGACGCTAGGAACCGCAACATGGTAACAATAGCTCGTATCGCATAATTCTTTGGACTACCGTGAGGCTCAGATCTCGTAATGAGGCGCCGATCTGTGGGGTTGACAAGAGAGATTAGTGACAGTTAGTCACTGCAACATGAATGAAATGCCATTTAAATAACAATCGCAATCTCCTTCTTTCCTATATTCCATTCACTTCACACTCCATCTCATTTTCTTTTCTCTCTATCAATCAACACATCTTCACCAATCATGCATTTCAACACTCTAACGTGTGTGCTGGTTGGCCTCGTCGCCCACTCATCAGCAGTCCCGACTAAGCGTGAAGCTGTCAACAGCTGTCTCACACAATCCAAAGTGCCCACCGACGCACAGGGCTCTCAAACATGGAAAGAAGACGGCACCGCCTACAATCTGAGACTTCCATTCGAACCAGCTGCCATCGCCGTTCCCACTACAGTCGCTCAAGTTTCCGCCGCCGTTGAGTGTGGCGCCAAGCACGGCGTTGCAATCAGTGCCAAGAGTGGTGGCCACAGCTATACCTCTCTAGGCTTTGGTGGCGAAGATGGCCATCTTATGATTGAGCTGGATAGAATGTACTCCGTCAAGGTCGCCAAGGATGGTACCGCCAAAATCCAGCCCGGTGCTCGCCTTGGACATGTCGCTACTGAGCTCTGGAACCAGGGCAAGCGAGCTCTTTCTCATGGAACGTGCCCCGGGTAAGTCTCCTTAATCTCTCCTAAAAAAGTCAAAAGAGAATCACCCACTAATATCTCACAGAGTCGGTCTTGGTGGTCACGCCCTGCACGGCGGCTACGGTATGGTCGCCCGCAAGCACGGCCTCACCCTCGATCTCATGATCGGCGCCACAGTCGTTCTCCCCACCGGTAAGGTCGTCCACTGCTCCAAGACCGAAAACTCCGATCTATTCTGGGGTATTCGTGGTGCGGGCGCGAACTTCGGTGTCGTCGTCGAGCTCGAGTTCCAGACATTCCCTGCGCCGGAGCAAATCACCTACTTCGACATCGGTCTCAACTGGGACAAGAACTCTGCGCCTCAGGGACTATACGACTTCCAGGAGTTTGGAAAGGGTATGCCTGCCGAGATTACCATGCAGATGGCTGTATCCAAGAACGGATATAGCATTGATGGTGCTTACATCGGTGATGAGGCTAGCTTGAGGAAGGATTTGCAGCCTCTTGTCCAGAAGTTCGGTGGTGTTCAAGTCACTGCTACGACTGTTGATTGGATGCAGCTTGTTACTCACTTCGCTGGTGCTGGAGTTAATGTCAACCCTACCAGCCCTTCATACGACGCAGTAAGTCATCTTTCTACGTTTCACCAAGATAGAAACCCATAACTAACTCATCCCAGCACGACAACTTCTACGCCAGCAGTCTCGCAGCCCCCGAGCTGACCCTCGACCAATTCAAGTCCTTCGTCAACTATGTCTCCACCACTGGTCAAAGCAGCAGCCACTCTTGGTGGTTGCAGATGGACATCACTGGCGGCACACACTCTGCCGTATCGAAGCCCAAGCCCAGCGACACTGCCTATGTGCACCGCGACACACTCCTCCTCTTCCAATTTTACGACGCCGTTGCAGCGACCGCACAGTACCCTTCTGATGGCTTCGGTCTCATCAAGGGCTTGAGGCAGAGCATCTCCAACTCCCTCAAGGAGGGCACTTGGGGCATGTACGCTAACTACCCCGACTCACAGATCAAGAATGATCGGGCCACTGAGATGTACTGGGGAAGCAACGTTGCCAAACTGGAGAGTATCAAGGCCAAGTACGATCCCAAGAACTTGTTCCGTAACCCTCAGTCTATCAAGCCCAAGGCTTAGAGGCGTCAAGACTTCTTCCGACGGATCCTACTGCTTTTTTCTTCTTCTCCAAAATAGAGCATTATAGACTTGATATTTAGCGGTTTTAATAATAATCTTCAACTGATACAAATAATTCTTAACATTGAACTCTTGCACTGCGTGTCGATAACAGTCTATCCTGTGCCCGGTTTCTCTTTCATTTCACCCTTTAAGCAATGGGATTGTTGCCCACCGCCATTGCTTCTGTAAGCTCTTTCGGGTTCTTGGCATGCCTAATTTCTTTGACGGCGTGCGATTAATTTATCAATTGGATAAAGCCGGAACATAGAGTTTCGATATATGTCAACTGTATGTGACAGGTAATTGGCTATGGCCACGTTGACATACTTACGCAGCTGAGGCCACACTTGATTACAGATAGGCTGCCATAAGAGGATACTATCAAGGCCATGGTGAAATGAAAGTCCATCCGTCTTAGCTGGGATCCGTCATGTCACAGTTAGGATTGATTTCCTCCCTGGGACAGTCATTCGACCACCTGACCTGAGTCAAGCTTAGCTATCATCCGATTTTGCCAAGTTGCGCTTGATGAGTTTGTCAGATATTCCTAATGGTGTTCCCCATCTGACAACCACAGTGATAACTCCGAATATCCTGAATTGAAGTTGATTTAGTCGTTGAACAAGTTCCATCAGGATAACAGCAGGGATTAGAAAGTGCCCGAGGCTAAAGTCAAATCTTGGCCATGCTGCAATTTAGGCAGAATGCAATCTGCAAGGATCCAGCATCGTAATCCGGGGCATCATGTTCCATCTGTCTTAATCGGGCTAGATATCATCGGTACCCGGCCGGATGTATCCAACCCGACCGAGTCTCTAAATCCTAGATCTCACCTTGTTGCTTACAGGTTTTATCTACGTCGTATCTTTGTCTCGTTACATTGCCCGATATCACATGTTAAGCTTAAACTGCTGATCGACATATCAGACTCAGTTAAGCGAACTTTGGGTTTTGGGTAATGAAGTTGCTTCGTAGTGGGACTACGACCAGCGGTCATGAAGTTCTACGCTATCTCTGCCAAGGTCAACTATCCCTGTGAGGATGTGTTGTTAATAGTCTGGCAGATATAGTTCCAAGACATGGGATCCTCGGTAGTCGCCATCGGCATGAGATGAAAACCCGGGCAGAGATTGCAGTAGCGGTCATCACATCAATCGTCCCACCTTTTCGTTTTCGTCCTGGGAATGACCTGTCTACAACTTTATCCCGCATGGTTGCAATATTGGCGCTCACTAAATCATGGTCATACCCATTTCGCATCGCCTATTCTCATCTCCTAATTGAAGTGAACTGGCAAGATGCCAAGACGTAGTCTTGGAGAAATGGATGAAGGGAATCGACGTTTGCTTTTAGCCAGAATACAAAGATGGTGTGGTGGTAACCCAGTGCCTGCAGCAGTCTGATTAGTCTCTGATCTGTGCATGTCACTATGTTTTACGGCTGACGAATCGCATCAAAGGATCGCATCTGTGGATATGCTTCTGTCCCCTCATGGGTGACTTTACCGTCTTGGCTCTCTTATAGGATAAACAAAACTGAATTCTGATCATGAGGATAGTTGAGATAGTGGATGAGGGGCGGACAACACCATGATGAGTTTATAATTGCTTTTTAGTATTAACCTAGAATGGGGTTAGACTCCGGAGAAGGGTAGCAGCCAAGAGATTCCTGCTGGCTTTGCAGTTATCATTATTAGCCACTACTTCGCTTGGCATTACCATTACTTCAATGCGAAAATAACTATATATATGACCTGCTCGGATGCTCATTCATGAAGAGTTTTCTCACCAGGTCAGCCTCTCTAAACAGTCAGCCACATTGAGCAGCTTTCGTTGTGAACTACTCCCTTGCAAATCACCATCATGGTCTCGTTCAAATCCCTTCTCGTTGCCGTCTCGGCACTCACTGGGGCACTTGCTCGTCCCTTTGACTTCCTCGATGAGCGGGATGATGGCAACGCCACCTCCGTCCTTGAGGCCCGTCAAGTTACTGGCAACAGTGAAGGCTACCACAACGGCTACTTCTACTCTTGGTGGTCCGATGGTGGTGGTTATGCTCAGTACCGTATGGGCGAGGGCAGCCACTACCAGGTTGACTGGCGCAACACTGGTAACTTTGTTGGTGGAAAGGGATGGAACCCTGGTACTGGCCGGTAAGTCTTTTCACTTATTGTGATCTAATGGATCGTCCTGCTTACACTGTGCGCAGAACTATCAACTACGGAGGTTCCTTTAGTCCTCAGGGCAACGGATACCTTTGCGTCTACGGCTGGACTCGCGGCCCTCTCGTCGAGTACTACGTAAGTGACTCTAAATTTATATTTCTCATACATATACTGACTGCTTTCTCAGGTCATTGAGAACTACGGCTCTTACAACCCCGGTAGCCAGGCTCAGCACCGAGGTACTGTCTACACTGACGGTGACACCTACGATCTCTACATGTCCACCCGTTACCAGCAGCCTTCTATCGATGGTGTTCAGACTTTCAACCAGTACTGGTCCATCCGCCGCAACAAGCGCACAGGCGGCTCCGTCAACATGCAGAACCACTTCAATGCTTGGAGATCGGCTGGCATGAACCTCGGAAACCACTACTACCAGATTGTTGCTACTGAGGGTTACCAGAGCAGCGGCTCGTCTTCCATCTATGTCCAGACTAGTTAAATGATGTTGACTTGAGCCGGATGTGGAACATTCATTCTCCAGGTTGCATGTGGACGATGGATGGGAAGGGAAATTGGTTGGATTGTTTACTGTTACTAGCTGATATATGCTTTTGCGACGCTGCCAAGTCTCTGGCGCGAAAGACTAGCGATGTAGTATAGGCATTCAAGAAACCTGACATTTTCCACAAAAATATCGCGTCGCGTGAAGTTTGTTCCTGAGATTCAAAATCCAATGCCTCAAATAGAGATATTCGTAGTCATGAGTGCGGTAAATAAGCCGCGGTTTTCCACGTTGTCCTCTCGAAAGATAACACTAGAGAAACACCGTCGAATTTCTTATGGACATTGTAGCCGTAGTCTATGTAGAAATTGGATTATTTTATTGGATGTTGAATCTGAATTGATAGTTATAATAACTCTATTCGATCGTTCTGGCTGGGGAGATTGAGGCTGTGTAGACATGACCGTCGGCCACTACCTAATCTGGATTCTTATTTTATGGGCTAAAGTCCTCGACCAGGCCGTACAACAATCGCCAAGAACCGTGTCTCACCAAATTTACAGCCAAGATAATTGCAAATTCCAATAACGAGAAAACCCGAGGCCTCCCAACATTGTGACCTGTGGTATAAATTAGCAGTTTTCCGTTCATGTCTGGACCAAATAAGTCTCAAGACTGTGTATCAAAACGTCAACAACCATAGAACTATCAGCCAACAGCACAACCATGTCTTTCTTCAAATCCATTGTCTTTGTGACTCTCAGAGTCTCACAAGTAGCGGCCCAAATTCCAACTGAAACCGATACCCCAACCCTGCCTACGCTTTCTGAGCATCCTACCATGACAATACCACCATGCTGGGAGCTTAGGAACTCACTTCCCTTCGCAGGTGCACCAGGACCGCCAAGTGATATGTCCGAATTAGGCGTATCATTTGCGCTCGGAAGTCTCTACAACACGGCTGACGCTTGTCAGCTGCCCATGGTCACGGGGTCGTCCGCCGAGGAATTCTCGGAATGGGCTTCGGAATGGACAAGCTGGCAGGCTCAGCACGTTTCTGAGTTTCGAATTATTTGGGAGTCTTGCAGTGATGAACCTGATATCACGGATCTTGCACCGGTCGGGCCTGATGCGTGCAGTACCCTCAGGGCTATGATTACGGGGACTTCTGCTGCAGATGGCGAGGAGGACAAGTTGGGGTCAACGACAACTGATACCAAACCTGGAGAGACTGGCGATGGTAAGCCTGAGGAGGTCCAGGTATCATCAGCTTCTCGTTCAACGGGTTCTCTTATTGCCTTCTTCATCGCCGCTTATGTTTTTGGCGTTGTGGCGTGATGGACATACCTTGATCAGAGTTGGGGCTGGAGAATATTCCTGTTGAGTTGGCCTTTACTAATCAACTCCATGTTTATCTCGTTACTCCCAGCTTCTACACTTCGTCCACCATCTTAGAGTGTTCTGAAAGTTTATCGGAATCAGTCACTAGTACGAACTATACTCTGTTCTTCAATACGCTGTATTTTGTTTATCAGATAAATGAATAGAACTATTCCGTGCTTCAGGGGGTCTTGACCGCCTGTAAGTAGGATGCTTTGATTAAATCCATGTCCAGCGCCGGCCTCAAGCAAGTTGCCCCAAATGATGAAGTGAGAAAAAATGCAAATAATGAAGTGATGATGAAATGCCTCAGATTCCAAGAGCAAACTTTTCCAACTCGTCGTAAGCCTTGTCCATATCATTATCAGCGATGACGATGTGGTATGATCCATCTTTGCCAGCATGAGCAACTTCAGCCATAGCACGGCACACGCGCTTTCGAATCTCAGATGCAGTCTTGCCGCGGGCGCGAAGTTCGGCCTGTAGAGCGTGAGAGCATGTAGGCTTGATAAAAACGTAGCGAGCGCAGGGGCGTTGAGTCTTCTTGATCGTTTCGACTCCGTCCATATTAATGTTTAGAAGGACGATGCGGTCTTGTCTTTGAGATTCGATAGTCTCTTTGCTTGTACCGAAATATTCACCATCGTAAGAAATGTGCTCCAAGAAGCAATCCCGATAGATCATATTGGAGAAGAAAGATCGAGGAACAAAGTGATAATCCTTTCCTTGAACCTCTCCGCGGCGTGGCTGGCGTGATGTATGAGATACGGCCTTGGAGAATTTGTCAGGGTGGGACTCGATGAGCCTCTGAATCAAAGCGGTTTTGGTAGCTCCAGAAGGTCCACATATGATAATAGGACGAAGACCACGAGGCTTAGTAACTAAAGGTGTGCTGGAAGAACCGAATGGTGTATTGGAAAGATCGAATGGTGTACTGGAGGAATCGAATCGAGTACTGGAATGATTGAATGGTGAACTAGAAGAACCGGATGGTATACTGAAAGAACCAGATAGCGTACTGAAAGAATTAAATTGAGTACTAAAAGGATCGAATGGTGGACTAGAAGGATCGAGTGGTGGATTAGAAGAACCAGATAGTGTATTAAAAAGATCGAATGGTGTACTGGAAGAATCAAATCGAGTACTGGGAGGATTGAATGTTGGACTGGGAAGATTAAGTGGTGGACTGGAAGAACCGGATGGTGTACTGGACGAATCTAATCGTGTACTGTAGTACGTAACCAGAGAGTCTCTAGAATCCATGACTGTCGGTGGTGATATTGGTTGATGACTGGTGGTAGATTGTTGATGGTAGATGGTGATTGGTTGAACGTGAGCTGAAAGTGTGATAAAAGGAGAAGAAATGAAGGGGACAGTTTGAATCAAAAGGTTGTAATAAATATCTACATAAACTTTCTAACCTGAGGCCTTGATGGATTTATCTTCGCGGGTGGCGTACTTGGCATGACAACTGTAAGTTTATCGTGAAGAAAAAACCTTGACTTCTCAATTTTGGCTCTGGGACAGGAGTATAATTTCTTCAAAACTCTATGTTTGGTCTCGAAGCTGGAGCTAAAGACTTCCTGATATACTCAAAAATCTAGATTGTAGTCATTGGAATAGACGCAATACGACGAGTTGGGCCACGACGGAGACTCATTCATTTTAGCTATGGTCGATGGGCATTCGTACGCCGGTCGTGGTAGGAGTAACCAGTGCAAAGTTTGAGAATTTGAGTCATTGGATCCTACTCCAATAAAATGGACTCTAAGCTCGTCAAGTTCGGTAGACGTGGGTTTTTTTAGTGTCGATAGTCACGTTTAACCTGCAGAGAGATTTATCGCAAAGGACAACAATTGATGTGCAGTTTCTCGATTTGAATAAAGGAACTTTGTTTAACTACTACGTCATGTTCACTAATAGGAAGTAACTGATATACTCTTTTCGGTTCTGGGCTTCCTGAATCCTCCAATCCTGATGGATGAGGACCTTGGCATTGATAACATGATAAGTGGATGCTCCTCGGGAGGAAATAAGACGTCGGACGCTATTAGAGCGAATGAGAGCGTCTGACATCCGAGGTTTTAATGGTGCTGCATGGCAAACCATGCAATCCAAACTGCGAAACTTGGAATAAGCTAAGCTGACAGCCCTGATAAGGAAATGATCGCTTCGTTGTCGAATCCGCGTACTGGAAAATTATCCTCAAAATCCTTCGTAACTTGGCATGCGGGATCTAGGATGAACCGGGAGTTATCCGCCGCTCATGGGTCACAATCCTTTGAGTGCTTATCGCGTAATCCTAACGGTGACTTTCAGGTCAAGAATCCTACTTCTTCGATTCCTTCGATTCTTCATGATTGCTATAAATTCGACGTAGCCCTGCCCACATCGTTCTTCTTGCTGACACTATTCCTTCGCCTTGCAACGAACAGAGGCCGACATCTACCTCTCTTGTTGCGGCGAAAACCTATCAGATGGATTCCTACAACAACGCGACACAACATCTGGGGTCTGGACTAATAAGCCAGGCCCCAGGTTCTCTCACATCATATGCCTTGGTCACAATACTGGCTGTAATCGTGTACTGGTCTCAATTCACGCAACCAAAGGACTTGCTTAACCCACGAAAAACATTCGAATTCAGCAACATACCACGGCTTAAACGATATATGGAAAACAGTAATAGTCTCAACACTCTTGCTGCCGGAGCCGTGCGATTCGTTGGGAAGCCTTACAGGTTGTTTTGCGAATGGGGAGAATTGACGATTCTTCCTCCTCAAATGATCGACGAGATAAAGAATGACAAGAGATTTGACTTTGGAGCCGCGGCAAGTGATGTAAGTCGGCCTTACAGGAAACCGACCGAGTTTTTACCAACGTAGTACAGGACAACCACGCCTACATCCCTGGATTTGGCGCCCTTATGCATGACCCTGTCATGCCAAAGGTCATTGGACGACATTTGACCAAGGCCTTGGGTTTGTACTTGTCTACCCTGGGTCAAAGAGCAACTGCTGACAAGCAGATACATAGCTAAACTCACGAGTCCGTTGTCGGATGAAGCCGCTCTCGTTATGCAAAGTGTCATTACTGACTCGACTGGTAAGTGATTCACACGGATTTCTGCACGCGGGCTAATTAGCTATTATTAGAATGGCATACGCTCAGTCTCAACGAACATATCTCGACTATTGTTTCACGCATGTCCTCTAGAGTTTTCATGGGCGAGGAGCTTTGCCGTGACGAAGGATGGAACAAAGCCAGTGCGTATTACACTAGAAAGACGTTCGAAGCCATGATGATTCTCTGTGTCGTTCCCCGATGGCTACGTCCTTATATCCACTGGGTTCTGCCTCAATGTAGAGAGGTCCGACGAGCATTGACCGCTGCCCGCAAAGAACTTAACCCTCATATCGAACGTCGAGAGCAAATCAAGGCCGAGGCGCTCGCTAGAGGCGAAAAGTCTCCATTCGATGATGCGATTGAATGGTTTGCTCAATCAGGTTCCGAATTACCGCCAGCTGATTGCCAAATCGCGCTGACACTTGCCGCTATTCATACCACTACTGATCTTCTGTCGCAAACGATGGTAGATATTGCTACGTATCCCGAGATGTTTACAGCTCTGAGACAAGAGATCATTCGTGTTTTGTCTGAGCAAGGTCTGAAGAAAACCGCGCTGGCTGATCTCAAGTTGATGGATAGCTTCTTGAAAGAGTCACAACGCATGAAGCCCATTCTTATAGGTGAGTATACCTACGCATGGACACGGTATCTGACCACTAACAAGTCAATAATAGGCTGGAGAAGAAGGGCTCTCGAAGATGTCACATTATCAAATGGAATGACTGTCAAAAAAGGCAACAAGGTTGTGGTAACGGCTACCCACATGTGGAGTGACGAGAACTACAACAACGCCAGAACCTTCGACCCTTATCGGTTTGTTCCAAAGGACAAGGAACAAATGTCTTACTTGGTGAACACAAGTGCAAACCACTTCGGATTTGGTCACGGATTGCACTCTTGTCCGGGACGATGGTTCGCTTCCAATGAAGTCAAGGTCGCGCTTTGTCACTTGCTTCTAAAGTATGATTGGAAGCTCGTCGACGGCAAGAGGCCTGAGCCGGTGGCCTTTGGAATGGCTTATGTGACTAACCCGGAAGCAAAATTGCTCATTAGAAGAAGGAAGGAAGAGCTCGACCTGAGTACATTGGAGTATTGAAGGGGGTCTCATCGTCGAGGTTGCATGGATACATGAAGGATCAGGTAGAAGAAGAAATGATGCCCTGCTCTCAATCAAGCCTGAGGGGAAAACACAGACTGGCCAGAAGCCTGATTGATGGCCAGTAGTCCATGTATAACATGTTCCTTCTTGGCCGATAAAAGTAGCCAGATTCTCATTTGACGTATGCTAGTTAAAGGTGAAGGGCGTAAGCGTACAGAGCGGGATGAGCTACACTGCAACTTGCTGACGTGAGAATAACAATGCAGAGCCTCATGTAAAGAACGAATTAGATTGATTCTGCCATGTCTCGCTAAAGATGTGACATTTCCTCACTCACGCTTTACTGAAGACAGTGCGGGTGCCCTGAAGGCTGAGGTGGCGTCAGGTGGGTCCAGGTAGATTTAGTGGTCTAGACCTATGACGTATTGCAAATCGCGTCCATCACGACCACAAAGACTACCACTTGCTTGTTCACACCCAGTACATCATCATACACACAGTACAAGACTCAATGGCAGACTTTGCGACTCGAAGACGAGAGAACATCGAAAACAACGCGCTTCTTCTCAAAGATATCAAACCCATCATCCCCAAGACTGAGCCTCGTTCAGCCGAAACCAAGACCAATAACAAAAACAACAAACGAAAGGCAAACCCGCCACGCGTTCCTACAAGACAATCAAGGCGCATAGCTGAAGCTGTATCAAAGCCAACATATGATGAAGATAATGATGACGAAATCGCCCAAGCGTCGTCGCGAAGAGGTGCTCCTCGTGTGAAAAGAGGCCGAGATTCTAGTCGAGCTCTTCCCGCGTCAGATTCAGACCATGAAATCAACACAGAACCGTCAAAGGATGTGGAATCAATCATAGCTGGGTGGACAGCATGGGAATCAGAGAGCGATGAACCAGTCCGCGATATCGATGGAACTTTCCGTTTCGAGTCGCATCCTGATTTCCGCCCAAACAAATCACCCGAGGAAATCATTCGCGAGGGAAGCTTTGGCGGATCTTACTGGAGACCTCTATATTCGAAACGCTTGAAGATCACTGTGAAAGACGATTGGAAAGAACTTCCAGAGTCATGGACAGCCGGCTTAGATGTGGATACGTATCTCACCAGTACCTCTTACGACCCTGAGATCAATAAATACGGCGTTCAATGCGGTCAAAGCATCGAGGAATGGGAGGCAGCTGGATGGATCGCTCACGAGTACGATGTTCGGGGTTGGTTTCAGTGGTACTGTCGATTTTACATGGGTCGCCGCTGTGCTGATGACGAGCGCCAGATCAGTCGTTGGAAGAAATGTGTAGGCGAGACTGGTCGCTGGCGGAGGATCTTGCTCAAAAAATACGTCACCCTCGGTATACGGAGTGTGTTTGCTGACGATGACGGGGAAGATGAAGATGCGCCTGATGTGAGCCCTGTGGTGCATCAGACATGTCATCACTGGGCTTATGAGGTACGGCAGGACGCTCTGGATCGTTTTTGGGCGAATGGTAAGTAGTGATGCGAACATAACTAGAGATGTTAACGCTGTTTAAATAATGAACAAGTAGGCTGATGTAGTCTATCTGCTTGTTTGTAAGTGTAGTTGCTCCGACTGTCCGAACCTATAGTGAATAACAGCAAACAATGCCAGGGCTGATTCATGTTTACACAAGTGTCGGATTTCAGTCTATAGAACAGTGAGACAGATAGGCTTCCGAGCAGAAAGGTGTCTCTGGAGCAGAAGATCTAGAACTATGAATCAAACACATTTCAACCACGCCTATATCTCGAGACTCACTGCGGCCCAGTTCTGTCAAATAATCACATATTCCTGTAGCTATATAAACCCTAGATACTTCCGCCAAGAGTTACAGTTCAACCTCCCCATCAACTCGTATACACTAAGAACTTACTACAACTCCTAATTATACATACGACAAAATGCCTAGACCCGAGTCACCTAGACCGGCTCAGCCTCGTCCCCCTGTGCCCACACCTCACCCGGATCCGCCCCCTCCTCGACCTGATTCTCCTGACTCTGACTAGTCTCGAGGAACTCAGACAAAGACAAAGGTCTAGCGGAGGTTATTATGATGGAACGATGGCAAATTTAGCCACAATGTTATATAAAAAAATAAGATAAAAAGTCTTTAAAAACAACTATTGCCTACCTAGCTCGCACTCGTGTTTCCGAGATGTGGAAACGCGGTCTACCATGCTTTATCCTGAACCCTGACAGAACCATAGTAGAACAGATTGGCATACACTGTAGTAGTTCCATAGATAGTCTCATACGACGTATTAGTGCCATTTGAGAGGCGGTGTAGCATCGCACTCTCTAGACTCTCCCTTTGTTTAGTGAACGAACTGTCCGTAGGGGTCCAGCGGGGTAATCGTTGACTTATCTTAAAGCAGTTCCACATGGCGAGCCGCGCACCCAAGGATTAAGCGACGGATGCTTGCGGATATAAGAACTTTGAACCAGAACTACAGTAGCATGGTTCCTGGAACCGGGCTCTGGGCCCTTCCGACGATAGACCAGGGTCAATGTTCTAGGCGAGAATTGGGGAGTTTTACTAGACGTGTTACGCATGAACTTCAGGTGCAGTCGAGTTCCTCTTGGCGATTCTTGTTTTGGATTCGACAATTAACTATTGGTCATTCTGCATTCTTGTGTTCATGAAAAGAACTACTTCTCTGTAGTCACAGAGACATTCTATCTAGCTATGGAGAATCCAAGATTGTGTTAAGATTAACATTGGGCCTAAGTGATGGGACTTCTCCACCTCTAGATAACCCATTAACAGGGGACGACCTTCTTCGCAAGTGGGTACTGATAATCGTCACGTCGGTACCAAAGGTTCTATGCGATGTCGAACACTTTTACTGCAGTGGAATTGAAACACAGTAGCTACAGATGCTCTAGATTTCGCATAATTATCAACCCAATAGTGTATCGACTAAGGTGGGACACACAATTCTCGCAGGAAGATACATTTAGTTCCCAATAGATAACTTTAAAATCCGTTTCAGAGCAATATCAACGTTTAAGCCCTATAATATGTACTTTTCTTAAACATAGGGTAGCAGCCCATTGTTCGCAACAACTTGAGAGTCGAGGTTTCGAGTTACGGCAGTGCGAACTGCTATGCGGATTTATCGACACCAAAATGATACGCTCTTTCCGTGATACCCGGACTTGAGGTAGCGAGATCAAAGAGAAGTAGATCATAATATTACAGCCATGCTGTTATGTGATCAGGTCAGGTGCGGAAGTTTGCCACTGTCACAAAGGATGTGGAAACCATTGAATGATTAGCGGATATTCCCCTATGAAGATCTACGTACTCCTTTTTCAACCGTGCAAAAGTTAATGGGCTCTGCAGGTCAACGAGGCATTGATACCGCCAACTTTCTCAATGTTGGTAAGCGTGGTGTCTTTCGATTTCCTACTATTCTTCGTGACGTCCTATGTTTGAGCACAAGACTGACAAAATGACTGAGGTGAAAAGTCTCTAAAATAACAGGTTTAGATTGCTTGGCAGAACCTACCCTAAACTTGGTAGTGGATCACTGGTAATTAAACAAGACATCCAACCAACAAGACTGGGTCACATCTTTGTTTTCGTTGGCGGTTTTCCGCACTCACTTTTCAACGGTAGATTAATTGCGGAGGATATAACCCGGACACTTTAGTTTGTCTACTCGGATTGTAGTAATGTCAATGCTTCTGATAAAAACGGCCACTATAATGGCGTAGTTAGCTTCGCCTCCCCCGGAGGCAACCTACCCCCTCAGGAACCACGGCATCATGGCATCAGCAGATCAGACGAATCCACGCGGGAGAAGGATCATGCACGTGTCGTTTCTTGTTCCTGACGATGAGACTAAGCCAGATACTCACCAAGAATCGGACAAATTACCAAAGGCCGCAGGAGAAAAAGATCAAAAAAGGAGGTATCAGGGGTCATATCCTTGTCGTAGATCATTGATGCGACACCAACAAAATGACCCCCTGCATCGCCACGAGCGGGCATTGGATCACCTTGAGATAAGAATGCAACGCCATGCGGCTCATTAACCTTGTTTCGCCCCCAAACCCGTTGGACGGAAACCACGCGAGTCTTTAGCAGGTTGCGGGTGTACGGAGTTTGGCTCTAGAGAGCCACTGTTCTCCGGTACTATTCCCTTCGCAGTTACGATTCTTTTATGCGATGTGGTGAATGTTACTTTGACGATGGGTTCACGCGGTTGAAGATTGCACCGAATTGCAACATCTTCACTGCAGATCCAAGAAGATAATATCTATAATGTCTTGGCTATAGCTGTTATTGGTTCTGGAAGCTGTTATTTCTGGACTTATGCGACTCTCCTTGACACAGTTGCATTGCATATGCCTGCAATTGGACGTTCGCAGCCTCGGTATATCGACACTGCCGACGTCGACATCGGAATTCGTTGCATGGATGTCTCGGCTTAGAACACAGGGCTCTCGGTATATCCAACAGTTAAATACCCAAGACATGTCTACTATTCTCTTTTTCCAGTCATCAGTCGATCTCTGACCAGTCATTCCTTCCTTAGTCCTTCTTTGACGACTAGACCTATCGCATTACAGGGAAACCACTCCTTTAGTTCCCTTGTCTGTTTTTTGTTAATTGGATCCCGATTAATCGATTAATTAATTCACCATGAGACAATCCTTCCTTACCGGCCTTCTGGCCGCCCCGCTATCTGCGTACGCCGTTGCCCTCACTGGCTACGAGTACATCGTTGTCGGCTCTGGTGCTGGCGGTGGTCCTCTGGCCGCTCGTCTGGCCATGGCTGGCCACAAGACCCTCCTCATCGAGGCTGGTGATGACTACGCCACCACCAACTACACCGTCCCTGCCTACTCGGCCAACGCTTCCGAGGACCCAGAGATCTCCTGGAACTTCTTCGTCAAGCATTACGCCGATGATGAGCGACAGGCTCGTGACTTCAAGACCACCTACGACACTCCCAACGGAGAGTACACTGGTCTCAACCCCCCCGCCGATGCCAAGCTCAAGGGTACTCTGTACCCTCGTACTCAGGCTCTTGGTGGCTGCACTGCTCACAATGCTCTGATCGCTGTGTACCCCCACCAGTCTGACTTTGAGTACATTGCCAGCCTCACTGGCGATGACTCTTGGTCCGCCAAGAACATGCGAAAGTACTTCGTCAAGGCTGAGGACAACAACCACCTTCTTCCTGGTCTGCCTGGTCACGGCTACGATGGCTGGTTGAGCACTGAGACTGCCCCTCTCAGCATCCCTCTCGGCGACACTCAGCTCATGAGCCTCCTCGTCGGAGGTGCCGCTGCCCTCACCGAGGTTACTGGTGACCTTCTCACCATCGAGGACCTCATTGCTGGCGATGCCAACGCCGACACTCTCGCTCGTGACCAGAAGCCTGGTTACTACCAGATCCCTCTCTCCACCAAGTCCGCCAGCCGTGTTGGACCCCGTGAGCTCATTCTTTCTGTCCGCGATGCCAAGTTCGAGAACGGCACCAAGCGATACCCTCTTGATGTCCGCACCAACGCCTACGTCACCAAGGTTCTCTTCGACGAGTCCGAGGACACTCCCCGTGCTACTGGTGTTGAGTTCCTCGACGGCAAGCACCTCTACAGCGCCAGCCCTCTCTCCACCGGTGCTGCTGGTGAGGCCGGTAACGCTACTGCTTCTCGTGAGGTCATCGTCGCTGGTGGTGTCTACAACTCTCCCCAGCTTCTCAAGCTCAGTGGTATCGGACCTGCTGATGAGCTGAAGAAGTTCGATATCCCCGTCGTTGTCGACCTCCCTGGTGTCGGTACCAACCTCCAGGACCACTACGAGATCAGTGTCCAGGGCAACACTCCTGAGAACTTCACCGCTTTCGATGGCTGCACTTTCAGCCTCTACACTGATGAGGACCCTTGCCTTGACCGCTGGAGGAAGCCTGTCCTCGGCGACCACGGTATCTACTCCTCTTCCGGTCTTGCTGCCACCATGTTCTACAAGTCTAGCACTGCTGAGAACAACAACTTCGACATCTTCGCCTTCGGTGGACCCGTCAACTTCCGAGGTTACTTCCCTAAGTACGCCGTCAACGCCACCATTGACCACGACTGGTTCTCCTGGGCCATCCTCAAGGCTCACCCCCGCAACACCGCTGGCAACGTCCTCCTCCGCTCCGCCGATCCTCTTGACACTCCCGACATCACCTTCAACTACTTCGACACTGGCAACGGTGACTCCGACAAGGATCTCCAGGCCATGTACGAGGCTGTCGAGCTTGCCCGCAAGGCTATCGCCAGCCAGCCTGTGAAGGTCCAGGAGGCCCTCCCCGGTGACCACGTCAAGACCCAGGAGGACATTGAGACCTACATCAAGGACAACACCTGGGGTCACCACGCTTCATCCACCTGCCCCATTGGTGCTGACGATGATAAGATGGCCGTCCTTGACTCCAAGTTCCGCGTTCGTGGTGTTGCTGGTCTCCGTGTCGTTGACGCTTCAGTGTACCCTCGCATTCCCGGTACTTTCACTGCTGTGTCTACCTACATGGTTGCCGAGAAGGCTGCCGATATCATGCTCGCTGAGCTTGAGGAGTAAGACAGTGGTGGTTGATAAGATAGATGTGATAAAGAAACTCATGTAGTATAATGCAAGATCCAATTTCGATACCCATATGCATAGTTCCGTTTGTGATGCCATTGAAACGTATGACGACACGATCCTGGGATCAATGCAACACGAGCTATCGAAGAGGAATCAATCTATTAATTCTATCTTAATCAAACTAAGCAAAGCCAAGGTTGAGTGTATAGTTCAAAGGTGTCACACCAGTGATATACACATGACTTCCCTCCAAAGTTAAATTACCTCCATGCCAACTATACTGCTCTCCAGCATCATTCTGAATCACTCCCATGCCATTTCCAGGTCCGAATGTAATTTTGTCATCACCCATGGTGTACTCTCCTTTACCTTCCACAAGGCGGTAAATAGTAGTATTGTCACTGTCAACGAATTCCTCCACTCCTTTGAACTTTCCACCATCTCGGAATGTGAGTTCAAAGGTGAGTTCGACGTCATCTTCACCGGTGACCTGGAAATTGAGATCATAGCCAGCCTTGGTGGGGCTGATCTCGACTTCGGTCTTGAGACGGCGCATGTTCGCAGGACGGTTCTCAAAGTCAAGCATGGCGTAGAAACGACCGTCGACGGATCGAGATAGTTTGTATGTACCGTTTTCGTCGCGACGCTCAGATGGCATGGGGAGATAATATGGTACTTCGATCTCGCTTCCCAACTTGATAACGCTGTCGTCGGACACATTGACCCCGTTGGATCGGAAATGACCCATGCTGAAGAAGTTGGCACTGAGACGGACGGCTTCGAGAACAGCTTTGCCGTTCCATGCGCGGAACATGGTTGGGTTAGTCGAAAGACCTGAGCCCATGCGGTTGTAGAACTCGGCCTTTTTTCCATCCATGTACCAATCTGAACCACCAAAAGCAGACACTGTCAGGTTCCCACGTCGGGCACGTACAAGACCAGCTGAAGCGTAGTGCTTTTCGAAATCGATAAAAGGGTCTTCGGGTTCAGGTAGCTGCGCAGCGAGTTCAGGGCGCTCCATCAGATTGGCTAGAAAATCGCCTAGTTGAGGACCGACGAGGTCTTCGATTAGACGGGCCATGGCAGCAAAGCGGCCGTTGTTGTCGAGCAGAGCGAGCTCGCGGAACTGAGGGTAGAAATTGCCCATGTTGACTACAGGAGGCTGGGCTTGGTCTTGACGGCGACTTTGGATGACCTCCATTTCACCGTTTGGCTCTGCGTGCTCAATCGCAAGTTCGAGATTCATGCGTACGTAGTCGATTAGGTCAGTGTAGTTGAGCTCGTGAGCAACTGTCAGGAGCGAAGGGTTCGACACAGCCGAGTAGTAATTAGGACTACGCTCGGAGTAAATGCCATCAGCATCGATGTCAATTCCCTCTGCAAGCCACTCATCAATCCTCTTGACATAGCTCTCGTTTCTTGTGATGCTTGAAATACGCGCCAGAGCACTGCAGATCTTCCATCTATGGTTAGGCGTGTGAATACCACCCTTGGCAAGACCAGGTCCAGCTTTGACGAGAAGACCACGGATGACATCCGCGAAAGGCTGCGATGCTTCATGATCATCTTTTTCAAGAATGCGCACCATGATACCAAAGTCTTCAATCAGAAAACCAGTATCAGGTGGTGAATGGCGATTGCCGACAGTGTAAGTACCATCGTCATGCTGAACTTTCTGGAGTACTTCCAACATCTCTTCGATGTGAGGGATCAGAGTCTCGTTGTGGAAGTATGTCGAGTTTGGCCATAGGAACGGCACTACCAGTTGGCGGACAGCGCGAGTAAGAGATCTCGGTGAGCCGGTCAGAGATTCATCCTTGTTGTCGAGAACACCTTGGACTTGTGAGTCAGCGGCTTTGGTGAGGAGTTTTAGACTGGTCCAATCGCGAGGAGCATCCGAAGAGGCGTTGGCAGTAGCAGAGAGAAAAGCTACGCCAAACGCCTTGATGGCGACAGATATGCGAAGGATATGCATTTTGGGGTTCCCTGTCGACTAATTATCTCACTGGGATGAGTTTGACAGTTTATATAAGACCATTTCCAATGCCAAGCCCTCGGTTCGGCGCAAGGTACACCGACAAACATGGTTTACGGTAAACATCGCCAGTTTTACCGGTAGTCAACCCTCGAACCTTACCCCCATTCAATGGAAATATTTCCCCGCGGGGTGATTTGTTTAAACACCTTCTTTATTCAGGTTAGGCTGCGGGGCGACTATCATCACAGCCTCGTGGATTAACAAGCTTAATATTAAGAAAACAGGCTTGGGTTTGACTAGCCAGGTTCCCCGCGAGCACTAGCAACAGTGCTGTACTCGTCGGTCTTCTCACCGAATTGGACAATAACAAACAAAGCAACACCCTCTACTCCTTTCTTGTCTTGTTCTTCTTTCCTCCAAAAGCCTCCTCCACGATTTTGTTCTGTCGTATAATCTCATCTCTCGCCCCATCCCATGTACTTCTCTTCCCCGTATCAAAATACCGAAACATGTGCGCTGTCTCAACACCGTGATTCATCAGATTGTACATCTTTCGATCCTCCCACCAAAACTTCCAACCTGCCCATCCCCAGCCCAAGTTCTCCATTCCTGTCCCAGCCTTTTCATGCATCCATGGCTGGAATTCCCACTGCTTCACCATGCTAAAACTTATAGTTGGTTCTTTTGCCCAGTTTGACGCCAGCCATTTGTGATGATCGTCAACCCATTCTTCCATCTCTTGATATGAAGGCATATCGCTTACTCCCCGCCATACATTGGAAATAGCCATGTTCATGACGTCGCTGAAAGAGAAGCCGTTGCTTTTACCATATGCTGAGTAGCAGAGCATAACACAACTATCTGCATACTTTGGCGGAAAGACGTTCATGTATAGACGATGAATAGAAGGACCTCCGTAGTTGGGTGATTTTGGAATACTCTTCTCCACAAACGGTGCTAATGAAAAGTCGCTTTCATAGCCAGTAGTGCAGATAACGCTATCAACGTCGTCAATTACCGTTCCATCATCAAACTCGATTGACTTTCCACCCGTAAATCGCTTAATTCCATGTAGACTCGTCACACGCCCGTCCTTCAGAAGAGGTAGAACATTCTCGATGATTCCAGGTAGACTCAACGTCAAATCTTTAAAATCTTTGATGCGCCACGCCGGGTCTAGCTTCATACCGGCCATCTGAGATGATAGCAACTTGGCGATTGTGTTTGCCAAGAATCTGTACGCGTTTGGCATATTCCTTCCGATCCAATGACTTATTACGCGGCGTCTCCATGAGACCAAGAGATCGGATGGTGTTCCCTTTCTGTATCGCTTGACGATAATTTGCCCGCTTCTATGAGAGACGTAAACTCTTTTGGCAACAGACGTAACTTGAGGTGCGACCTCGTCTGTTGTGGTAGCTAGACCGACGATTACCACTGTCTGATCTTTGAAAGGTTCAGGGCTATCATCTGCCAGTCAGTATGTTTGCGAACATCTCTCTTTTCAAAAGCACAGACCTTCGGTATTGCTGTGAGTGTATGATTTCTCCTTCGTAACTCTCTTGTCCTGGAAAGACCGGCATGTTTTTCACTGTCTGGTAGCCATGGCAAAATGCAACCTTGTCAAAGTGGCGCGTATCTGTTTGTCCGTTCTCGACATTCTCAATCTTGATATCCCAACCATTATCTTCCTTGTTTCGATTTACGACTTTGACGCTTGTATCAAATTGGATGTGCTTTAAAAGGTCAAAGTGCTCAGCGTAGCCTTGCATAAACTCTTGAAAATCTGCTGTGGTAAGATGGACCGGATATCCTACCAGGAATTAGTGACAGAGAAGTGCTTCTTACTACAGACAACTTACTGTCTGGGATAGGATAATCTGTGAAGCCGCATGTGTATTTGCTGATGTTTGCACTTGTCGTTTTTAAAGCTGACGTCCAACCGTGTTTTGCGTCGTAAGCCCACAGCCCGCCGACTTGACTTCGTCTTTCAAATAAGGTGGCATCGAAACCGTCCTGAAGTAACTGCTTAAGCATGGTAATGCCGGTCGGACCTTGAGAGAAAGATGTAAGCATTGATTTATTAATTGTTAGGCTCGAGTACTTACCGGCACCGATGACAGCGACACTGGCGCGATTCATGATGTGTGTGGATATTAGGTTGGTAGTTGGGCTGATTGAAAGATTACCCATGGGGAACAGAGACATATTTATAAGACTGGCTAATCAACTCACACAACCTTTCTGTAACACAGGCCCAACCGCATTACCCGACCAAGACTAGCTAATCAAAATCTTACAGAATTTTATGTAGGATTTGGGGGACTATCGTTGATTGGCGCCATATAGTAACCGGTGACCACTAGAGTATATACGTAGCTAGACGCGCAAGACGCTACTGGGATAGTCTAAATTCTGACGTGAGGTAGATCAATGGTGCTTTTGCCGATAGCTTTCTAAAGAGACCCAAATGACCTACAGTCGTCATAACTATTTATCCGGGGGCCGGTTACAGCAAGCTTCAGATGGGTGTGTCATGTCTTATAATAGGTACGTACCTATATAAGGATCGCGTATAAATTACAGAAGCAGTACCAGAGGTGTGCTTGCGACAGGGTGAGTCAAGCAAGAATGCAAGTTTCCAAATAAACACAATTTCACTGTTCCGATATATCCGAGTATGTAGTCTTGGATAACTGAGCAGCCCAATAAGCCCAGATTCATGCCAACAATAGATCAATCTCCTGACAAGGTTCAGCTTTCCAAGCTGATTTGTCCACACGTCCAATACCTTGCCGATAAGCGACACCATCTCTCCATTCAATAAACAAGACGTTATAGAATTCATAAACCTGTAGTCCTCTACTCTTCAAAGCCTCGTGTTCGTCAAGACGGGACCATCCACCCGCACTCGAGTCGATATATCCGCTAGATATTGCAACTAGCTCACATTCTACCTTTTTGGTTAACAATCGCCATAGTGTTGTTCGGGTCTGAACGCGGAGACGTCCAACCCAGATTTGCTCGTTGCTGTAGAGGTCCACTACGGCCTCTCCTTCAAGCCTATCCACTGCTTGTCCGTATGGCTCGGGAATACTGTGGAAAAATGCTCTCTCCGCCCGAGTTGATATCACGAACGAAGAGCCTCTTTCGATGACAACTTCCTCTTCGCTAGTTACTAGAGGAACTGGGTACTTGAATCTACGCTTTGGATCGACTGAATGGTAGAACAAATCTCCGTCCCTTTCCCAGCCAGTAGGCAGTTCATAGTTCGGGTTACGACAGAAATCTTTGAACTTGTCGAGATCATTCGAGATGAGTCTGTCACCTGTCTCTTCTTTGACATACCACGAGCAGATTGATTGAGTTACCAATCCATCCAACACTCCTGTCGGGGGACGTTTTCGACTCCATCGAGAATTCCATTCTTGTTGATAAGCAACATGCAGTGGTGTATAAGTACGGCTACTGCCCTGTTCTCCAGCCTGTTCGGGCGAAGAGCCTGCTATGTAGGAAAAGCCACTTGCCCAGGGTGAAAGATCCACACCGATCTTCTGGTCAAGGCAGATCATCCAGGACCAGCTGGGAACGGACGCTCCGCCTACTTTTGAACTTCGAGATGCTGGACCAGATGATCTCCACAAAAGAGAGATATCAAACGCAACTTCGGGGAGACCAAACAGGAATCCACCTGGGAAAGAGTGCGCCAAAGCTGTCGTGATACCAGCAAAGGCTGGGAGAATGTCGCTGGAGACCGATAGCTGTCTGCGACTATAGCTAGTCGCCAACTGGTGGAACTCTTGCAAGTCTGGCCAAGGAGAGTAGCGAAAACCACGCGCATTGGAGTTGTGCGTCCCAAGACAGTTTGTTTCGCCCAAATCTGCCAGTTGCATACGCTCATGCCATATCGCACAGTGGCATTCCCAAGTCAACTCGTTCTTGTGGAAGAAGAGCGATCTCTGTGAAAACACAAGTTCTTGCAATGTCCATCCTCTTTCGTTCCACGGCGACCATGCCACGAGACCGTAATGGTCCATGTCTGCCCTTTCCGGCCAGACATTCTGATACATCGGAGGAGAAACATCCTTGATCCCTTTTAACCCTTCTTCCGCGCTATGAGCAGCTGTAGCGACGATTGTAAAGTAAGCATTGCCATATATAAATGCCATTTGACTGATTTGTTCTTGCTTCGTCTCATAATCATCTTGCACAATGCAGAGACGATCGACCCAGATGTACTCTTCACCAATGAGTCGCACTAGTTCCACGGCATGTTGGATTGTAGCAGGAACCTGTTCCCACATATCTTTAAGGGAGTTATGTTGTTGAAATGAGCCAAGGTTGCTTAACGATAGTTGCAGATCATGGCCTCTAGACCTTCCCCAAACGTAGCTAAGGGCGACATAGCGGCAGCCGGCTCGAAAGGGTACTATGCGTTTCTCTGATACATGGATCAACCACCTCGGCAGTCCTTGTATCTCGTGGGGCATGCGCGCTCTCTGGCAATGGTCTCCATGGCTTTCGTTACATGCTTTGATCCAGGAGCTGATGGTGTTTAGGTCAATCCACCTTGGCGCTGGTGGCGTGGGGGGTTTGAGGGGTTTAGGCTCATACCGAAACCGCATGTATTCTGGATCTCTTGGAGCAGGCATGGCGCGAAAAGGTAGCCGTTGTGGTTCCTGTGTCGGTTTTATGAACTAAGAATGACTATCGCGACCATATTTCAGAGAATGTTTCGTCTTCCACAGATCTTTTGCTAAGGCAAGGGATATTTTGATGACGTAGACTGGCCTAGACCAGCAGTTGTCAGCGCAAGCTCAGCCACGTTCCAGGGCAATGCTTAAAGTCCTACCAGCGTAAGCACTGACTGGCCACGCGTGTCTATTCTTTAACCTTTCTTTTTTCTAACTAAGGATCAGCTTCACTAACGTTTGACTGATCATTTAGCGTAACGCTATTAGAGGCCTGTGCAAAATGGAATGACGTATCCTCCGAACATATGTACCTATTCAGAATCGATAGATCACAGGGAGGCGAAACACAAAGGGCTCATGCTACCCAAATAAGTCATATGAGCCACGAGAGAGCGTTTCGTAGAGAAATAAACGTATTGATGTGAATGACATAAATTGCCAGCATTCGCCACTACAAGATCACTCAACATTGTCAACATCCAGAATATAAGCCTAAAAGCAGCTATTCATATTTACCAAAGCTATTGCAAATTATGTACATAAGTAAATCAATCTCCTATATCCCTCCTATTATCGACTGCTTCTCTCTCGGGCCCTAGTACCCGCACATCCGGATGTTCGGGTACAAGAGCCCCTTCCCGCTCCCGTCATACCACTTAACAAGAAGCTCCAGAAGGAACGCCCTTGCACTTGTCGGAGGTCTTACCACCGGTGACCTTGTTGTTGGTCCAAGTCCAGTTCTTGCAGCTGGCGCAGAGGATGTAGACATCGGTTCCACTGGACTTGACAGTTCCAGTGACCTTGTTGATGGTGACATCAGTGATGGGGACACCGGAAGTAGGGGTACCAGTGGGAGAGCCATTCTCGTAATCCTGCTCGATGACGATACCGTACTTAGCAATGTTGCTGAGGGTGATGGTATCGTACTTGACGTCGGAAACGGAACCTGTAGCACCAGAGACGGTCTTGATGCGAACACCATTGTCGGAGTTGGAGATGGATGAGTTGAGAATGCGAACGGTCTTGACAACATTGTCGGATCGTCCACCAACGGATCCAATAGAGAGACCGTGACCACCACTGCAGTTGCCACCGGTGAAGGTGATGTTGGTACCAGAGTTGATGGCGAGGCAGTCGTCCTGGTTCTTGACGACAGCACCAGAGATGTAGACACCAGTGGAGGAGCCAACATCGAAAGCGTCAGTGTTGTGTCCACCCTGGGTGTCACCCAGTGAGTTGTCCATGTGGACGCCATAGACGCCAAGGTTAGTGACTCCGTTAATGCTGAAAGCTTGAACGGGAGTGTTGATAACGTTCAAGTTCTTGATGTTGGAGTTGGTGAGTGAGTGGGCGCTGAAGAACTTGGGCTTGGTCTTGCCACCGTTGCTTCCCTTGGAATCCCACCAGCGCTGGCCCTCACAGTCAATGGAGTGGCCAGAAGCACCTTCGATAAGAAGGTTGTTTCCGGTGAAGGAGATGAGGGGGCCTTCCCAGGTCTGGTAGCCAAAAGTGGTCTTTCCTTGGAAGATGACCTAAGAATTGTTAGTTGAAATTCGTCATCAGAAGGAGGTTAGCTAGCTTACATGAGTACCATCCTTGAGCTTGGTAAGATCGAGAGTAGTACCAGCAGGGACGTTAATGTTGTTAAGAATAATGGTGGAGCAGCTGCCCTTGCCCTTGATGGCAGAAGCAGCATCAGTGAAAGTACAGCTAGCGCGAGACTCAATAGCGGGATGAGCAAAAGCTGAGGCAACCAGGCCAGTGAGAAGAAGCACGGAAGAGAACATGATGAGATAGTTGAAATTGTAGAATATTTACTGTTGAAAGGAGAGGATAGAATGATAGTGAGTGTTGATAGAGAGCACTTACAGTCGAGGACTCGGGCTCTTTTATATTCTTGGCGAAACAATGATTGATAACCCCGATGGCAACGTACATCTTGATGCCGTTCAGCCGTGAAGAAGGCCCGTGTCGATGTCTAGAACGTATTACCATCAACGATTACACGGATCGTGCTCCACAATATCGTTAATTTCCTGGGGTTGTGAATGGAACCACTAACCCCGATCTATGTGCAACACTCATCTGATTGGTGGATACAAATTTTCCTCAGCCGCTGTCAAGTTTCAGAATCTAGTCCAATTTTGATGAAATATCGGAAGCACGGCATTGTGATGATACTCTGAGTCTTGTGAGATGGTGAGAGATTGGGGGTAAACATTCACGAATGGCTGCAATGCGAGGAACTTTCATCTGGTAATAGCATCAAGCTGTGGGGGAAAAAGGGGTCGGCAATTGTCTTCATTTGTGGAAACACCTGCATCGGAATACCGACTTTCCCGATTCATACGCGTATAGTCTATGATAAATGATCAATTGACGAAATAGGTAATCGTGGGGGAGCGGGGAGTTTGCGGCATGCAGCAAGGCGATCATTTCTCAAGACTTACACAATTATTCCGACTCATGTATTACTGCAAGTTCGAGGTTACGAGCGATAGAAGTGGACTTTGTGTAATTGTATCTTTGAATGTAGATAATTCACACGATTCCAGTTATGTGTTAAAGTGAACAAAGAGAACTAGAGGTATCTCACTCATCGTAAATATTGATAAGTTTAAAAGCTAGAAGTGGCATATTTGGAATACGACTCGGCTTGCAGGCCTACCCTACAGATAGTTTGGAGTACTATTGAATGGCATTGAGAAAGACAGAGAAAAAAAAATGAGAAAATACATTCAGTATTGCATTGACTGGATCAAGTCCATTAACTATTTTCAGCACTTGAAAGAAACGACAAGAGGTTGCGTGTAACTGAATACTGACTGATTGTTCTTTTTTTGACCAACGCGGTTTTGAAGATGTGAGGAGATCAACGTTGCCCCTTTTTCTATAACTACCACGTGGCGTTGTCCATACTACAATTCACCAGATGACAAGCTATCTAACAGATCACGCTAGGAAAGAGTTCCAAAAGTGGCTAGACAGTCGTTAGATACCGTTGTCCTGAGCAGGTTGGAAAATTGCATTTTGTATCTGGGTGGATAAGCTGTGTTCTTTATCTTTCACCCATTAGTAATACGTGCTGTTTCAGGAGGAAACAGCTGAAAAATAAATATGAAACACTGGCATAGCGCTGAAATGTGGGTAGCCGAGGCTTGGCTTTAGACTAGCCCAGATCCATCTCATCCTGATCCACGATCATCGAGAAGTTGAAACAAGGTTGTGGTGGCTGTGTTTACTTCTTGAAAATCCTTCCACCGCGATTACCGGACGATGCATGAATCGTATCAAACCACTTGGATCCTCTCAGATCCTGATGGATGGTCTTTTATCCACCTTCTGTTATGCTTATTTCCCTGGTGGATGTCTCATTCTCCACAATGGAAACAGGGAACCGTGTAAGAAATAAAGACTTTGTCTTCCATTAAGCAGACTGCAATTCAGTTACATGTAATGTTAAAATTGAAGAAAATTTCTCATTCAAACTGCTGAGTTTGACGGCAAACCGTGTAGATACACTGTGATCCTCCTCTGCATGCCAAGAAACCAGAAGCCAGGGCGTTTACGACACCATCCAGCGCGTATTGGCCATGGGACCTGACTAGGCAATTCTCAACCCAAGATCGACAGAAAATACCCAATCTGGTTTCCAGTAAAGCATCCTTAAAGACATGCTTATCCAATTTTAATGACTAGTGTCCCATCATCGAAAACTTGGCGGTTGGAGTTTTGACTATGATAGGATCTCGCAGGATCAAACTAGGTTAGGGATTTTCTTAACAATCTTCGCAGGGATGTCGATCCGTTTGATAACTTAAAACTTTTGACTCTTGGCGGGATGAATCCTTCATGTGGACTGGACTCTGTCAATTCGTATTTAAACGACTGTGTCGTCTCGTCAGTTGAGTCTTTCTGATCAAAAACAATTTCATTCCTTTCTTCGTTCATTCATTCATTCATACAGCACTTTCGACAAGTGACCTTATTACTTTCATTAAGACAAATACCCTTCTTGCATATCTCAATTTCAAACCAACCATTTCAATTCACCAACAATTACTTCGCCATGTCTCGATACCTCATGCTCGGTACAGCCCTTCTGGCTTCCAATGTCGCTGCCCACGGCTATCTAAACACATTCACTCTTGATGGCACTGACTACCAGGGTTTCAACCGCTGGAACCCCTCCCCCGACCCCAACGCCATCGGATGGAGCTTCTCTACCGAAGATGAAGGCCCAGAGATGGACATCTCCAGCCCTGACTTTGTCTGCCGCCGCGACGCTGAAGCTTCCAAGAACTATGGAAAAGTCGCCGCTGGTTCCACAGCTTCGTTCTTCTGGACATCCGATGATAAGGTGATCAATCCCAACGGCTGGGCCGAGTCTCACCGTGGCCCTGTCATTACCTACATCGCTCCTTGCAACGGCGACTGCACTTCTGTAGACAAAACGCAGCTCAAGTGGACCAAGATTGCTGAAGAGGGTCTTGTCTCTGGGCCTGCCAACACTCAAGGCGTATGGGCTACCGACAAGCTCCGTGAAAACGGCGGTGTTAACTCTGCCACTATTCCATCTTCTATCGCACCTGGAAAGTACGTTATTCGTAACGAACTCATCGCCCTTCACCGTGCTCATATCTCCGAACCTGAGTTTTACATGCAGTGCGGCAACATTGAGGTTACTGGTTCTGGTACCGATGATCTCTCGGGCTCTGGTGTTGTCGCGTCTCAGATTTACAGCACTTCGGATTCGCAGCTCTTTGGTTTCTCTGTTTATGATAATCAGGGCGACAGCTGGCAGATCCCCGGCCCTGGTTTGTACGGCAGCGGTCAGGCCAAGCGATCAAAGGTCGCTATCAAGTTCCGCGGCTAGGCCACTTCTCAATTGGATTGACTGGCTACTACTCCTGTCGCTAGACGCAGGAATGATTTAAAACATGTATTGCGCCTAATGCGAATACACATTTATTACCATGTAAACATAAATAGATCAAGCCTTCAAACACATTCTCGTACATATGGTATTGTGACAACACTATTTAGACTGACATTGCTAGTTGTATAAGTCGCCAAGATTGAAGATAGTCCCGTGAATCTCAGACTTAGCGCTAAACAAAATACTCAGCTTGCAAGATCTTCCTGAAAAACAACTCTCCATCGTGGCCCACTGCATAAATTTGGATTATCTTCCCGCCAAATCGTAAAAGACAATTTATTGTCGCAGTCCGCGCTCTGGGTTTCAAAAGAAGTCTCCATCTCATATTCCTGAACTATCGGCCACCGATAAACCAGCTGATCTGCTGAAAGAACGATATCCTTCCACAAGGCACGTACATCCGGGCTCCTCATATCAAGTAGTGTTGCTCTGAGATACCACTCCGTTGCTCCCTTCTGCCACCTGCAAAGAAACAAAGATTTTGTGTCAAGCACGAACGCGCCCCAGCCCTGATATGATCCGTGAGGACCGAAGAATACGCGGTCCTCCATATCCCAGAACTTATTAGGTAATGGAGTGGTGGAGGCTATTGCTATACTAGGTGGCAACTCAATTGTAACCATTGTGAAGCGACAGTACGAAATAATATCAGAGTGTTTTGAATGTAATAATGGCCGCCGTATTGTCTGATCCGGCGATTTTGTGAGAAGAGTGACAGTGCAGGATCTACTTGCTTGTGCAAATGCGGGGACGAGACAAAAAGAAGCGGAAGCCGTCAGTTTTTTGATTGCCCTATTCGTCTCGTATCCGCGCGCTCTAATAAAAACATTTGGGCCTATCTTGCGCATGGGTATGGCCAAGAGTTCCCCTTCATAGTCAGGGTCCATGCAGTCCAGCTCCAGAACATAACGGTATGCAATATCCTCGAGTCCGGGATAATCGAGCTCGGAATAGTCAAGTACATATATTCGGGCGCAAAGCCTGAGACCTTTGTTCGAGATGCTCATTTCGCCTTCGTCCAGAAGTGAATTTGCCACTGAGTACATCTTTGAACAGGAAGCGAAATGCTTCACTGAGGTGGCAAGAAACCCACAGTATTCTTCTGCCACGGAAAAGGGTGGCGTCCATGCCAGAAGACTCAAATCATACGTTGTTCTGATGATTTCTTCTTGGAGACGTCGAAATGCATTCTCACCCTCTCCATACAGCATTGGCATATTGATATTACATATGCCGAGCAAACAATACGCCATATCTTCGATACGGGTAGTTCTCCGATTCGCAGCCCACGAGAGTCGCTTGGCGATGCAAGCTGAAGATATCGGCGTGACATGGACCAGAAAGTTCTCTTCAATTGATGTGATTTTGGAAAGAGAGCGTAAGAGGCTCCGCTTAGAGCCAATAAAGTCCCACGTCTGGTTGTAGAATGATATAGACGCCGGAGCAATCAACTCTTGCAATGTCCACCCGCGAGTAAACCACCTGCATTTTCCCAGTGGGGACTGCTCATCCTTGTCGGATAGGTACACGTAGCAGAACTTTGCTTTCTGATACCAGAGGAACATAGAGTTGATGGCTTCTGTAAGTTCGGCGCTGCTGGACTTGTCGATGCAGCATGTATCGACCCACACATACTGGACTTTATCTGCAAGGGCTAGCTCACATGTTTTTGTGATCTTTTCGTATCCTGTCTTTGATTTGGAGGCCTCGACATTGCACTCTTGGAAAGTGACTTCTCCATCACCTTCCCAAGTGTGTGAGAGGATAGCGTATTCTGGAAGATCTCCATAGAATTCTTTGAAGGAGATACACTGAGTTTCGACCAGTATTTCAGCTTCGATGAGCCTCATTTTGGTAAGGCCGAAGGTTAGAGCAATATGCTTTGGCCGTGAAGAGGATAGAAGCGGGGAACATGAAAAGATGAGCTCTGATTCAAGCTGACATAATTTTTATTCTTTGTTGAGCAGCTGAGCTGGCTTCTTATTATTGGTGGCTGTGCAGTGGCTTTGTATGCAGCCAAGCCCTTTTCCCTACATTCCCTGCAGCGTCCATATCCATCAAAAAAGGGTACTCTTTTTCTTCTGTAGCTGAATAGACTAGCTTGGAACACAAGAGAAGACCGGGCATGGGTATTCATGCCTAGTTTCGTCCCGCTCGTCTTCCAAACCGTCGTCTTCCCTCATTATAGTCAACAGCTGAGTCATGTCGCCGTGAATGACTGGCCTAGACGTCCTATACGGTTCGGGAACTCGTGCCGCGCATGCAGGCGAATACACGATTGCGTTCATCCCAGCATCCAAAGCGGGCTTGATGTCGAACTCTATATTATCGCCGATCATGTACGTCCTGCTCTCGCCTCCCAGCATTTCAGGCTCGATGCCCATCGATGCCATCGAGCGTCGAAAAATTAGTCTATCCGGCTTGCAACATCCCAGATCCCGCGCAGTGAGAAGGGTGTCGATCATGTGTGCGATCCCAATCCGTACCAACTTCTTTCTCTGATGATAAAATTCCCCATTTGTGATAACACAAATCTTGTATCCCCTCTGCACGAGCTCTGTCAAAGTTTCAACCGTTCCGGGAGTAACTCTTTGGGAACTTTTATACGCTTTCCTGTACGCGGCACGGAATGCTTGAAGGTCTTCGAGACTGTGGTCCTTGAAACCAATCGAACTAAACCAGTAGGCATATGCTACCCTGACTTGGTCTGAGTCTGTGGTCACGTCGTCGAGAGACAAATTGTATATTTTCAAAAATGTCTCGTAGTAATCACGCATGAGTTCTCTGGTAGAATACGTGTCAGAAATAGGGATTGTATGGCGAGCCGCAGCCATTGCACATTCGAGAGAGTGGTGATGATCGTATAGAGTGTTGTCCAGGTTGAAAAAGATAACCCTTGGTCGTGTTTTTTTCGGCATGGTTGAGATTTCCAGAAGTTATCTGGTTGATTGGTTGGTTGATTGGCAATAGCTTTCTGTGGTAGGTTGATGAAAGAGTTGACAAGTTGAACTGTTCTTTGGAGGGAATATTTAGAAGGGCAAAGCGGTTATTTATGCTTGATGGAAGCCCGAAAATCTATGGCTTGAATCGATAGATAAGACATAGTATCAACACATCTTGGAAATCAATGACACCGGAGCGGTGACTGTGGTCTCATTTAGAAAGTCAATTTGAAACGTTAAGAGCACCATTACTTCAGAATCGTAGCACCCAGAATGTGCCTGCGAAGACATAACCTTCTGGAACCAGGTTTGATGGGCAATGGGAACCTTTAGTAAAAGATTTACAGCGTCATCACAAGAAGAGTCACATCACAATGGTCACTTTTCTACGAAGATGATTCACAGACATACGTGGCTTCACGAATGCCTATGGATATAGATTCCAACCTCGTATCGTGTCGAGGCTGGCGAAACCCAATCCAGTGAGCCAAGTCGGTTATCTTGTTGGAAGCTGTTGAAGAGTTAACGTTTCTCGGAGTGGTTCGTCTCGCAGAAGTATAACCTTAAATCACTTAATTTTGTAAAGAAGAAGTCCACTATGATTTCAGTCATCAACGCGTTCCATACGAATTATTACTGCGTAATGATTGTGATCAAAGACGCTGCCGACGCACACCACTTTATGCTTGCTTGCTACCTCTATTACAAAACACAGAACGCCGTTCATCGCCGCGTAGAAGAGTTAGACAATATTACTATAGAGGCTAACTGTTCTGATGGACCATTCCAATACAGTAGCGACAGGTACTTTGATACAAAGAAGGACTTAATCCTTGTTGTTACTACACCAATAACCTAGTATCGGTAATCAGTCTTGACAATTTCGTAGTTGATTCGCGACCACAAAGAGCAAGTCTCCCCTCCTTTGGAAGACGCCCTCCATCCGCGGCCACTGAATTCACGAGCCCTGTTCTGGGTCCAGTCTGCGTCGTTTCGCACGTCCTGGGTGCCAATAAAGGTATCGCCACCACTGACCATCCTTGCCTTGTAGACAGCATTGGCTCCCTTGTTGGATCCAGCGATGACGAGGTTCTTCCAGCTGCTTCCGAGGGGCCAGCTGCCACCCGGATGGCCCCGAGCCCACCGATACATGGCCTGTACACCACCCGAGTATGGCCCGTTCGGCCCTGCGTGGTTCTGCCTTTTGTGGTCACGGCAATAGTCAGAAGCAGAATCTGCACCGAAGCCACTTTTGTCGCCGGGGCGGGCACCCTGGCGTTTGCTCAAGACCTCTCCATTGTTGGTGTCGTCTCGATCCTCAATAAAGTCACGGGCCACCCAAACAATGATATGGTCTCCATCGTCGCGCTTGATCATGGAGTGCTTGTACACTATAATTGAGGCCAGATAATTAGCATCGCTCCATTGCAATTTAAAGGGATAATTGGGTTGGCCTTACTCTCAGCAACGTCAACACCATGGATGTCGGCAAGCTCAAGGTCGCGAGCATCAAGGACGTCGTCGCGCTTAAAAAGCACGAGGTCGTCCCGAGACTCGCTAATGTCCGCGACGGGAACAGCTACAACGGAAGTAGCCAGAAGGCTGGACAGAAGATATTGGAAAAGCATTTTAATGTTTGCAAGGTAGCTTGAGATGTGTTCAAAGAAGTGATGAGTGAGTGAGCTTGTTGTTCAGAGACAATAACCTCCAGGAATGTCGTCGGCTGTCTGTCAATTTATACCCTTTCCCCCCCCAAATTCCCAATATCTGTTACCTACGACTAGCAATGACAATGACTCGTCGTAGCATCGCCTGTGTCCATCATTGCCCGCTCGACTTCTCGTACATCGTCTTGATCCTGAGGCAATGTCAAAGTCACACCACGGTATCCTCATCGCGGTAGACATGCACCTCTGAATCTCACTTGTCCGTGCTAGCATGAGTGAATTATCGTTAAGTATCAGGGCTTCAGCGGTGGATGTGTCTGCTTTTGTTCGCCAAGCTGGTGATAGAATCTGCCTGCTTATGCCAAGTTGCGGACGGGACGTATCATGCTATGCCAAGTTCAAACCAGCACGACCTTCTTCATTTAGCAATCACCGCGGACCACTAAGAATACAACCATGGTCAAAATGGTGAGAAGAAACGTGCCAGCTTCGGCTACTACGCTGCTTATACCTGGCTTTCCCCTTCAAACGTCGCAACTAGTAAGTAGTCCAGCTGAACTTTGGCCTGCCTCGTCACAGGGTGGGGGTCATGCATTTCAGCTGTAGGATCGCCCGGCCCGTTCTATCAATCCTGCCGTGGCTTGGCATATGCAACTATAACTACGATGATTCGCTCTCCATATATACGTATGGACAACTAGTCCCTTGGCGCATCAGAAGGCTATATCAGAATTTATGCCTGGCGATCTAATTTGGACGGTTTTACGCAAGCGAGGGCCGACCCATGGAATTATCGTACAGTGAGGTGTTATTATCTCCTCATATTCGAAATGTTATGCTTATGGTCTGAGAACTACAAAGACATTTGTTGAATAGAGCCGGCACAGCCAAGGCCAGATCCTCCTCATTTCCTTATGCACCCGCCCACAACGGTCCAGCTGTTTCCATGAGCCACATATCAAGGTCAATTTCGTTGATATTCGGATCCTGGAACTGATTGTCGATGAATGTCTAAAGCGCAGTGTCAGTATCAACCCATGCGGTCAACCACTAAGGTTACATTCAACATACCCAATCAATACTATCCATCATCTCCAAATCATTCATCTGGTATGAGGAATCATTGGCCAGGCTACTGGATGTCTCTACATCTAGTGTCTGCCATGATCCGGGACCTGTTGGTAGAGACCATGTACTCAGAAAGTCGTTCACGCGCTCCATCGTGGAGTCCAAAGCGTGAGCAACTGTACGTGCTTCTGAGCAAAGCTCCCCAGCAACAACCCACATCTTGTGAGCATTCTTAATAATTCCCAAATACCTTTGTACTTCATGACAGGTAGCTGGGCTGGGGGGAGAATCTGCACTGTGCCGCATAGTTACTGTGAGGTCTAAACAGATCACCATTGCAGCCAAAGTAAAGTCACTGATCGTCAGAGTCGTAATTGTCCACTTCATATCATGAAGCTGACCACCAGTTTCAGTAACTCGGTCCATCTCCACTTGTCTCTCCAGAAGTCTCCTAGCTGCTTCCAGACAAGCATTTCTTGAAAACTCAGAACGGCTGTCGTGTCGATGCATCAGGTGCTGACGATGAAGAACAATGATGCTCTTCAAATGTAATAGCTCGAGCGTAGTTCTGGTCATGATCACACTCACCTCCTCCGTAAGGAAATTGGTAAGAGGTTTGTACCTGAAGTGATCAGGGATATTTGCATAAGCCTGACGGACCTCTGCGTCAAGAGCAACCGTAGTTTCGTGTGAAAGCTGGGCGGGAGATCGCGTATGCTTGACAACTTCTTTGAACTTGGCCATGACTGACGCTTTGACGATAGAGTAAAGAATTGTGGTGTTCTCCGATAGCGGTCGAGACGGTGGTAGCTCTGTAATATCGGGATGTAACTGATTCTGGTCCAGGTTTCTGGGGAGCTCCGTGTCGCAAGAGTCTGAAGGTACCATGCTAGGAAGACCTAGCTGGAATGACATAAGTGCATCAAGCTGATATATACAAACCCAAACCCTACGTCTCATCTCGCCGTCAAAGGCAGAAATATTCGTGTTGGGTACCTTGGCAGAGTCACGATGGTAGCCTTTACTTATCGCGAGCTGTACCACTTTTCCCATAAGGAACCAAAGGTTCGTGTCAGATACTTTTGATCGAAGCCAGCAGCCGACTAGGTGCAAGAGAAAAGCTTCAACAGCGTGTTCATTGGACGAGACGTAATCGCTGAGAAGAAAACACTGCTGTGTCTTGGTGGACAAGTCTTTGCTGGATGGGATTGGAACGGGCGATTGAAGGGCCATGCCTGAAGCTTCGTATACGCCCGTTGATAAGCTTAGTATAGCGAAGAGCAGAGCAGTCCATGTGGTGGAATTGTGTTTTGGGGCGTTCCAAAAATTGTCGTACTGCAAATAGGTCAGCAGTGCTCAATATCTTTTTTTTCAACACATTACACACCTCGCGCTGGAACTTGACAGGATGTAGAATCGCTAACGCCGTACTGTTAGTAGTGTTACACAGGGTTTCACGGGGAAAGATTCTACTTACGCATCATTGTATAATGCCATCTAAAGAACATGGATATCAAGGTATCACAAACTTGTCTTGGGGGTAAGGCTGCCAGAATACTGTCCTTACTCACTCCTTTGGTAGAGCCAAAATCCAAATCTGGACTCATCCTCCGAGGGCCTTCGGATCCAACCCCAGATGAATTGCGGGATGCGAATTGTTCTTTCTCTTGTGGGCTCTCACTTGGGAGATCTTCTCGTATAGCTTTGATATTCTCCAATATGGACGACCAATGGCTCGCGTCGAGATGACCTACCAGACCTTGTTGTGTAGTGTTGCTGCTGTCTTTGGCTTTGCTACCGCCCCCAGACTCGATAGAGCCGGGAGTAAAGAAAGAAGTGCTACCATCGCCACTTTTCGACACTTCGTCGCTAATACTGAGTGATGCCATAGGATCTCGTTGTTGAGCGACAATAGTTAGTAATCCTTCCAAATGCTTGAGTCGGTCGGCAACTGAATTGCTGCCTTTGTCCACCCGTCGCTCATTCCTGTCGGCATTGGACGCATAGTGACAGATGGACTGCTTGTTTCTCCGAACACAGGAGTCGCACGGTAAACCTCTGTCACACTTCAACCTATTCCCGTCAGCTACTTTTCAGCATGTCAGATTCTATGGTGAGACTCACTTTCGCGTTCGACAGGGCTCGCAAGACTTGGGAGGTCGGTTGCGTTTCTCAACTTTGGCTTTGATAATCAGTAATCCCATCGTACCCACTTAATCTCATGGCGCAGGCATACCTGTTCCAGTCATTTTCTTTCTTTGTTTGGATGGAAAGTTGGTGAGATTATGTTTGGTATGGAAAGGGAGATAAGCAAGATCCGCAATGGACTAACGAGGCGGATTTAGTAACCCCGCTAGAAGATGATTGGCTGTTGGTGTCAGCGGCGTTATTAAATCCGCTCTTGGAGATGGAGATTACGGAACAGGAACGATATATATAAACAGCAAGACTATCAATCATAAAGACACAATTCAATAGAACATCATTTCACAGTCACTCAGCACTCATCACTTTAGTCCAATTCAATCAATATCATATCCCATCAATCATGGTCATGTCAATCATCTCAGGTGTCTATGGCATCGGTTCCACCCTCTACTCCAACCTATTCGTCACTCTCCCATACCCAGAAACCAAACATGATCTATCCGACAAAGTCATGATAGTGTCTGGTTCCAACACTGGATTGGGCTTTGAATCCAGTCAACACCTTCTCCGTCTTGGACTAGGCAAGCTCATCATGGCTGTTCGCAACCTTGACAAAGGCGAACAAGCTCGTCAGGAGTTGTTGAAGTTGACTAAGAGAGAGCCCGAGTCAATCGAAGTCTGGTCCCTTGACATGGCTAACTACGAATCGGTCAAAGCATTTGCAGCAAGGGCAAACACCTTGCCGCGACTTGATGTTGTGCTCGCCAATGCTGGTCTTGCAACTTCAGCTGAGTTTACTACTGCTGAGGATAATGAGCGTACCATCACCGTCAACGTCATCTCCACCTTTCTTCTCTTCTTTCTTTTATTTCCAAAACTACGCGAGTCTTCCTTCCCAGGCAAATTCATCATCCCCAACTCAGCCACGCACTACTGGGCTCCCACAAAGGAACTCATCCCCGACGACAAGGCCGGACCCATCTTTGCGCGCCTCAACGACCCAGCCAAGTCGAACATGGCCGGTCGCTACTACGTCTCCAAGCTCATGGTTCTCTATCTTACAAGAGAGGTCGCCGTTCATCTTAAGGCTTCCGAGAAGAATGGTGTGATTGTCAACACCCCGAATCCCAGCTACTGCAAGTCTGGCTTGTTGCGGGAAATGGAAGAGTCTGCGCCTCCAGACTTCTTGGCTCGGACTCCGGAGATGGGTAGTCGCGCTCTCGTCACAGGCGTTCTTGCTGGTCCTGAGTCTAATGGACAGTACATGACGAATTGTCAAATCCATGAGTAAGTTAAATTGTCTGAATCATCCTGCTGGAGCTAACGAAGTATAGACCGGCTTGCCATGTTACCAACAAAACGGGTGCAAAGATCCAGACTGCGTTGTACAAGGAGCTACTGCAGAAGCTGGAAGCTATTGCGCCTGGCGTTACTAAGACTCTGTAACTGGGAACAGCCTCGTCAATGATCGTTCGTTTTCTACCGGTGTTAGACTTTGTGTTTCTTTTCCATTTGTTATCAATATTTATTTGTTAGTTTGCTATTTTCTCCTCAATTGATGTGTCTTACTGAAGTGTTAAAGATAACCCTTTGTCCTATTGCAATTTTCATGGCTACGTGTATGCTTAAAAACTCAATCCAGCTTATTACTGAATTTCTACTAAATGCTCCTTCTCGTCAATTACCCGGTTCACTCGCGAATCTAGTTGAAGGGCGAATATGACCATTGAGAAAATTGTATGCGAGGCTGGTATTGTTCTTATATACAATAATGGCAACTATAGTTCTTAGAAAGTTAAATATCACGGACCAAATTGTTCCAAATCTTCCAGCATCAAAGGCTTGGCTAAGATCAATCGCATCAAGGCCTTTTCGGTTTTAGCCAACGGTTTACTATCCAGAAAGTTAGTAACGAGATAGTAACAAGGATGTGAATTGTCTTACAACAAGACCGAAGAACTTCAGGTCCTCGTCAGGGAAGTGGTCAACAGCATGAGTAACACCTGTACCCAGGAAAGTCTGCAAAATCGTCAGTCATTTTTCTTCTTTCGCAATCCATTTTCCTTACCTCAAGCTTGTCACCAAAGACCTCTCGCTTGTAAGGGCTGCGAGGGAAGTTGTTGGTGGTAGACTTGGGAGTAGAAGAGTAGCCAAAGACACCAGTCCACTGCTTAATAGTCTCGTAGTAGTTCTGGACGTTGAGAGTGGGGTCGGCAGTTCCGTGGTAGATCTGCATCTTGGGACGAGCTCCGTTGTAGCCAGGGTACATGTCCTTGACAACGTTGGCCCACTGCTGCTGGGTCCAGATGGACTTGCCCGAAGAGCAGGTCGAGTTCCAAGCCGCGGCCTGGTTAGCCTGGCTCTTGAAGCAGCCAGCGGGGACACCAGCGTAGACGATTGCAGCGGCGAAGATATCGGGGTAAGTAGCGGCCATGACGTTCTGATATTGTTAGGGCATCTTTCGAAGTTGGTGTCCGTTCTCACTCACAGTCATCATAGCACCGGAAGAGTCACCAGTGACAAAGACTCTCTTGGAGTCACCGTTGTAGTTCTTGAGAACATGCTTGACCATGTTGGCAACAGAAGTGCTGCAACCACCACCCTCATGGGTCAAGGTCATCTTGGACGAAACATCCCAGCAGTTACCGGGAGTGTAAGGAGTCTGGGGGTAGATGACGATGAAACCGTACTTCTCAGCATTGGAAGCCCACTTGTTGCTCTGGTAGTAAGCCTGAGCTGTGCCGGTACAGTAGTGCAGACCGACGACCACGGCAGGGTTTGACTTGAGGTTCTTGGGAACGTAAAGGAACATGCGAGTTCCTGTAGGGTTGTTGCCGTAGTTGTTGACTTCGGTGAGAGCTGATCGAGGGACGAGCTCAGCGCCAAGAACGGCGCTGACGAGGGTTAAGACCCAGACGCTGATGATGGATGATAGCTTCATGATGTAAGCCGGGAATGAAGGTGAGAGTGACGTGCCAAGAGGATATCAGAGAAAGGAGCGATGAGCCGGTCTTATTTATTCTAGAATATCTAGTCTATGGGGCAAAACGAGCGGAGACATGGATGTTTGTCGGGTGACATTGCTCCAAGAAGTGCGGACCTGTATCCTCCGCTGCCGTGTTTCCCACGGTATTCAAAGTCTGAAACTGGGCACAGATCTATGTCCCTGTCTTCTAGATTCCGGGGCAGGCATATGATCTCCACACAACGACGTGAGTTGTTGTTGTAGCATCGGTGTAAGGATACAAATCCGGCTATTCTCTCATATGCCGGGTGGAACTTTTGCCTGCAGTCCCCGCGAAATACAATGCATGATGATTTCTTTTTCGAGAACGTCCCATCTCCTCATTCGATCAGAGGATAAAATGGTGATTTTAACCACTGGAATAACCGATCGTGGAATGTTTCAGTGGGGATTAGAGTCGTCTTGAAACCTCGAGCCTTACCAGATTTGGTGTGGAGATGGAAATCCCGGTTAAATTGGCGCTGGAAATGTATTCCACCAATAGTAACAATGTTTATGCCAAGATCCTTAAAACGTCGTTTTTATTACTCGGTTCTATTACCATGGTAAACCCATTCCTGTGGTTCGTGTGTCTTTTCACATGAGCTTCAAAGGTTTAATGATAATACGGATTCCAAGAGCACGCTACAACCTGAACCAAATCATTGACTCCATTGACTGATACCCGCCGGTCCTATCGAGCCCTTGCCGATAATGGATTAATCGAAATAATTGCTTGTTTAAACATTACCTCTATCTACATAATAGTTCTTGTCCCCTCGATTTTCCAAATTTAGGATATTCCAGCAGAACGCAGGCAAACCATATTGTCTAAACCATAAATCTCTATTGATGCCGATAACACTACAAATAGAACGTAAACACTGACAAGTCATTATCCTCTACAATGGTCGAGCCTTACGGTGTCGTGGAGATCACCTCGAGACATAGTGCATCGCCCGTCATTCTGAGACGCCAAGGGTCCATCGTAGACTCTTATCGTCTTGGATAAATCCAATATCCAGACCGATTTGAGGATCCCGGGATCAGTAGAAACGTACGATAGTCTTTCTAAAAAACGTATCAGAAACCCTAAGAGCGATCGATAGTCCGATTGTCTTCGCTAACGACTCCGATTACATTTCTACCGTCTTGTAAGTAGCAAATGTCATGAGACAAGAGGAGCTTTCCATCGCCAGTTTCTATGATTGTATAAATATGCGCGCTTGTGTCATGGGGGTCTACGATCTTGTACGTAGATACTTGTCCATTGTTGGGAAGAATCGCTATATACTGAATAGCCACCTTGAGGATAGCAAATTGAACAAATAAAGCAACATTCCGCTGCTTCATGGCAGTGGAAACATGTACATACCCTACATCGATTCGATAATAATATTCTCTTCCACTTGCACACGAGATGTCAAATCAACCAATCAATGTGTCCGGCAGTTCAAGCTCCGGGTCTGCCATTACATATCGAACGACGGCAATTCTATTCCGACATACCCTTTCCTCTTCCAGAAACCAGGTTTCATTCGCTATTAAGGATGGAAGCCCTTGTCGGAATAACTGCTAAGAAATGGATTTGCCACACGCTAATTCGAGGGAAATTGATAATCCCTGTTACGATCATACACAAGCCGGCGAATTAGCAACTTTCACCCTTGGCACGAATAGCAATGCTACTTAAGAAGACGCATTTCTCCAACCCAGCAGAACAGAAGAAATTCTAGTTAGTCACCCATCTCGAACTAACTCAAGATGGCGACCTTCTCTCGCCTTTTGGTCTTGCTGTCGTACCTCTCTGTCTCCCTCGCCTTGCAATTCCGAGGCGTCGACTGGTCTTCTGCCGCTATCGAGGAACAAAAGGGAATTAAATACACCAACAGCGCTGGTCAGGCTCAGCCACTGGAGCAAATCCTCGCTGCGAATGGCGTCAACTCGGTTCGCCAACGTGTTTGGGTGAACCCTTCCAATGGCGAATACAACCTCGACTATAACATCAAGCTCGCCAAGCGTGCAAAGGCTGCGGGCATGAGTGTTTACTTGACGCTGCACTTTAGCGACACATGGGCTGATCCCGGCCACCAAAGCATTCCACGCGGATGGCCTACTGGTATTGATGATTTGGCATGGAGACTTTACAACTATACACTTGATGTGTCGAACGCTTTCCAGGCTGCTGGTGTGCCTCCGGCGCTCATCTCCATTGGTAACGAGATCACCGCTGGTCTACTCTTCCCTACCGGATCGACAAAGTCATACTACAACATCGGTCGTCTTCTCAACTCTGCTTCCTACGGTATCAAGGATTCTCGCCTTAGCCCGAAGCCAAAGATCATGATTCATCTCGACAAGGGCTGGGACTGGGGTACCCAAGAGTACTTCTACACTCAGGTTCTCAACCAAAAAGGACTCGCTCTAGATGCTTTCGATGCCATGGGCGTGTCTTTCTACCCCTTCTACGGATCAGGAGCCACATTCTCGGCCCTCGAAACTTCCCTTACCAACATGGCCAACCGATGGGGCAAGCAGATCTTTGTCAGCGAGCTTGACTGGCCAACTTCGTGTCCTTCTCCTGCGCAGCCTTTCCCTAGCGACATGAGAAACATTCCTTTTTCTGCCGCTGGCCAGACACAGTTTATTCAGAAGGTGGCTAGCATCGTTAGCAAGGTTCGAGGTGGAGCAGGATTGTTTTATTGGGAGCCTGCCTGGATGAACAACCAGGCACTTGGATCTTCCTGTCCTTCCAACACGCTGTTCGAATGGCCCGGAAAGGCTCTTTCAAGTCTCTCAGTTTTCAAGAGTATCTAATGAGTTATTTTTCTGATATGATCTTATTTCAGTGCTCAAGTACATAGTTCTTTTTCAATGAACATAAAATATAATTTCATCATGTGCGAATTGTTTTTTTTCTGGTAGTCAATTCGAGTGCTTGATGACTTGTGTCCAGAATTTTAGCACTATCTCAGCAAGCAAAGTAAAGATAATTTCATTCAAAGGTAACCTCGAGCTTTCATAGGTGTCAACATGTAATGCTGATATCCGCCTCTTTCTACATCTGATATTCTGCATTCCCTTAGCAACGACCACGAACCTCGTCGGGGTTAGCGAAGCAAGTTCCCTTTCCATCCGCACATGGAAAGCCCTTAGAGGCGACTTCTCTACAGGCATCCTCCCACTGGTCTCCAGCGATCTGAGCTTCAGCGTTTGCCTGGGTGCACTACCAAAGGTTAGTAAACTTCTATTATATAGAACAGAGTTGACTTACACGACCGGATGGAGTGTCGTAAGCAACGCCTCCCCACTGTATGAATGGTCAGTTTGATTCAGTACTCTTACACAAGGTAGCTCTCATACCTCGTAGCCTGCGTCATTGTAGACGGTGCATGCATTCATGGTCATGCGATAGTTGTAGCTGTCGCCATTATGGCAGGCGCAGTTATTGTGAAGGTCTGCCGTGCTGTTATTTTTGTTAGGAAACTGATCGACAGAGATGGAGTTGGGCGAGCTTACACGACGGAGAGGAAGAGGAAAGCAGTCAGAACCTTTGCCAACATGATGGAAGATGTAAACAGGAGTATTGAACAATAACTCAGGTCTTTAATGGTAACGACAGGTAAAGATGGTAAAAGAGTGACGGAATAATCAAAAGAGTGTAAGCTAGAAAGCGATGTCTTGGACGACGTTGGTAGAGACAAAGACTGTTATTAAAAGCAATAAGTTCCCATTCGATAATCAGGAGAGATTTAGCTGCCGAACGGCATTATCCGAGCTTCCCCTGTTCTTGTACTGCAATTTAGTAACACGAAGCAGCAGATAGGTATCCTTATTCTTGGCATTATCACCTGAAACACAACAACCATCTCAACCTGAGAGATCAGCATAGCTTTCGTCCCAACACTAGTCATGTGCACCCTCGTGGCATCCATCACGGTATCTTAATATGGAAATATCTCACACGGCAAATCCGAATTATGGGGAAATCGTCAACGGGATGAAACCACGCGAGAAACTCTATTTTGACAGATGGATGAAATGCATGATCTCACGGCTTTAAGTGAAACGCCGGAACTCGATTTCCCGTGTGGAGACCTGCATCTGACAGCTTCTATTTGCCAAACTGGCTCAGCTTATGAATCATTGTTGCATGGATAGACGAAAGATATCGGTGCGATAGGAGAGGGTTATACGCATTGCCCGTTTAGGGCACATAGGGTCTCTACAGGGATGGTATATCGGCAGATGAACGGGTGCACTGATCGAGGCGTGGACCGCTGATGTAGAAAAGATAAAGAAGCCCGTCCGGAATAGATGATCGTGTCAACACAGATCTTGTATCCGTTCATTCATTCACTCTTTTGAGATTTACGGTCTTTACCACTAGTCACTTATCCATTCCATTCGTTTGAATTTAACCGTCTATTCTGCTTCACTTGTTGTTAATCGCAGTAATTTTTACATCTGTCATCATGATTCCCTCTACCATTCTCGCACTCTTGAGCATTGCTTCCGTCTCCCAGGCGGCAGCCGCCCCCAAGATCCTCGCCTCTGACGACATCATCGTCCTCAAGACCGATGGAACTTCCCAAATCATGAAGGCCGCCGAGCTGAAGGCTCTTGAAACCGCTCCCGCCATCAAAAACCTGTCAACCCCAGCCAAGAAGGCTATTCAGCGCCGCGATTGCAAGGACAGCACTGAGATTCAAGTCCTCTCCGATAAAGAGTTTGTCAACTGGGACGTTGCCATGTCTCCCGTTATCAGCAGCCTCGGTGGCTCCAAGGCCACCGTCAGTGTGACAAACGGCTACACTATCACCAACTCCCTCAAAGTCGGCACGAGCTTCAGTATTCCCGTCATGGATATTTTGACTGCCTCTTTGAGCATTGACTACACGGAGACTTGGTCCTCTAGTCAGCAACAGTCACTCTCCTTCACGGTTCCTGAGGGTGAGCACGGTATTATTGTCAGCCAGCCTTATGTGCGACGTATTGAGGGCAACGTCATCGATGGGTGCACCGGCGAGACGAAGGAGGGGTTTGTGTCGGATTCTTATGAGAGCCAGACATATGGAGATCTTCAGTGGGTCAAGGGTATTATCCGTCTTTGCAGCAGTGAGACGTACCCTATCCCTTTCTGCAATGGAGAAGGCGAGCACAAATAAATGTGACCAACAATTTTGCAAGTCTTTACTGGTGATCAACTGCCATTCAACATTTTTGTTTCGCTATATTTAGAATCTACCAAATAGTCAGTCTTCACAACACGTAAAGTTATTATTGATCAGTAATTCCCTCTCGCTCAGTGAGGCTCTGTTTGTAAAGAACGAAGTGAGTGTTGGGTGCGCTGTGGTGACGACAGAAAGTTAGTATGTACAAAACCCTAACAATAACCTTTGCTCTTGCCTCAAGAATGGATGCCTGGTAGGGGTAATAAGTTAAATTAAGGCCAACCCTACTGTCTCTTCGGAGACTCGCTGGTCAAACAGTGTAAAGATACATGGCCCCCTGGGTAGTCCTGGGTGTCTCACGTTCAATCAAAGAGTTTTTTTTTTCTCTCTCTTGTTTTATAATCCTTATTGTTCGACTCCTCCGTTCCCTGAGTGCATAATTATGCTCCAGAGTCAAATCTAATTACGACTGGTTGTTGAAAAGGCTGAGATCCAAGGGAATTCTCTCTCCCATCCAAATAGCTCTCTCCAAATGATCCCTCTTCATGGAAGCCCATCGATCTACGCCCTCTTCCGGGACAATGTTGGGGTGCACTAGTGCCGATAGAGGTCCTCTCCAGACATTCAACCATGGAATGAATGCCCCGAACTGTGCTGGTGTGAAGAGATTTACTTCGAACATGGCGACAGGATGAGGTCCGATTGGTCGATCCCAAATTTTATAGATTCGTAGTTCGGGGACTATAGTTAAATGTTAGATAGGAGTAGTTCGATGATTTTCTGAGCGACTGAACATACATTCTCGTCTGATACGCTCCCACAGTTCTTTGGCGTATTTGGTTTGTTCTTTGTTTGCTTGATAATAGTAAATATGAACGTCGCTGTAGTTGTTAGTCATCAAGCAGGGCCAAGTATAAGTAAGACGACTCACAAGGCACCTCGTGGAGTTTGATCAAATGGGTCTATGAACCTATCGTAGGCTTCACTTTTCTTTGCTGCTGGCGGGTTGACATAGCTCTTCCCATCCTCTGCCATCTCGTTGGGCAATGGTGAAGCATCTTCGTACCCGGTCAAAGGTGAGGGATACTTGAAGACTGAAGCATCACCCATGATTCTCAAATTCGGGTATAACAGGAGATTTGCTCAAGATGAATAACAAAACGAGGGATAGTTAAAATGTTAATTTGTTCTTTGATAGTGACAAAGCGCGTTCTTTATTTCTAGTGCGGGGGGATTTAAACTTGGTGTTGCGTGATGTCTCAACCGCGCGGTTCTATTAATAATCCTTGCGGTTAGTCAGCACCCGCGGGATGCCGAAGATCGCAAAATACCCTGCACCTGAACACGTTTTAATAAATTCCACACCATTGTCCAGGAAATACCGGGTTGTTAAACAGAGCTTCATTTGTTCTGACATCTATCAATATTCTTGACCGACCAAAGAAGCTTTGGGGTAGTGGTTGGCGCGTTCAGTCTTTTGAGTCATGAGAACCAAAATTCACGCGTCTGTTCCTCGTTACGATTGGTGACAGCAACAACAGCAAATTAACAAAACATGACCACGCGACAATGCAGATATTCCATCTTCTCATTACAAGTCTCTATATCACGCATGACTCTAATTTCAACTGCATCGCCTAGCTGTGCCTTGGAAATTGAAGTCTTGAGCGTGGCTTAGTTGCTTATCCCTGCAACCATCGTCAGCTTCCTCTTTGCTCAGTTGTCAAGATTGAGCTTTAAATGCTTATTGGGTGGGTCTCGGTCAATTTTGACCGGGTTCTACAAGGGTCGAGACGTGCCCATCAAGGGTCCTTTCTTGCACAATCGATCTTCTTTGGTATCTCCGGTGCTGAATAGATCTACGGTTTGTGATGTTTGACTTCCGACTTGCCGGTCGATCTTCAGAATGACATAGCCAAGCACAATAAGTAAGTGTTACCCCAGCATCATCAAATGTCTGCTGTTTCAACGTCGTGGCTACGTCAAGTTGTGAAACGGTGACGGGTGTCATGGATTACAGTGGCTTGTAATGGCTTATCGCACAAGACCCCTACGTAGGCACTGCGAGTGCAAAAGAACATCATGTACAAACCAAGTTAGTATGAGGCTGAGTGATGTCTTGAGTCCCTGAGATGATGACCAGGAACAGAAAGTGATGCGTACTCTTTCAAGGGTTTTGCGGGTCCGAAGAAGACTCTTTAGTATCCGATTGGTCAATTCGCATGTCGTTAACCGAGTGCGACAAGTTGTCTGTGTCTTGTCTGTGCCGTTATAAGCGGTCGATACGTAGGTCAACATCCATGACGTCAAAATCTATACTTTCGATCTTGTACCCATTTCTTGATCTAAGTTATTCCCTTTTTTAAAAATCGACAACCAATTCAATCTTTGATAAAACAGCTGCGTTACACCCAATTCCTTTCAAAATGAATCAATTAAATGAATCCGATCAGCAGCCTCATTCCTTGGCATCAACACCAGCTTCATCAACAACTTCTACATCACCACCGCCTTTCTCACCAAGATCAATGGCTGATATCGGCACCGAATCTGGGAATCTCTTCCGCCTCAAGGATGTCCTCTCATATTTTTCTGCCGTCAAAGGTGATCTCTCCAACGTCACCGCCCCGCCTTTTATTCTAGCCCCGAGATCGGCCATCGAGATCCCAGCCGCTTGGGCATGCCATCATGATCTTTTTCTCCAACCTTCAGAGGAGCCCGACGCCGGAGTGAGAGCATTATTATTAGCAAAGAATTATGTATGCAGTCTAAAGCAACTTGTTGGTGCCGACACAGAAGATGCGGGCAAGAAGCCATTGAACCCGTTTCTCGGTGAAATCTTTCTCGGCTCATACTCGGACAAGGCTGGCTCGCAATCACAATTAATTGTCGAGCAAGTATCACACCACCCCCCAGTTACAGCTTGCTCCATATATAACAAAGAACGTGGAATATCATCACGAGGGTTTGTGGGCCAGGAAACATCTTTCAGTCTGGTTAGTGGAGTTTCAGTACGACAGACCGGCTATGCAATTATAAAGGACGATAAACATGACGAGACACATCTCATGACCATGCCCACAATTCTCGTCAAGGGAGTCACAACAGGAAATCCCTACCCAGAACTAGAGGGTCCAAGTTACATCACCAGCTCAAGTGGTTATATGACAAAGATTGAGTTCTGTGGAAAACGCGCGTTTGGATTTGGCGAAAAGAACCAGGTTATCGCCGAGATCTTTGCCCCGGACAACAAGAAACAGCCACTATATCGCATCACAGGACAATGGACTGGTAACATAGTTGTTCAGGACTCGGCAAAGAACACTCTCGAGGACTTCCATGTCGACAAAATACCAGTATCCCCATTGAACGTCGCGCCCATAGACAAGCAGACACCCTGGGAATCGCGACGCGCTTGGTCAAAGGTTACAGCTGCTATTACAGAACGCAACATCGAAAAGGTATATGCTCACAAGAGTGCCATCGAGGACTCACAAAGAAGAAGACGGATGGAAGAAGAGAAGAAGGGTGTTGAGTGGAATAGACTCTTTTTTACAAGATCTGCAAAAGGAGATGCAGTGGCAGAAGAGCTTCTGGCTATGATACCAGAGAGACTTGAGGGTATAGACTTTACAAAGACAAATGGATCTTGGGCATTTATTGGAGTTGATGGAGCGGAGGAATTGAAAGCGCATTTGAGTACCGACACGTTACCATGATACACAATTTTTATTAGCGACAAAGAATATGAAAGGCATACATACACTTATCAAAAATTTGCACAGGCATTTCTCATGTATATTTGAAGGCCTTGACGTAGAGCTGTGTACTGTGAGTTAATCGACTGGACATCTTGATTAGATAAAATTGCAGTTGGTGACATTTTCCTGGAGATAATTATGGATTCTCGGTAACTACCTGTACTTGGTACGTCAAGAAAAGATACCCTCGCTTGAATATTATGAGACCGAAAGCTCTGAAAGATCAGTCGCTTTCCAATTTCAAGGACGCAGCCCTGGTGACCCCTACGGAAAAGCTTTTGGCAATAGTTGAACCGTTTACATCAGCCTTTTTTCTTCTTCTTCGTGCTTAGTCTCGATACATTGTGGAATCTACTACGAGCATCACCTAGATGCTGGTCTGTTTTTGCCCTTCGCTACGCTTCGATCACCGAAACCGTACTTTTAGGACCGAACTCGACTACGCCAACAGATATTAGAGTGCTTATGCAAGCAGTGGCACTCGTACGTGCGGAGGACTTTCCTTTTGAGGGTTTCGGCGATTTCGAAATTTTCCTGAATGTTGTAGCCCACCCTGAGGACTGGCCTGAGTTGCGTGCGAAAACCTTCGGCCGAAATTCATTGCCAAAGTTGCGACATGTGACAACTTCAATCGTCGCGACAGCCTACCATATTGTGACTTTAGCGCAATCTATACTAGCATCGTGTCTACAGCACCTACGAAGATCGAACCTTCCCCGCCTGTCACCTACTGCCCCTCATCATCAGCCCCCAGACCTACCCGGATATGTTCACGGAATGCGCCATCCTACATACATTGAGGAGATGAGAGCTGTGCGGGCCTTATGGATCGTAGAGCTGACCGGTGAAGTCAAGGCTATGGCGCGAAGCAGGCCGAATATAGTCCGCTGGTATGGCCTTGATATCATCCCATTCTCTACGTTGTCGCCGGTATTCCTCCTACTATCTTCTCAGCCTCGTCACGTGGAACGCGTAAAGGAACAAGTCGAGACTGTGATGCATTATCTTCAAGCCTGCTATAGAAATGGTACTGTCTTTCGGCTGCCACATACGCCCGCGCCTTCGCAGCATGATCGATGGGCGATGATGCTGCCGGGATCAACATTGGATCCATGGGAGAACACGGAAGAACACCTGGGCTTCCCTTTCTGGGAGCTATCGAGGCTACATTCTTTAGGTTTGGCGACTGGAAATGGCCCAGCCCATGATAACCACTATTAGGACGGCTGGCGTCACATCTGTGGAAACGTTTTTTTTATTGAAGAGGTTCGACGCGCACGGTGGCTTGACGAGAATAACCTCGAGACACTGCTGAGTATTAACTCCAGTAATTCTGGCGGCATCTGTTCCAATGACGCTGAGCCATTATAAACCGTGATTTCGGACATTGTGAGGCTCGTGACTGTCAGGGTGGTTAAGAATCCGTGAAGTTTCGTATTGATGGAGATGTGCATCATAGGAAGATATATATAACGTAAGAAAAGGTTAGAACTATAGAGTTCACGATGTAAGCTTTAGTTGCCGGAGAGTCAAAGGAGCCTTCTTCAGGTTATAGTTTTATCTGATTGAACTTTATTAATCACATCCAGGATGAGATATTCCCGAAGGTACACAAATCAAAAGTTAACATTAGGTACCTCAGTCTTAGACTTCAGAAATCGCCCCACAACACCATCAATAACTCGAAACATCATGACCTGTGCCATCAACACGATAGTCTTCTTAGCTCGACCGCAAATTCTGTCGAGTTCCAGGCATCTGTATAGTCTTTAACTAGGTCAAACTTCAAAGAAAAGAGATGTAGGACCGCAGGTAATGTTGAAGCAGTGCCACCGTTAGTAATGGGCAGAATTGAAAGTGTTGAGAAACACCACGAAACCAATTCTTCTGTTGGGCACTAAGATCGTCGGGTTCTTGTCCAATAGCATTTTATTCGCAAGCAATGTTCCAATAATTTTCTTATTCGATTCATGAGGTCATGCATATACCCGTCATAGTCCGTCGTTAAACTCAGTCTTAGTGCTTACATAGACTATTTCCCCCTGTCATTGTGAATCCTACCGCACTTTTCGACCGAGTTTCGGTCGAATACTATTCAATCCACTTCGAGTAGGATTCAATACGGAGTAAAATCAATCTGACCGCATCATCGTAGACAGGGAATCACTTAGATTACAAATTTGGGGTTGTTTTGTCAGCTGTCGTATCCAAACTATAAAATGCCAGTCACGGCCATGTAATTAAGAACTGAAAAATAACTACAATAACCACGATCGCAACAATCATCATGCCAGCTCTCGCACATCTGCCTTTCTCTTTTCCCACTGGGCTGACGTCGCCTCAGCCCTTTGACATCTCTGTCAATAAAGACTTTATCCAGCAGACTCAAGCCAAGGTCAAAACATGGCATTCACCTACTAGTCTGTATTCCAACTGGACCATTGAAGGCCCTGACACAAACCAACTCGACGAGGTTGCCCAGTACTGGGCCAACGAGTATAATTGGTTCTCTGTTCAAGATCGACTCAACAATGAGGGTTACCATTATGCAACTTCAGTCTCCAGCAACGGGAATTACACAGCTCCTGTTCCGCTCCATTTCGTTCACCGAGAGTCTACTCAAGCTGATGCTATCCCTCTCCTACTTCTTCACGGATGGCCTTCAACTCATCTAGAGTGGTCTAAAGTCATCGAGCCTCTTGTCACTGACGCTGATACACCCTTCCACATTGTCGCTCCTGATCTGCCAGGTTTTGGTTTCAGTCCTGCTCCTACCCAGCCAGGACTTAGTCCTCGCGAGAACGGAAAGATCATGGATGGTCTGATGAAACAACTCGGCTACTCCAGATACGGTATCGTCAGTACCGACTTGGGCTGGCAAATTGCCATGTGGATGGTTGGAGACGCAGAGTCAAGCATCATCGGGCACATCACGGACTTTTACGCAGCCCAGCCAACCGACGATGACTTGAAGCGTCTGGCACAAAATGAGACCACTGAAGAGGAGACGGCCTATATTATGGCTTCAAACGCGTGGTATTCTTCTCATTCGGCTTATTCCACTGTCCATACCCAAAAACCCTTAGCCGTTGGTCTCGCGTTTGGCGATAGTCCGGTCGGCTTTCTCGGGTGGGTATGGGATCTCATGTATGCGATTTCAGACGGTTACAAGTATAGCTACGAGGAACTTATCACCGATGTGATGATGCTATTTATTCCTGGCCCGTACAACAACATTCGAGCTTATCTCGAGGCATACAGCGTGCGTATACTTATCCTTCATCCAAGACGATAACTGACCAAGTTTTTAGCCGGGCATGATGAACTTTCCGAAAAGTAAAGTTCCCACTGGCGTTTCGGAATGGGCCTTTAAGAGTGGGCCATTCCCTGACATTATGGCTTCCCCTCTATCGGTATGTTATCTCTCAAGTTCATGATCTTGCATCTGACTAATATCTGGATGTAGCCTCGAAGCTGGATCGAGAGAACCTCGAATGTCGTCTATTTCAACCGACATGACTTTGGAGGCCACTTCCCTGCAGTATCGCAGCCAAAGGAATGGGTTCAGGACGTTCGCAATTTCTTTTCTGGACTTAATTGAGATGGGTAACGAAATGAACACAGCGCCCAGAACAGTCAATTACAAGGGACGAGTTTGGTTTATGGACGGGTTAATTGGGATCATAACTCGTCGATTAAGCTGCGATGAGTTGAAGCTTTGGAAATTGGTACATTAAGTAATGGCTATAATTATAAACAGTGTTTGTATTGTTTGCTCCTTCATGCTCCTCCTTGTCCCCGCTCAATTTGTTCATAGCGACTCCTCTTAGGTCGCCCTTCACTGCGAGGTGATGGTAGCTCCACGTCGACTGGACCAAACTTGCTACCCTTGCGTTCGTGTTTAACCGGCTCCGTCTCGATCTTGACGTCAATACGTCGATGGATGCCATTCGCCGTCTCAGGCACATCAGAATCGCCGTCAAGCGATGCTTTAGAGGTTGAACCCGCCTTTGACTTGTGTGTCATCTCTATGGATACACCATATCCTGGGGTCTTATCGGGTGCGCCGCTCTTGGAGATATGGGCTTTCGGGGTGGCGGAATAGGACAGCGAGGGGTATAGTTCGTCCGTCATCTTCTTCCGTGCCAAGTGTGTGATCATAGAAGCCATGGACATTTCGATATTGAGCTTGACCAGGTATACGACGGGGTGGAATTGGATAAACACTGATTGGTTCGGTAGGGACATAAGGCCGATGAGAAGTACCTGGTTAGAATGTTAGCAAAGTTCATAAGGGGAAAAAAGTGTAAGCATACATCCATAGCTACTGATACAATCATTAGTTTTGAGTTGAACGAGACTAGAGGTTGGTACTTTGTGAGATGACTCTCCTTGAGGAGCCTTTCTTTTACAATGTGAAGAAAGTACCAATTGAGAGCAGCATCGATGATACAAATCAGGATTTTCGAAGCTCTGTCCCAATATTTGTTGATGGTAACGAAGCTGTATCATGTTAGTGCGAGGAAGGTCAGGTCATGGGATGATAACTTACGCCTGGATTGGCGGGTCAACATGTGCCGGTATAAAAATGCAAAAGACAGCAACGTTGATCAATGTTGCTACCAAGGCAGTGCCCCATTTAAGACGCCAGATTGTTTTTCGAGAATCAGCGATGATACTGATTCTGTTAATGATAATCTGGAACAGCAGCTGAATCTCAAATACCCAGAAGAAGAGGATAAAGAAAAAGATGGGAATGCTATTAAAGTTAGATCGCGTCCGATCACACCCATTCAAAATTGTTACTTACCCAGGTTGGATGATGCCATTTAGGAATAAATAAGCGAGAATCCCAATACAAAAATTGGCTATGATCTCTCCCCAGATCATGTAAATGTATGTACTTCGCAATGGGCTGCGATTCCGCTGAGTTTGCTTGATGGCCTCCCACACTGTCAAGAAGCCGAACCCGAGAGAGAACCCCAAGGCCATAGAGGCAACCTTGTAATCCGAGATACTACTCATGTTGTGGCAGTGTGTGTGTAAAGAGTGAACAGAAGTAAAATAAAAAGAAAAAGTTATCGATATCTGTAGAACAGGAATGGAAGATTTGAGACAAGGGAAGGGCCCGGATTTGAGGTCATGGCTGACACCATACCTTCTCGATACGACCTCGGTAGCGGTTAGACGACCGAGTATCCGTACACTATTGGGAATTAGTGGGATCTGAAATCTCAGCCGCCCCGCATCAAGCATTATAGAAGTTGATCTCAGGATGACGATCTTGAACTAGGGGATGGGCACTAGAGGTGTCACGAAGAAGGCCGAGTCAGATTCTGACACTTATACTGACAAGACATACTTGACAGGCTGTAAACATGTACATCGCCAATTGCTGTTTTGCTCAAGTCAACCTCAAGTATATTCCGTAGATGGCATGTAGTACACAGCTGAAGTACCAACGAAGAAAAGGAAGAAAAATCAGAAACGAGGACCAAAGCGTCGGGACCATTTGGTCCGTATCTCGGATATATCCCACTCTGGGAATAGACCAGATGAGGCTGACAAGTCTTAGTGCGTGTGGGACTAATTACAACACAGACTAGCAAACTGATTGACTTGAAGATCCCAAGTGTTTAATTGGTCAAGGCCGTGAAAAATCGGTCTTCCGCGTACAAAGCGGAACTGTTCCGAGCCATCATATCGGCCAGATCCACGCGCACAGTCGTTTCAAAACCTCGTCAACCAATCCTTGGTCGTTGACAGATACTCGGATATAAAGAATTTGTTGATCAAGGTCTGGACTAATGCACCCCTGGACAAAACCTGGATGTCAATCAAGCAAATCATATCTGATCCTGGTCCATCTTGCGGGCATGGCCACGTGTGTGCTGCTCAGACTCGCGGTAAGTTCCGTAGTGGCTGTAGTATCCATAGTAAGAGAGGGTATCAGGGCTCAATTCGTCGCTGAGTACTGATTAATCGCTTGTCAAAGATCACGTACCAGCCATGACTAAACAGTGATCTGCATCCCCATTCGTTAGTCTCTTCGGAGTCCGGCTTTGGACTCGTGAGCACTGAGCTACGGTCTTGTGGTTGCAGACAAGTTGCCTCTAACATGCTAGAGTTTGCACTAGTCACATTACCCCTGCTTTGATGCTTTTCATCTTGGATGCAGCCATCTCAGATCTCAATTTACCTTTTAACTAAATTCTCCCCTGATCTACCAGTTCCAACCTAGCCAGTCCGATGTTTGGAAGACAGCCGAGCTAAATGTCCACATTGACCTTCTTCCAGCTCTCTCTTTCCTTCAAGCCATTCCACCACTTCTCGACGGCCGGATACTTGGGGAGAAGATTACTCAACCCCAGCTCTTCCGTCAATTGTCCATAAGGTAGATGGAATAAATCGGCAAGGGTAACCTGATCTCCAGCAAGATACTTCTGCTTCGAAAGAATTCGCTCGTACCCGACCAATGACTCGTCAAGATCCTTAAGCTTCGCCTTGACTATGTCCTTGTTGGCAGGACCAAGGCCTTTGCGAGGATTGAAGACTTCCTCTACAGCGATGGTACTGACATTGTGATCAAAGTAGGCGGCTTCCATTGACAGAGCCTGCAATTTGTCAGTCCTGGTCCAATATTTGTATCAAGTTCCAGAGGGTCTTACCTGCTGAAAGGCTGCGTATGCCTTGAGGTCACTCTCAGGAGGGGATAAATCGATGCCTTTACCGCGATATTTAGCCGCAATGTAGTGGGCAATGGCTCGACTTTCTGTAGAAAAATATGTCAATTATATGAAAAGTAGGCTATCAATTCTAACATACCGAAAACTCGAACACCTGCTTCCTCATCAATCAAGACAGGGATCTTGTTGAAAGGGTGAAAATTGGTAGCGTATTCCTCAGTCTTGTGGGCGCCAGCGAAAACATCAACGGTAATTAGTTCATACTCAAGGCCCTTTTCCTCAAGCACGGTACACACTCGGAGTGTACAAGTAGATGGACCATAACCATAGAGCTTGAGAGTCATGGTGTAAGTTGATATTGAAGAATCAGATAAGTAGAAGAGGACGATGAGATACTTCGTCTAGGTGCGACGAGTGTTACCAAGATGTTGAAAATTTCATTTCCATGGCTAGATATTAAATATTTATTGTCTTATACACGCATCACTTTCATTCATTGTGATTCAGATGAGTAAGTCTGATAAATCCGGCTCAGCTCGGTTAGTCGCTGTCCGTTGCGGACGACGGACGGACGACAGACGGACGAGTCTCGGACACCGTCACGTTGGTCAGCTTGCGACTCGGATTTGTAACTGATTATTGATTGATTAACTAGCCCACAGGTAATAAGACAATTATAATAATTTCTCTATGAAGGATACGTTGGAACCGTCTTTGGGCTGCGAATGCGGTTGAAAACCACCGTCGTTTCCGTTTTCTTAACAATTCCTTCCTCTTGTTGAGATTTATTCAAGTGTATTGTATCGTCAGAGTCGTCGGCGAGTCGGACGTGTGTGACATGATTCGTTGTGATTGAAGTTGTAATTCTGCCGGCGGCTGCATGTTCAATATCGTTCCGCCCGAATCTGGTTGTGGGTGGTCGGTTGTTGTTTTGTTGTTGTGAATCCCTGACGATATGACCCAGAAGAGATGCAACGTTCATTTCAATGTATAGTTTCATTAGGTAGACCAGTTGATGGAATTGGACATAGCTGGAACAAGTGTTAGTGACGGTGAAGATTGACATCAGAGGTACTTACACCACAGGGCTTGGGAGGAATGTGGCTCCCATCAAGATGCAATCCAGCGACACGGATACAATCTCCATTGCGACATTGAAGTAGAAGAGCTTATTATACTTGGTCAATCCGTACTTGATTAACCTTGATCGAACGAGGTAAATAAAGTATACATTGAGCGCAAGGTCGACAATGAGGAATATCGCTTTTTCGGTTCGATCCCAGACAATATTGATGTCCTCGTATATCGGAGAAATTTGCAAACGGGCAGGTATCCAAATACAGAAGCCGCTAATGTTGATGAGTGATGCAATTAAAGCAACTCCCCATTTGACTCTGTTGACATTCCTTTTGTTGACCAAAAGGAGCGATATTCGGTTGATGATGATCTGCAGCGTGAATTGGATTTGGATACTCCAGGCGACAACTGAAGAGAGACGTGTCAGTCGACTATTCGGTATCGACCTTTTCGTTTGAGGGACTTACTAATGAAGAAAAAGACCCAGAAGCTGAGCAGTAGAAAGAAAGTCAGCATATTTGCGGGAATTTGACAGCTAGATACGAACCTCGGCGGAGAAACACCCCTCAACCAGCAGTAGGTTACAGTACCCATGACATTACATCCAATCCAATCAAGCCAACACATGACAATATATGCGCTGAAAAGTCTGCCTCTCTTATAAGCAGAAATGGTCTGTCGAATTGCCATGGCCACAGTAAATATGGTTGCTCCCAAGCTGCAACCAAATATAACGCTGACAATGTTGATCTCCAAATCTCCAGGCTTCTCGCTCTTGTACCATGGTGGAATAAGAAAACCCGCCATGTCGGCGGTTAGTATCGAATGGTGGGATCTGGTATTCGATACTCTCCGATGCTGGAATTTGAATACTGAACTACAAGAACCATCTTGAGCAGCCGGAAAAGATATATACTTTGGAAGAATCCAAACCACAAGAAATCCATGACGACCAAGATTGTTCGATCCATGAACTATTGTTTCATGTACAGTGTTGGGGGAGGTCTGTGGCATAGTATAAACTCTATTAATGCATGAGATTTCCCATCCTAGTGCCAACTAGTGGTGGCCATTTGAGGCCTGGACATAACATCCTACACTATGTTACAATCCTGGGGAAACTATTTGGTCGACCCGGAGGATCGTTACATAACTAATTTATCTGAATCTGGAACTAATCGGCATACTCACGATGGGCTCCATTCTGATATCATGGCCTGCGTCTGGTTGTCCCAAGTCTAGGCGGGGATAATTGTGATGTGAAGTAGATAAGGACTACTGTAATCATTTATAACGCCACAGTCATTGGCCCAGGTAGGTCTCGAATATTGAGATGGCATGATTTCTTCGTGCAAGACTGAAAGCTGAGCCAGGCGACAAAGTGCACTATTTCCTTCATCCTGAGATTTCAAATCTTAGATCGTCAGCCACATCGCAAAAGATCCAGATCACCTGAGAGTTTTGTGCAACGCTGGTGGTGAAAGAAGGCGCCTGGGTTTTATCAATTGCCAGCTAAGCAGCTAAGCTGTAACAGTGGCGCACCCACTACAAAGCAGGGATACGGCACTCAGCCCTAGCATGTTTCGGGTTCTTAGCAAAGAATCTAACTAATTCTGATTGGCCTGCCTTATCATATAGTCCGGAAAACAATCTAATGCGTACACATACGCCGAAACTAATCTATAAATACAGAGCACAGAGTAGCATTTGGAAGGGATATCGTGGGTAACGAAGAAATGAATGACAGGGAACATTCACATGCGAAAATCTTCAATGCAGGGATACGAGAGGGGTTTAACCCTATAAGAAGGCGGCTTTTAGTTCCTTTCTCCTTTGATTGGTTTTGCTTCTGTTTAAAGTTGAAGACCGAAGCAGTAATGGAGAGTAATTATTCAACTGTTCAGGGCGCAATTGCGTCACTGACGATGCGACAATGGGTAGTTGTTACTGTGGTTTCTTGGCTTGTATACAAGATCGTAGAGGCTCTGTACAACATCTCGCCGCTTCACCCGTTGAGCAAGATCCCTGGCCCGAAGCTTGCAGGAGCAACCTATCTGCCTGAATTCTACCATGACGTGATTCTCGTCGGCCGTTATACGCATGCTATTCAAAAAATGCATGAGAAATATGGTAAGTATACTTATTATCGACATGTAATTCGTGGACAAAGTACTAACAAAAGAAAAAGGTCCCATCGTTCGCATCAACCCAAATGAGACGCATTGTTCCGACATGGCATTTTCCGATGAGATCTATGCCGTTGGTGGACGTAAGCGCGATAAGCCATTTCACCAAGTAAACGGCTCAGCAGCTGGAACTGGCAACGCCTTTGGCACACCCGATCACGATGTTCATCGATCTCGCCGTGGCCCTGTGGCCAAATTTTTTTCCAGGGCGATGATCGCGCGGCTTGAGGAAGAGGTGCACGATTTGGCCCAGACTCTTTGTAACAAACTACTAGCTGAAAGCAGTGGTAAAGAAAAGAGCGCTCCTATCGACGTCGCGCATGCATACAGTTGCTTCACCTCCGACGCCATCTCCAGCTATTGCTTCGGCGAAGCCTTTGGACTTTTGTCGCGTGATACCTGGAGACCTACCTTCCGTGAGGCTACACTGGCTGTTCTAAAGCCCGTATTCGTCTTTCGATTCTTCCCATTCCTGGTTGGTAGTGTCAAGTATGGTAAGCATTTCGTTGACTATTTGCCTGCCGATGCTGCGATGCTTGTTCGAACTCTACAAATCGATATTCCCGCCCGTGTTACAAAGACCAAGACAGACCTCAACTCTGGTATTGTTTATGAACGACCAACCATCTTCGCCGATCTGCTACAGTCTGAACTAGACGAGAGTGAGAAGGGAACTGATCGTCTTGTCGAAGAGGCTGTTACTATTGTCAACGCCGGAACAGAGACAACAAGCTGGGCTTTGGCTGTCATAACATATTTCCTCTTATCACAGCCCGAGACTATGAGCAAGTTGCAGGCAGAGTTGGCCACCGTTGTTGATGACCCACGACACCTGCCGTCTTGGACGGTTCTTGAGAAGCTGCCCTACCTTGGAGCAGTTATCAACGAGGGCTTGCGTCTGTCCTATGGTGTTTCTAGCCGTTCTGCTCGTGTTCCTACAACAGAGGATCTTGTTTACCGCGGAGAATTCAACAAGCAACATACCACTGTGGTGCTTCCCCGAGGCTATGCTATCGGCATGTCAGCAGCCATCTCTCACCACGACGAATCAGTCTTCCCTGACTCATACTCTTTTACCCCCGAGAGATGGATCGATGATGATGGTACAATCAGGAAAAACTTGGAGCGATCTATGCTTGCGTTCTCCAAGGGTAGCCGTGGTTGTCTTGGCAAGAAGTAAGTTATGCCTGAGTATTAGAAGATGGTAATCTTTTGCTAACGTATTCCGTTCAGTCTTGCCCTTTGCGAGTTGTACCTTTCTCTTACAGCTCTTGTCACGAGAGTGATGCCACACATGAGCCTCTATGAGACATCAGAGCGTGATGTTCGGTATGATCACGATATGTTTATCCCGGTCACCGTCAAGGGAAGCACAGGAGTCAGAGTAACAATTGAAGCTTAAATAAAACGCTTATTTCCGGGGGAAAAAAAAGCGTTATATACATAGATTTAAAATATGTGCAATAGAAGAATAGACAATCAAGCCTCCATATCCCAACGACTTCCAGACATTCATCATCACCACAGTTTTCTCTCTTTCTTTTAGTTAATGTGGGCGTTGAAGTTGGTAACCTTGAACTGAGCACCGCTTCCAGTGAAAGGCTCGGTACCAAATTGGAAGGCTGTTGAATAATGATTAGTATGTGGAAGGTAGATGGGATGAAAGGCAACGTACTAAGAAGGTATTGCTTGTTGGCAGGGTATCCCTGCGTGTTGGCGAGGTAGTTCCAGAATTGCTTGACATCAGAGTTGAAGTTGGTGACTGGGTTGGAGGCAACGAAGCTGTAGACTCGCATGCTACCGTTCATTCCGCTCCAGAGCTCCCAAGTGCGGCCCTCAACGTTGGCACTGCCGATTCTGGAGCCAATGGGCTGCACGCCACCATATCTTCCGAGCCTGAAACGAGGATGTTAGTATATATGAGCAAATATGAAGTTTGGTGGTCTACTTACCAGATCATAAGCTCGTAGTCACCGCTGTAAGTGACGTGGTTAGGATCCGCAGCAGTGAAAAGATCGTAGGCAACGTTGGCGCGAACGTTGGTTCCGCTGTAGGACCAAGCAGCAGCAGACTGCATGTTGCTGATGGAGCTGACGAGGCGCTTGTTGCTGATCTGAAGACCAGAGTTAGGGTAGGCCTTGACGTTGTCCTGGCCACCAGACCAGGTCCAGTCGGTGTGCCAGCCAGCACCGTTGCTGTTAGACCAGTCAAGGTAGGTACATTGAGAACCGGAACCAGAGCCTTGGCCCCAACGGTTGTTGTTGAACTCGTAGCCACCGTTGGCGTAGTAGGAGTACTGGTCGCAGAGGGACTGAGCCAGTGTCACTGGGGCGAGAAGCCCGGCGAGGAATGCAAGTGAGGCCTTCATTGTGCTGTTTGTTCTGGAAGTTCAAGAGTTTGTTCTGAAAGTGTTGGATTCGAAGAGGCTTGTGATGTCTTGGCTGAGATTTCATTTGACATTCACTCGAAAACTTATATACTTGCCTTCCTTACAAAATACCCACTTACCAAGATAACAAAATCTTGAGGCTCCATGCCTAATTGATCTACGGAATTTTCTCCGTGGCTACATCGGTGCTCTCATATGGCTGTACGGCCCGTCAGTTCAGAGCAATGGGTAGTTATTCCAACAATTCTGGAAGACTAGAGTCGGTCCTTTTACATAGGCGAGGACGCATTATTTGAGGTTGAATGGGAACTGCTCAGTAGACGCTGACGGGATACCCCACGAACTTGGTTTAGTTTGCCGGCTCTTGGTAAAGGCCATGGCCCAGGTTCTCCATAGTTGATATTTGACCGTTCCTGAAACAGTCGTATTTGCACCAATAGAGTTCTTTCTTGACTGTCTATATCATTTCCGCACCAGTAATAGTGTTTTTGTAAGATGAATTAAAGTCACATCGTGCAACCTTGGAAATGCGCTCGTGACTAGCTGATCCCGGACAAAAGATTCCAGTTTGGGTGATACCCCAGCTGAAATATGGGACCGCTTCTATCCAGTGCCTTGGAATGTTGACGGCCGAAAACATAGTATAACCGACGGAGGGCATATTCCGTTCTAGAAAGGGACAAGTATGGAGTATGGGGTGCAGAAAAGTGACGGTATAACGGCCCGAGAGATTGGATTGGCATTACTCAATTGGGATGTTGGAGAGACATGACTGGTTTTTGTCAAGACGGGTGCGCCATCGATCGAGTCTAATCATCAAATGCCGCCGCCAATGCAGTTTTTGTCTTTGATAAGAGACATTAGATTTTGGTTGGTTTGTATCTAGAGTGGGGGATGGATCATTGTTATCAGAACATGGCTCATATTGCGTGATGATTGTCTGTTGTATCTATAAGAAGATGGACGCCTCAACTTTTGTCTTCCATTCCTTCTACCCTGCACACTTGGAATATTCCAGTTGCCTGCCCCTCTTTTCTCTTCCTGATGTCTTTCGATCGATCATAAGTCAATGCCGAATTGGAATGAACCAGGTAATATTCCCTGCCCGAAGCTATAACTTGATCATACATATTACTATCCCCTCTCCTCGCGATGCAGTCGAAAGGAAGGGCTAGAATATTACAGGCGCGCATCGAATGTTCAGAAGCATGATCTCCTGTTGCCACGACCGGGTAATTTGTCATGATGTTTCTACTGCTACTCTACGTCTGTCGGACCTCGGTCAACCAGTCGTTACGTGACATCGCTCCTACGGTTAAAAACCGTGTACCGTCTGACCAGCTGAACGATTGCCACGTTTTGTCCTTCTTTCGTCTATTCCCCGGATCGACACTTCTGCTTTGAGAACATTCGGACGAATTAGTCTAGTACATTTCTCGAGCGCATTATGTAAAGTAACATACTCCTCCTTTGACAAAGGTAAGTAGTATTGTTTACCCGTGGAATAGGTAGAAAGCATGAAGTCAGGCAATTTATCTACTTGCGTCCAAGATTGTCAGTCATTGCATTCCATAAGCTCTTAATAATCACATACTGTAATCTTGGAATAATTACTGTTCAAACAAGTTTCGAGATACGGGCTTAAGCTTTTTTCGGGCCATGTATGCGAAATTAAAGTGCCACTATTAAAGGTTGAAACACCTCATTAGAGAGGAAAATGATCTTCCAAATGCCTTGTATGAAACTGTTGGCGTTTTGAAACATCCCAGCAACAAGGCGAGATACAGGGATTCTATACGGACCCACCACCTCCGTTCTCCCTCATTTGACTCGAATTAGGCTCTATCCGCCAAGTTTATCCGTCGATTGACAGCCGGTTTAACTGTTTCGGACTGAAAAACAACCTGAATATGACGAACTTAGTATGATCAGTTACCGGGATGTCCTGAATATGCCGTGGCCATCATCCAGGAGTGACCGCAAGGATAGAAATAAAAATACATATATAAACAACTTGAACTTCTCTCTGTTGAAAATCTTCTGAGACTTCTTCTTCTTCAACAGGGACTGCCAGACAGAACCTATTCGCTTCTTTCTTCCACCTCACGAAAAAGACTCCTAGGTCAGCTTCATCTTTATCCAGTAACATGCGTTCTCCTCTCGCTTTCTGTCTCGCCCTCTTGGGCGCTGCTCAGCTCGGAGAAGCCGCCTCAGCTGGCTGTGGCAAGGCTCCCCAGTCCAGCGGCACCAAGTCTATGCAGGTCAACGGCAAGAACCGCCAGTACATCCTCCAGCTCCCCAACAACTACCAGAACAACAAGCCTCACCGACTTGTTTTCGGCTACCACTGGCGTGATGGCAACATGAACAACGTTGCTCAGGGAGGCTTCTACGGCCTCCAGGGTCTTGCTGGTGACTCTACCATCTTCATTGCTCCCAACGGTCTCAACGCTGGCTGGGCCAACCAGGGCGGCGAGGACATCACTTTCACCGACCAGATGCTCAAGTTCGCTAAGGACAACCTTTGCATTGACGAGAAGCAAGTCTTTGCTACCGGCTGGAGTTATGGTGGATCCATGAGCCACAGTGTCGCTTGCTCCCGACCCAGTATGTCATAACCTATAAACTCTTACAGACATCAGTTATGCTAATGCTTGTGAAACAGACGACTTCGCTGCTGTCGCAGTCATCTCCGGTGCTCAGCTCTCTGGCTGCAACGGTGGAAACACCCCCGTTGCCTACCTCGGTATCCACGGTTCTGCTGACAATGTTCTCGGAATCAACCTCGGCCGCCAGCTCCGCGACAAGTGGATCGGAACCAACGGCTGCCAGCAGAAGAACGTCAACGACCCCGGTGCCGGTGCTCAGACCCACGTCAAGACTACCTACCAGTGCAGCCGCAAGCCCGTTACCTGGATTGCTCACGGTGGTGGCCACGTTCCCGACCCTACTGGCACTAACGGCGCTAAGTTCGCTCCCGGTGAGACCTGGCAGTTCTTCAACGCTGCCGTTGGTGGTAGCCGCAGCACCGGACGTCGCTGCTAAATGCATTTGTTAAGGTAGCACGGGTTTTCTTTTCCAAGTCAACGCGAAAGGCCGTGCTAGTTGGAGGGGGTGTGTAGAAAAACTTTATTCTTGTACATAGTAACCCAGAACCCGCGGGTTATGTTATATAAAAACTGTTTCGAATCATATGGAAAGTATTCAGCCTGATTGTTTTATCAGTCACCAAAAAATACACACAGTACATACAGTCATGAGCCTAACAAAGTGAAATGTAGTTAAGATCCAACTATTGATGTGCATACATTTTGCCATCTTAAAAGCCTCCGATATTCTTATGCTCAGCTTTGGAGCATTTCCTGCTATTTGGAACATTTGCTATATGTGTAGCAGTTCCTGTCATTAAACGATGATGTCGTCTGTCCCTTTCCAGACGCGACCCCAAGACTCTTCAAAACTTTGCCGTACAACTGACATGACTTGTCCTTGTTGTAGCCGAAACTCATACATTGCTTATTCTTCAGACAGGTTTCTGCACATGCACTTACACTTTTGACTGAAGCAATGGTGCTAATGACAGACTTTGATGGAGCTCTCGCGCGTGTCACACTCCTATTGCAGGTAGTTCGTGGAGGAGGCTTGGAGTTAGAGATGGCGTAGGGTGTACAAGCAGGGGATCCCTTCTTCACGGCAGTTGACGCTTTAGTGGTTGTGGTGGTTGCTTTGACTTGTTTGTTCTTTGACGACTGTGTTTTCTTATTCGTGGTGGATTTGCTGTTTGTCTTGCCGGTGGTTTTTGAACTGCTGGTCTTCTTTCCACTGCTCTTGGTGTTGCTGCTTTTAGCCGTCCCCTTCTGCTTGGTAGACTTTGTGTTACTCTTTGGCTTGGTCTTTTTGGCAGATGTTGGGTCAATTGCTGGGACCGGCTTTGATCCTGGGCGACTAGCAAATAGTCCGCTTCCACTGCCACCAATGCCATTGCCAGTCATACCAACGTCGTCGTCGCCGGATCCATCTTCACCAGTCCCGTCATTGACGTAGCCTATGCAGCCTTGAGCAATAGGATCAGACTTCAAGGGCTCAATCAAAGGAAATTTGTTTGGTTCGTCATCGTCCCATTGATAAAATGCGTCGAGCGCATTTTCAAAGTGTATGTTCCAGGAAATTCCATAACAGTCGCCCTCAATACCACCGCTAACTTCTCCGTCGTCACCAAGCTCGGCACTTGCTTGGAAACTGCCTTCGAGCACAACTGATGGGGTATCCATTACACCTCCTTTTGCTTCCCAGGTGCCGGCCAAGATGCTAAGCTTTATTCCGACGCTGACTGGCAAGCCAAGACTTGCTTCTAGTTTGAGTTCACCAGTGGCTTCGGACCTTGGTTTGAAAACAGGAGTCAGGCCATTGGAGTGGCTGTTCGAACCGTCAAGCAGGTCCACAAGCACATCAATGTTGTCCCACTCAACTGAAGCTCCGATGAGTAATGTTCCGGTTGCCTCAATTCCGAGTCCGGCTGCAATACCGACGCCGATATATGGATCGATGCTGGCAAGCCCGGTGATACCAAAACTCCAAATACTCAAGTCGAGAAAGTCATGGGACCATTCTTTCTCATATTTGACAAAGGCTTTAAGGCCCAAGTTCAAACCAGCCTTGAATTGGGCATTGAACTGTATCTGAGCGACCTCTATACCGCTGAAGATACCAGCCTCGATTGTGCCTGTGAGTGATGCTTGACCACCGAACCCGCATTCGACACAGTAGAGAGCCAGACCATAACTCAAATCACGCTCGATAAGAGAAGAATTGATCCCGCGCTTGTGATGGCCGTTCGGGTCAGCAACTTCACCTTTAGCGTAAGAGTCATCCTCTTCACCGCCTTCTGTCCCCCACTGGATAAGCTTTGCAGCATTTTCCCATGGAGCATCTTCGTCCACGCCAAGCAAGTCATCGTCAGAGAGGTAACGACTCCATTCAAAGGACCAGGTTCCAGATAGGCGCTTGTCCAGAGCGTGTGGCTCGAACATCTAGGAGATCGATACGTCAGTATCTATAAGAGCCTTGTATAGGGATTAGACTTACAGCTCTTTTGTCAAGCGCACGTCTCACGTTGAGTGTCCCAAGAGGACCCCACTTGAGAGTGAAGTGCTCGTAGACATCTTTATACTCAGTGGAAGCCCCTTTAGCCGTGAAGGTCTTTATATCATCAGAGAATGTGATGGATTGGGCGAGGAACAAATCGTTCGCATGATCCTCACCACAGCCATCAGTCGATGTGATAAAGATGATCTTTTTGCTGCCCTTCCATTGACTCTTGGCAAAGTTGTAAGCAGCAGTGTTGGAGATAACGCCAGTGAGCGCACCCTTCGTGCAAGTGACAGTCGAAACAAATTTTGAATGATCAAGGGGGACAACCGGGTATTGGAAAGTGAAGTTGGCCTGTGAAAAGACTCCATCGTCACGCTTCCGCATTCGCTTAGTACCTGGGTCTGAGCCTGGTGAACCAGCCCACGCCAACATAACATGAGTATCGAGCTCGAAGATGGAAAAGTCTTTGGGGTCGACTTCAGGGGGTACTACGGGCTCAAGGGCTGTGATATTCCCGCTAGACGCCGTAGCATTGGCATCGTCGCGGCGGTCAAGGCGAGGTATGTCAGTTCCCGGTGCAGCGAACGCACTGGAGACAAGAAGAAGAAGAAAGAAAGCCTTGATGCTCTGAAAAAGAGCCATGATTCATAGTGACTTCAAAGTCGAAGATAGTATGTTGGAAGAAGGACAAAGACAAAAGAGAAACGGGGTATAAGTGTTCGACAGTGTTGTGGAAAACGGGAGATGGTTATGAGATCCATGGCATGAGAAACATGGGAGCGCTATACAATTGTATTGTATTGATTCGCCGGATAACACGACTTTCAGGACAATCTCGATACTGGAGCATCCATCGAGCGAAGACGCCTCATTTCTGGAGGTAGAGCATGCTGCAAGACTATGCCTGAAGCCCCCAAGATCAGCTGCAATCGGAGCTGTTTAGCGAAGCATCTTACGATTCTAGGTATCTCCTGGTCCTGGTACCTCAGGGTAGATTTTTGGCTGTAGCATCGAATAGAGTCTAGGGTCCGAGTCGGAGGTGTTCCTCCGCTGCTTAATTCCATTGAGTCGGGAATGACTTGCACGAATGCGGAATTATCTTATCGGACCACTTTACCTTTGGCATCAAGACTATTCTCCGTGTTGATGGATAATCATAGCAATATCGATATTAAGATTTATCAGATTCCATGTGGTTTACCTGAGTGCAGCTCGGTTAACGGTTGACTGGTATGGGCGGCCGATCCGAACTCTTAGAAGAAAAGATGTACGTGCTCTTAGTGGCTGTTCAAGTTTGTGTCTCGACACTAGCAACTGTCCTGGAAGCCACGTGCCGGTAAAGGGACAGGGAGCTGGAACTCAAGCATACCATTACCCTTAAATACAGTCCAGTCGAGCCAATGGCAGAAGCGACTACAAGAAGCCTCTCTTGAAGCTAAAGTCGCTTTCAGCATCTCGGATTGCCCTTTCGGAGATAGCCTATTGATAATCAGGACAAGCTTTTCAGCCACGTGAAGAGAAGAAGCTTGTATTATTCTCTGTCTTTTGGAGTTTACCAGTTAGTTATTTATCGTTCTTTTTTATGCTTATTTATTCTGGAATAAAGATGTGAGAAGTTGACTTTCACACAATCGCTAACACATCAGTCACAGAAAGAGCGTCACTTATACATAAATATCTCTGGCTGCAGCCAGTTCATGTAGAAAAAGAAAATAAGTACCTCCTCAATCACACATTGTAGGGTAAACATCTGAATCTAAATCCGTACATTAAGCATCAAAGATGCGGGATCTAGTCCACTCGCCTATTTCTCCAAAGTTTAAGTCGAGCCTAGACATTTCCGACTTTCGAGATGCAAAAGCAAACTGTGGCTGGCTGAACATGGGCATTGGAACTTGCCCGTGTCTGGCATTCCTATGCCCAAAGCCCGGTCGACGCCATTTTAGTGAAAACATTCGCTTCCCAACATTCGCCTGTTCTATCTCGATGCAATTGACCATTTTTCATCGGTAGACTAGTCACAGGTCGGAGGTATGGATGTTTGCAATCCTACCTCGCATCAAGGACAAAATTCTCCGTTATTGAAACTATCGAAGGTAGGTAATAGTCCGGATATGGATGATAGGGAATGACAGTCGTCGATGCTCGATAAAAAAGAACCAGGACTCGATTTGTATAAATCGCTCTTCATCGGACCAGAGACAATTGTATTCTATCAACAAGCACCCTCATCAGTGAATACCCTCCCCGCATCATCGCACACGCATATTATCTCTCACATCACAATGAAGACCGTTCTATTCTCTGCAGCCCTTATCCCCTTCCTAGCAGCGTCTAGTCTGGCAGCTGACGACGATATTACTTGTCGTACAGAGCTCGGAAAGACATCAGTCGCCAAAATAAAGACTGACACTGTCACCGAGACCGATACCATCAAGCCAACTACAACAATAACAGTAATCCCAACTGAAACCAAGCAGGTTGGCCGCTGGTCAACTATCACCAAGTTCTCAACAAGAACATTTACGGTGACTGGTAAAGGTGGCACAGATACCGTTAGCACGACGAGCACTCTGTTCAAGATTGCTACTGTCAAGGTTACTGCTACTGCCACCACTACTTCAACAAAGACTGTTACAGTCAAGTCCACCCGCACTACTGCAATCCCTACGACAGCCGGCTTCAGGTTCATCTCAGACACCGTCAACCAGGAATCTTTCGCACCTGTCGCTGGTCCTCGAATGTTTGCCAGAAATCCTCATGCCCCTCCCCTGATCAAGCCTGGCCTCAAAGCCTTCTCTTTCCCAAACAAGGTGCACTGTAAGTTCATAAGACACATCTACCGAAAACGAAAATAGTAGCTGACTCCTTCATAGGTACCAAGTTGCTTCCCAACACGGACACTAGAACTGTCAAAAAGACAGGCAGTCCTACTACTACCACTGTCTCTACCAAGCGGACAACTACAAAAACCGCAATCATCTCTACCACCACCACTCTTATTCCCGATGACGCTTCTGTCACAAAGACCTTCACTAGCACCATGAGCGTCACAACTTACTCCACCATTTGGACAACAACCACCAAGTCTGCCACAGCTACCAAGACAAATATCATCGCTGGCCCAACCGAGTACGCCGCTTGCGCCGAAGGAAACATGTTTGGTCCCAACTTCAACAGCGGAGGTACTGGATACTACGTAACCAACGTACTTAACAACGGCCCTGGTATCCCATCCGATTACAATATCGTGTCAAATGGTGCCGATTCTGCAGAAGAGTGTTGCGCGTCTTGCATGAAGTTTAATGGCTGCGAGACTTGGATTTACCGGGCGAGAAACCGCAACTGTTTCCTCCTTTACCACGTGATGGAAGATGGCGAAAAGTGCAAGTCGCAAAAGAACCATCCCAACTTCTTTTTGTCGAAGAAGGGCGCAGATACAGGGGCTGGTTTTGTTGCAGGCAACGGTGTATGCGGGTTTACATACAGCGGGAACAGCGATGGATCATTGTTCAGTGTCGACGTTTAAAGTATCTCATTTGTATTTTTCCTTACTTCCATCAAGGTTGAAAGAGATTCAAAAAGTGAAACTTTGCCAAGCTTCCCAGAAGTAAGATGACATCAACTACTTGTCAATATTCCTTTTAATTATCGTATCAAATGCACTCCTCAATGTAATAAACTTGTTGCGCAATAAGAAGGATCAGACTGCGGACTTTCCTTTGTAGTTTGTGGTGGCAAAGCAGAACAAAAGTGGCGTACTTATTCAAATACACCGTAAATGAAGCAATAAGATCTGGATTTACATGCCATTGACCAATCATTGATCTGGCCCCCAAGTGAGAGTAAGACCTAGCAAAACGTGTCAGATCTTCCTATAGCCAAACTACGCTGCGGAGTAATCTTAAAGATTTTATTTCAAAACATTATTTCCATCATGCATCCATTATTGTAATTCTTGATACGTTTGAGTAAGGCCCGCGTACTCCACTTACGTATTCATCTCCCTCATTGCAACTCTTGCATTGCTGATGGTTTGCGGAACGGAACGGAGATAGCGGACTTAATTTTATTCAAGATCTAAATCTGGCGTGACATAGAGATGGCGTTAAGGAGATAAAACCGGCCATTATTGGATCAGTAAACTTAGGATTGGAGTTGAACAAACGATAAATACCCAGTAGGTCCTCTGCTGTACGAAAATAAGCTACAAGACAGTACCTATCACATTATTTGTTAGTTACTGAATCATCCTTTCACAATGACCAGCTTCGAAACTAAGCTTTTCATCAACAATGAAGTAAGCAGCGAGAACTCTAAAACTCTTGGATCTGTCTGACTCTCTTCTCAAGTACGTTGACGCCAAGTCCGACAAGAGAATCAGCGTCCATAACCCCATCGATGGCTCATTGGTCTCAAGCGACGTCCATGTTGCTGGCCCGCAAGATGTCGATGATGCTGTAGACGCAGCACAGGCAGCTTATGCTGGTCCATGGAAGAAGTTTACAGCTGCTCAGCGAAGTGAATGCCTGGTCAAGTTTGCCGACCTCGTCGACGCCAAAGCAAAGGATATAGCCGAGCTAGAGACAATTGCTATGGGCCAACCCACTAGCATTGCTGTTAGAATCACCAATATGATGACCTCTCTCTTTCGCTGTATGTACTATGGCTTTCCGTCCCGTCACTCAGATCTAACTAAAGCATACTCTAGACTACGCCGGGTGGACCGATAAGATCCATGGCGAACAGCTCCCTCCTGAAGGCGGCGTCTACAAGATTATTAGCCACCATCCGTATGGTGTTGTCGCTGGTATTAGCGCTTGGAATGGTTCCGCCATGTGAGTCCTCTTACTATCATGTTGTGCATCTGTATTCTGACCTTGGCATAGTCAACTCGGTCTCAAGATCGCTCCCGCGGTAGCTGCAGGCAACACGGTACGGGCCCCAAACCAGAACAACATCCCTCAAGTAGTCTAACAAGTTGCAGATCGTGTACAAGATGTCTGAAAAGTCTCCTCTGGGCATGCTACAGCTTGGTCACCTAATTAAAGAAGCTGGATTCCCACCTGGCGTTATCAACATTCTTAATGGTGCAGGAGAGACTGGTTCTCTTATGGCATCTCATATGAAAATACGTATGATTTCTTTCACTGGATCTGCCTTTACGGGAAGAAAGATCTCCGAAGCCGCTGCCAAGTCCAACCTCAAGAAGGTGGCTCTAGAACTCGGCGGGAAGTCACCTGTTCTTGTGTTCAACGATGCCAATATTGAAAAGGCAATCGATTTGTGAGTAATTACAACTATAAGTGCTGTTTTTTTAGTGTCACTAACGCTTACTTAGCTGTACCAACATATTACTTTTCAACTCTGGCCAGGTTTGTGCGGCTCCAAGCCGAGCTTATGTCCAGAAAGACATTGCAACATCGTTCATCGAAACGTTAAAGACACGATACATCCAAGCTGGTTCTGGTTTGGGAAGTGACCCCAAGGATCCTTCGACCTTTATGGGTCCTCTTGCGGACGATGCTCAATATGAGCGTGTGATGAGTTACATTAATTCTGGTAACAAGGAAGCTGAGCTTGCAGTTGGCGGACATCGTGTGGGAGACAAGGGTTACTTTGTCGCCCCGACTATCTTTGTCAATCCCAAGTCCGACGCTAGGATCCTGCGAGAAGAGATCTTCGGGCCAGTCTTGACAGTAGTCACTTTCAATACTGAAGAAGAGGCTCTCGCACTGGCGAATGATACCGAATATGGTCTTGCAGGTAAACAACTATCGTCAAGTGAACTCTGAGCTACGGAGTATGCTAACTATACTTGACAGCATATGTTTGGACTGAATCCCTGTCCCGAGGTTTGAGAATGTCGGATCAGCTTGAAGCGGGTGTTGTGGGTATCAATGGAGGATCTCTGGGTGCTATCCCTATGATGTCTGTTGGCGGATTCAAGCAGAGTGGCAATGGCGCGGAGTCTGGGTACGAGGGTATCAGGGAGTACCTTCAATCTAAAGCCACTTTGATCAATATGAATTGATAGTGGACAAAAGGTCTATAGTCTCAGACATTGATTTGTGTCAGTAATTAGTCAACCCAATGAGCCAGCTACGGTTTCCCCATTTCGCGAGAATGGTAACACAGATTACAAAGATTGCTCAAAATGGCATATAGTGGATCGGATATGATGTTGTGTATCTGAAAAGAGGTCTCGTTTATGCATCTTGATTATGCAGCCATGCTTTATGCTTATGTTTGCTTACGTAGAGACCACTCAAGCATTTACCCGTCCGCTACCGCACAATATTATCCAATTGCAAACTAACAGTTTGAAGATTTTGCCCCGTATAAAAGGCTTGTTTATTCGTATTGACATCAATACGACAAGGTATGGGCGGCCGATGCCGACTTGCCGCCCGCCCGTCCGCCCCTCCAATCTGCAAACTAGTAAGAACAGATTAGCTAGGTTCCAAGGTTCATGTCCGAAGGGATGCTTATGGTGAACTGTTGAACTGTCACTTGAGAGGCCGTGATATGTTTATACATTCGAAACACTAGTGATAAAGTACTGATGGAATCATTGAAACTAGTATTAGTATGAATCAATACATATTCCAATCTATGTTACTCTTTACCCATCTTAGGGCTACCGATCCGATCTCATCTCTGTTGGGTCTCTCTTTGGACACTGACGTTTCGTGGTTTTGCTCTATTTATGCGACGTTGACTACCATCTCAATTGATAAATGCAGAAACTGCCACGTGAAAAGTTTCAGCCGTCGGATACGCGGCACAAAACTCGCCACGGTTCTCCTTGGACACTTTCCTCCGAGCTGTCGGCCGCTTTGTCAAAGAGGGCTCTTAACTGGCTGGCAGTATGCGTTCCTTTTCGAGCAACACTTCGATCGTCGTGATCACAGCTTACCAAAGCACTTCTTTGCATCTTTGTTACAACCTGGATGGGTTTCTTGTGGATATAGACTAAGAAGGTAAAGGAAGGAGGTTACTCGACCTCACGAGCTCTCGAGCAAGATCACAAGTATAAAAGGCTTCGACTCACCCGGTGTTTGTCTTAACCATCAAGCTTCAGACTCATAGTCACAAGACAACAAGAACCCTCAAGCCCACAATCCTCAACACTTCAAACTACACAATGCATTTCACTGGTCTTCTTTCCCTCGCCACCTTGGCCACAATGGCATCAGCCGCTTCCATCAAGGTCAACTTGTACGCCACGCCCTTCTTCCGCATCAAGTCCGTTAATTAACCAATCCATAGCTACTCTGACACTGGCTGCCGTAACTTCATCGGATCCCGATTCATCGACTACAACCCCAATCAGGGCGGTACTTACCACAGCGGCGGCCCCTCCGGCTCTCGAGGTGGACTCTACGTTGACTCCGATGGATCTGGTCTCTCCTGTATGTTACCATCCACACGCATCTGTTAACCGATTTACTAACAGATGGAATATAGACCGCGGCTTCAGCAACCACGCTGATGGTAGCTCACCCTTCACTGGCAACCTCCATGATGGTCAGTGCATTGGTACAACCAGCGGCCTCTATGCTGTTTTCACTGTCTAGATGGTCACTTTATTTGCATCCATCTGAGTCTGTTGGAAAGGCTATCTTGTCAGAACCCTATAAAGATACATATGAGGCTAGGATAGAATTTCGTCGACCATCGGTTACACCATGCCCTGGGTATATGGATCCACTACAGTCATTTCCGTCAACACATCTTATACAAGTACAAATACAATCCCTCATTACCTCATTATGATGATGATCTTGTAATAAACCACGCCTGTTTAAGAAGGACAAAGTGAGAAAGGATGTGCTACGCAACGTTCCATCTAGTGTGCAACCCACAACTTATAACGTTTGCCAATAAAACCGAAAACCATTCAAGTTGCCTGCGGAATCGCGGAATCTGATACTCGCACTTCTTGTGTCTTGTGTCAGCCGATGGAATTCGGCAGTGCCTGTGGATCCAAAGGAGAGTTTCAGCTAGTGGCATCTGCACCAGGCACTGCCGGATTCCACCGGTCAATACGGTATTTCAACGAGCCGTTAAAGCTGGTTAATTAGATCACGAAACTAAGAAGAATGGAACCACCTTGCGAATAGGCACAGAGTAATCTGCACACCTCTATGTCAAGCCACTGTCCATATCAGGCCGAGCTGATAAGATTGCTGAACCAAGTGAGCTGAAGCAAGTAATTCGGCTGCATATTATTGCATCTATACGAGGCCTACCTGCACCCCTTTCAGATCTTCATGATCATACGCTCTCCTGTGGCGTCCAACTGAAAAAAGGTTCTGTCATAGTTTACTTCTAAAGCGGTGCCTTGCAGATCGGCTGGCGGGTATGCAAGGACCATCCGGGGAGGTCCTCGTGAAGATGGGCCATATACTTTCAGCTTGGTACGCCACTTAGTGAATATTGGTTCTTGATCTTCAACGCACAGACAAACACCAGTGAATTAGTTCTCGTGATTTCAACTTGGCCCCCACACTACGCCTGACCGGCTTCAAAAGATCACGAATAAGTAATTTCGTTTGAACGCCACGGATGCTTGTGACCAATCAGACAGATTGTTTCTTCCAAATTTAACCCCAAAGGCAGTTGCCTCAACTAATAATGCAAACTAGGTTCTCGGTAACTCTATGGGTGCCCTGAAACATGCAGCTTCTAAACACGATCTACCGTTAGCAAACGGTTTTCATTTTACCTATATAAGACTTGAAGATTTCATTTCATATTGCTATTTATCTGATGTGACTTACTTCATTATCCGTCCAAGTCGTTCTTTCTACCAATTCTTGTCTCTCTTTATGTCCAAATGAAACACCTGTTGACAATCGCTCTTTGCTTCAGCAGCATCAATGCTGTCGCTATCACCAACCCTCACAAGGCTGCGGGACTTGACCATCCTGAAGGAAGCCTGCAATTCTTGAGTCTTCGGGCCTCAGCGCCCATAGGAACTGCTATCGGTCGCAACAACTGGGCTGTCACTTGCGACAGTGCACAGCCAGGAAATGAATGCAACAAGGCAATTGATGGCAACCAGGATACTTTTTGGCATACATTCTACGGAGCCAACGGAGATCCAAAGCCTCCCCACACTTACACCATTGACATGAAGTCAACTCAAAATGTCAACGGCTTGTCTATGTTGCCTCGGCAGGATGGCAACAGAAACGGCTGGATCGGCCGACACGAAGTTTATCTAAGCACAGATGGCACCAACTGGGGTAGCCCCGTCGCAACGGGTAGTTGGTTCGCCGACTCTACTACGAAATATTCCAACTTCGAAACTCGCCCTGCTCGCTATGTTCGTCTGGTCGCTGTCACTGAAGCGAGTGGCCAGCCTTGGACTAGCATTGCTGAGATCAACGTCTTCCAGGCTAGTTCTTACACGGCCCCTCAGCCTGGTCTTGGACGGTGGGGCCCTACCATTGACTTGCCAATTGTTCCTGCGGCTGCTGCAGTTGAGCCAACTTCGGGTCGGGTCCTTATGTGGTCTTCATACCGTAATGATGCATTTGGAGGTTCCCCTGGCGGTGTGACTTTGACGTCTTCCTGGGATCCATCCAGCGGTGTTGTGTCTGACCGCACTGTGACTGTTACAAACCATGATATGTTCTGTCCTGGTATCTCCATGGATGGCAACGGTCAAATCGTCGTAACAGGCGGCAATGACGCCAAGAAGACGAGTCTTTACGACTCACCGAGCGATAGTTGGATCCCAGGACCTGACATGCAAGTTGCTCGTGGATATCAGTCATCAGCTACCATGTCAGACGGTCGTGTTTTTACTATTGGAGGTTCTTGGAGCGGTGGCGTATTTGAGAAGAATGGCGAAGTCTATAGCCCATCGTCAAAAACATGGACTTCCCTGCCCAATGCCAAGGTCAACCCAATGTTGACAGCCGATAAGCAGGGAGTGTACCGTTCAGACAACCACGCGTGGCTCTTTGGGTGGAAGAAGGGCTCTGTTTTCCAAGCTGGACCCAGCACTGCAATGAATTGGTACTATACCAGCGGAAGTGGCGACGTGAAGTCGGCTGGAAAACGTCAGTCCAACCGCGGGGTAGCCCCTGATGCCATGTGCGGAAATGCTGTCATGTACGACGCAGTTCAGGGCAAGATCCTGACCTTTGGCGGCTCCCCGGACTACCAAGACTCTGACGCCACAACCAACGCCCACATTATTACGCTTGGAGAGCCTGGGTCAACACCCAAGACTGTCTTCGCTAGTAATGGCTTGTACTTTGCCCGAACCTTTCACACATCTGTCGTTCTCCCAGATGGAAGCACATTTATAACGGGAGGCCAACGATATGGAGTCCCGTTCGAGGATTCAACACCCGTTTTTACACCAGAGATCTATGTCCCTGATCAAGACACCTTCTACAAGCAGAACCCCAACTCTATCGTTCGCGTCTATCATAGCATTTCCCTTTTGTTGCCTGATGGCAGGGTATTTAATGGCGGCGGCGGTCTTTGTGGTGATTGTACCACGAATCATTTTGATGCGCAGATCTTCACACCAAATTACCTTTACGATAGCAATGGAAATCTCGCGACGCGTCCCAAGATCACCAAAACTTCTACGCAGAGCGTCAAGGTTGGTGGCAGGGTTACAATCTCGACGAATTCTTCGATTAGGAAGGCATCGTTGATTCGTTACGGTACAGCGACCCATACAGTCAATACTGACCAGCGCCGTATTCCTCTGACTCTGACGAATAACGGAGGAAATAGCTATTCTTTCCAAATTCCTAGCGACTCTGGTATTGCTTTGCCTGGTTATTGGATGTTGTTTGTCATGAACTCGGCGGGTGTGCCCAGCGTGGCTGCGACTATCCGCGTTACTCAATGATTTCTTAAAGTCAAGTTTGATGCAATATTTACTTTACTCAGCGATCTGTTAATTCAATTCATTGCCTTGTTTCAATTCACGTAGCCCTCCTTCTAAAAGGCGGCCATGTGCTCTTCCTATTGAGCAAAGTTGTGGATATGCATAACATTGTTTATCCAACGCGTGCAAGCTCCATCGCGTCATTCTTCTCTTGGACGTAGCAAAAGACCACCAGCAAGAAGAGTTCAACTGAATGATTTCAGTCTGACAACTACGCTAACAAGCTCGCTGTCAAAGGTCCCGGTGGCGTTCATCATGAATCGATAGTTTAATAGCCTTTTCCGCGTATGCTGTAGCAGGGAGAGCTTCCATCATCCGGTCCAATCACGAGAGTGACGTCAACGATTTTGAATTATAGAACTAACCCAATATGGTAATTCAATTGGATCCTAGGACGTCGGTCATTCACATGCTAACTGGTGTCAACACAACAGTAAGGTTAACCTGACCTGGGAGCTTGACATTTTACGCTTCATTGAAGATCAAATGATTCGGGGCTCCAGCCATCGATGCTCAAGGTCCAGAAAAGAGGTGACTCACTTGCTCTACTAGTCAGTCAGGATACGGTGAGTCGTGAAGAGAATTTCACTGGGGTCTAGACCTTGTCTATCTTCAGTTGGTCATTCGCATAGCGTTCCCAACCTCATGGTGGTTTGGACCCAGAAATGGCCAATGGCATTGATTTGAACATTTGTATTGTATCCATATTGTCTTCGAGCCATATCGGCCGAGTGGTGGGATAACTACCCTATATGGAGAAATGACTTGACGCGTTCAACTCATCAGACGCGTTACATCGGCAATTGAAATGCAGTAAAAGTGATGGTATTTTATTATCGCGTCTAATAATTCTGTTGACACAGTACATTAATTATTACTCTAATTTTGACGTGTTTTTGGTCCACGTTGCTGGAGTTGCTAGCCGACATATCATCCCAACTTATGTCCGTTAGATCAAACACATTTCGCTTCCCCCATCGTGCATCGGATCCGGGGTAAAGCATGGCTCTAATTAGATCAAATCGATATTATTGGCCAGAAACACTTTGAAAGCGGGCCTTTGCTCCTCTTGTCAGAATTGTACATTCAAGCTCAGTTATCCCATCTCTGTGCCTTTATGCCACAGCTCTCAAACATCTGTCAAACTCTTTCAAGAAACACGACACTACCCAATTTTTATTGCGATCTCTTACGCAAAGTCATCCCATGTCTTGAACCTCGGATGACACCCGACAACATACCCCTACCTTGTCCCCCCCGGACGACATGACCATCCCAACCAATAACTCCTACGGACGATAGCATCAGAACGAGAATAGCGTCAAAGTCAACAAGCTGAAACCCCGCCCGTTGGATCGACAAACCATGACCGAGTAGGATACACCCTTGCCAAAGACTGGTGGATAATTCGTCCTTCTCCGCATTCCTCATGATCGTTTGTGGCAGTTTCTCTTGCGCTCCAATCAGCGAGATGCGCTTCTACTCAACTGTCACGCGCTGTAGAATAGGCGTAAGTTAGCGTGTCTTCCCACTGTACTTATCGCGTTTGGCTCTGGAGTTTGCAACTAACTGTTGCAGCAACTGCCAGCCTTCTCCTCCCCATGGGGCACCTCATACGCTAACCAACACTTTATTCCGCGTGTCCAGCACGTTTGCTATCCCTGGTCTAACACTGTTACCAAGCAGTTCATTGGCGCGCAAGAAACCCCCAAAGTTCTTTATTTGTGCCGAAAACCTGGGGGTTCATTTAAGTTTCTGGGGTAATATGATATGCGAAAAACCATTAAATATCGAGGAGCCCGCTCTTTGTCGATCAATCCCCTTCTGCATCTGCTCAATCACTGATCAATTGACTTCATCATGAAACCCAAGGTTTACCAATTCCTCGTCGGAGTTTTCGCGTCCTTTGGATCGCTTCTCTTTGGTTATGATCTGGGTGTTATCGCCCAAGTCATTGCTTCGGAGTCCTACCAAAGGACCTTCAACACAGATGATGGTTCCCCCGAAACGTAAGACAAACACACAATCTGAACATTTCGTGATGCTGACCATGATAGCGGAGCTGTTGTAGCTTTGTTCACAGGAGGAGCCTTCTTTGGCGCTGGATTCGCAAGTCCCACTGCTGAATACCTCGGTCGACGATGGACCATCACCATCGGATCCATCATTTTCCTCCTCGGAGGCGCTCTTCAGACTGGTGCTCCTCAAATCTCATACCTGATGGCTGGTCGATTCCTCGCTGGTCTCGGTGTCGGTTTCTTGACCATGATTATTCCTCTGTATCAAGCCGAAATTGCCCATCCTTCGATCCGAGGTGCGTACCACAATATCCCCACTTTGAGTACCCAGTTTAATAAGCATAAATCAACTGACCTGATCGTCTCGCTACAACAATAGGCCGAATCACCGCTCTCCAACAATTCATGCTGGGTATTGGTGCCTTGATTGCTTCTTGGAGTGGTTGGGGTACATACATGCACTACACCGACAACCGACAATGGCGAATCCCTCTCGGAATCCAGTGTGTCCCTGCGCTCATCCTCGGTTCCCTCATCTTCATCTTCCCCGAGTCTCCTCGTTGGCTTATGGACAAGGGTATGCAGGAGAAGGCTCTGTTCACCCTGGCTCGTCTGCACTCCAATGGCAATGTCGATGACCCCTGGGTTCGCGCGGAGATTGAGCAGATTCAGGAAAGCATCGCCGACGAGCATGCCAACGAGGCCAAGTCCTACTTTGAGCTATTCCGAAACATGTCTTGCTTCCGTCGTCTTTTGATCGCTTGCGGTCTTCAGGCCTCCATCCAGATGACTGGTGTTTCCGCTATCCAGTACTACTCCGTTGCTATCTACGAGCAAGCTGGAATCAACGCTGCCGATGCCCTCAAGTACCAGGCCATTAACTCCATCATTGCGCTTATTGCCCAGGCTCTTTGCATCGCCTTCATTGATCGATTCGGCCGTCGATGGACTCTTATCTGGGGTAACCTTTTTAACTGCTTGACCTTTATCATCGCCACCATCATGCTGGTCGTCTACCCCCCTGGTTCCGGTAGCGCTGCTCAGGGCTGGGGATTCATCATCGTTACTTGGGCGTACAACTTCTCTTTCTCGGCTACGTGTGGACCTCTCTCTTGGATCATCCCTGCTGAAATTTTCGATACTCGTACTCGTGCCAAGGGTGTCAGTCTCGCCACCATGACCTCTTTCGCTTTCAACACCATGATCGGACAGGTCACTGGTATCGCCATGAAGGCTGTTGGCTGGAAGTACTACCTTGTTTTCGTCATTTGCAACTTTACCAACGCTCTTTGCGTCTGGGCTTTTGTACCAGAGACCAAGCAGATTCCTCTGGAGGAGATGAACTATCTCTTCACCCACGCTCCTTGGTTCATTCCTTCTGTCAACAAGAGCCAGTACACTGCCGATTACCAGGCTGACTTGGCTCGCCGGGCTGAGAGGATTGACGAGAAGCTGGCTGCGGAGCATGAGACCGGCGAGCACGTCTCAAAGATCTAAAGCTCACGGAGACTGGGCCACCAACAACTTTAGCTTTAGTGATCTTACAATATTCAATGTTTAGTCTAATTCAATAACTCGTACCATAATCACAGTGAGAACTGACGTGACAAAATGTTTTGATACTGCCGTGAATCTGCGTAAAATTGGTCGAGGGGAGTAAGCCAAATAAATCACATCGTCGGACCTTGCCGTGTTAACAACCTCTCCCTATTCTATCGTGTAGACCAGATAACAAGGGAAACAGAGGCAGAGAGGCTATCGCCAATTTGTCCAAGCCTCTGGCAGGCTACAGTTACCCCCTCTGTGGCTTACCTTGGTTGACTTACTCGACTTGATCAGTTTCATGGAATATTACGTCACTTCTCAGCAAGTGCATTTTGGGAACCACAAGATATTAAAAATCATGAATTTGACTAAGTACTGATGCCCATCGCAGTCGAAATATGCCAAGGGTAATAACTGACCAACCGGAATGCCAATGGGTACAAAAAAAGTACATGAATAACTCAGCGAATCGCAATTTCGTAGTAAAACACACTCCAGAAAAGACAAAGAAAGAAAGAAAACAAAAGCAAAATCTCAAGTGATACACATCCCGTGACCTTGCATTCTAGACCCAGATAACTCAGGACACAGGTAGCCTGTTGATCTTCTGCCTTCTGTCGTATTCGAGGACACCCACGCCGGCGGTCGTGTCAGGGAAGGTTCATGGTCGTATACGGATATCGTGGTTTGCCAAAGGGATACTCTTCCAGTTGCAAAATACTCTCTGCCAGAAACGTTGTCAGTCTCTAACAGTTTGGTCTACTTCCTGCTTGTGGTATACCTATGGTGCGTTCAAGATCTATAAGACCGCCGCATACAAATAGCTCTTCAAAAGTAAACTCTCGCTCGGTTCGGATGATCTGATTGGGTTCTCGCTGCCAATAATTGGTCGTTGCATCTGCACCTCGTGTCTCTATGATAATATCAAGACGGTCTCGGGTCTTGGTGATGGCGTTCTGTAGTTGGGAACTCGATCATCATCAGAGCCGGGGACGCTTGGCCATGATCGCCAGTCCAGGAATGTGCAAGAAAATATCCCTACTCCTGGGTCTCTTTTTGGCCCTTAAGAAGCATTCTGTTGAAGTCGACACACTCCTTGTGAGACTTGGTACAAGACTCGAATGTATCTGTGAACTTTTGTCGCAGAAAGACTCGGTAGAACTGTTTCCGCACATCACTGCTCAGATCATTGACAGCAGATACTTCGTATGGTACCTTGATCTCAGTGTACTTGACTCCATGTTTGATGCCGTCTTCAGTGGAAAATGAAGTCAGTTTAAAGGTCCCACCATGTCGTCGCTTCGAGAGTTTCTTCTGCGTCTTCTGGCGCAGATGGCGATAGAGTTTATCGAACGATTCCAAAGTGGCACTGTCGTCTCCCTCGGGGTATTCAAAGCCCTGAGATAGCCATCGCTCGCTATATCGCTTCATTGTCGGAGACATGAGGGCCTCATGAGCTTGCAGAACGGGGAACTGGGCGATGGCAAGTGCGTCTTGCATCATGTCCTTGTTGAATTCTTGTTCGTAGAACTGACGACGAATGTAATTCTTGTTCAGGACGTAGGTTTTCAGCATGCAAGGGGAGGCCTTGATGACGGAAGCAATAGAGGCTGGATCGTGCAGGCAGGTGAGGACCTGGATGCGTAGCTCGGGGGAGAGATCTTCAAAGGAATCCATTTTGGCGATGGCTTGATGTAGTCAGTTGATGAATGAATCTGATGACTGCGGTAGCTATAATGCGTACGCAGAGACGATTCTGACGATCGTGATCTGGGGATTGTAATAATGATGATGCGTCCGTTGGAGACGATGATACTCTGATAGAGGCGATGATAATACAATGCAGGCGATGATAATCTGATGGATGATGATGAGATTTGATGATGTGATAATGAGTCCAAAAGTGGATGTGAAGAGTGAAGAAGGTTTAAGAGGGGAAAAAGGTAGCGTAGGGAAATATATATGAAGAATCAAGTGCATCAAGGTTTTTTTCTCCCCTAGGCAACTACTGCAGAGTTTGGCAGAGTCAACAGCAATGAAAGTATAAGCCGACCTCTAAGCTTTAGGGGACAAAGATAAATAAACTAAGTTCCTGGTCTAAATGGCATAAACTGGTCTATACTTCTATCACCTGCACCCAAGTGGCCAGTTTCTATACGACCTGTCAGCCGCCTCGCGGTCCTTCAACTCCGACCAGCTTATCTAACGAGTAGTTTATGAGCCTAAAGAAACCGTAGCAACATGGCTTTGGGGTCCGGGGCATACTACAAGCTCGAAGCACGGCTCGTAACTCGGCTAGTCCTCTGGCGTGAACCTGTGCATGTATATAGATAGCTACAAGACGTAGTCGACTACAAGTGCAGATGCAACACGCTTCCAATAGAAACTATCACGGACACACAAACAATGGCTGGAGTGGTTCTAAACACGGCGAGAATCGTCTCGGGTAGGAGGATGGCATATACGGTTGTCGGCAGTGCCAGCTCGGCATCAGAAAGACAGGATGAACCTGCAGATCCCTTTCATCCGATCGAAGTCAATCTAGGAAGAGATTTAGAGGAAATTTATTTGTCGTGGAAATACAGTAGAGAACATGCCTCCTTTATTATTTGCGTCGAGGGGTATCGCGGGCTTAGTGTAAGAACGTCGCGTGTTGACGTCGTTAGTCAGAATAGAGAGAGGGCAATATCGTCAAGGAATTGGGATCGTGTCGCTCGAGATGTTCGTTCCGGCAATAGATACAATGATTTGGTATTTCAAATTCAGCAGTGGGAAAGAGCACAGGTTTTAATTAAAGAGACCAAACGTAGGACTGGCCCGATCGAGTCAATGCGAAGTGTGTCTTTCTTTGTTAAGGTCAAACTGATTGATGTTCGTGCCATTTTCTGGGGCTTAGATAGTCACGTTCTGATGTCCAAGGTCTAGGAACATACTGCTGTACAAAGGAATAGGCTACGGATACACAGTAACAGAGATGCTAATTTTCCATCCAGTATTCGTTATTAGTTGAACAAAACTATCATCTTATCGTCCAGTCTCATATTGATGAGGGTGATCGATTGTTGACCTGGAAGCACCCAGCCACCAACCTAACAATGAAAAAGCGACACCGGCAACTCAAAAATGTGCCCCACAACTTCTGCGGTAACAGAGACACTTTCCGCCGGCTGGTCATTTGAGGATGGGGCTCAAATTTGACCTGATAAAACCTGTTTGACGATGGCGAGCCTGTGGTGTCGTATTTATCACTGCTTATCAGATCTTTGACAAAACGAAGCCAGCAGGGAGGAGGGCGACAGGGAGCCTGGTTTTCGGAATGTACCAAACCGGATACGGTCACGTCGCCGAGAGGGAAAGTTTATGAACATCTGATAAGATAAAATTTACCCTTGCCAATGGTAGCTCCGTCGATCTTTACTTTTCCCAATGTTGGCTACAGACTCACTGTGTAAAAAGTTACGAGAATACTGTTGTTTGAAGCATAGTTGCCTAATTTCGGAGTCCACCCCCACGGGATGTGAATTGTTAGTTTATGCCCATTACCGAGTCTCGGTCCTTCTGGAACGATGGTATCCGCTCTTGACCGCTCCGCTCAATGCAATGCAACAAGGCAAGGATGAGGAAAACGTGGATGAAAGGAAAGCAGGGGTTGACATGAGACGAGGATTGCTGTCAGTCCGGGTCGTTCCGATCATGACATGCAAGTTCGGCAGTGACAGGAGATGTATCGGTAATACTACAGAACATCTGAGAGAACTGTAGAAACCCCATGTGATGCAGGAACCGATCTCGCTAGGCCTGTCAGTGCATGTAGCCATGTTACCCAAGTTCTCGATGTATCAAGTCTTGTTCAAACATTCTCTACTCTAAAGTCTATCCGTCATGCAACTACCACTGAAAGCTCTCTTCAAAATACTCTATCCGAGGCATAAACTCAACAGTCCGTGATGCTACCGCGCTTCTACTCTCATCAGCCATCTTAGCTGGGCCACTTGTGACTACCGCAAGACTGCCCTCATCTCCACTGACCAAAGCGTTGTCGATGATTCCTTCGACGTTCAGTCTCCCATTCCTCCACTCCGCAAGGTGACAAGTAGCTGTGTCATTAGATCTTGCACTGCTCCTGTCAGTCTCGTAGATAACGACTCTCACATGCTTGTTTTCAAGTGTATCACTCAACTCGTGATCGAGAACATCTTCAGCAAAAGCAGATTGTCGCACTGCCCAGTGGACTTCAACTAACTTCGGCCCAGTGGCCGAGGATGTGAGTTTGTTGAGGTACGAAAGTGGAACAGCAATACCGCTGCCTCCAACGATAAAAACAACTTTGTCAAACCTCTCCAAAGGTAGGGTTCTTCCATATGGACCATCTATCGCCACTCGAACTTGGGCTGGTTTCGGCCACCCTTGATCAGCATACTTTCTCAGTCGAGAAGTAAAGCTATCATATGGACGAATGAGGAACGTCATCTCTCGTTCTGTCTTCTCATACTCAGGTTCCATCTCTTCTGACCAGTACGATGTATGGCTTAGTAATGGCGCACGATCTGATAACGCGTATGTCTCTGGTTCTGACACCGACGCAACCGTGAAGGGATGGCTCTCCCAAAAGTTCCATCTGTTAAGCACCGAGAGGTAGTAAAACGTGCCGGGCTCGATTCTGTAGAAGCTTGAAGACACAGGAACGACTACCCTGACCATGTGGGCATCCTCGTTGTAAGTGATAAGAGCACGGGTGTTCCAGAAATTCGGATTAAAGGCAATAATTCGAATTGCACGAACAACTCGATCGAGCAGCCATATAAGGACTGGGATCCACACTAGGGGATCGTAGGCACCTTTGAAGATTGATACGTGCCTCGTGCGACGTTAGTCAGATGCCATATCAGTTGATGTGGTGTAGCTTACCCAAGCATTGCCACAAGGAGCAAGACCGATAAAATAATATGCGAGATAAGGAAAAACTCGTATTGTCGACGTCGCACCCAGAAGAACGAGAGACCAACAAGTAGACAAACGAAAATAGTGGCCTACCATACGTTAGTCATGAACGCGATAGCAGTCGGTCAACTCACCAGCTCGCCGGTCCACCAGAATTTCAGGTTCGAGATCTTCCAGAAATACTCCCAGCCGCCCCCTGTTGAGTCAGTAGCAGATCTTCAACAAGTCTATGTAGAGACATACTTTGGAAAATAATAATGATATATCCAACGGAGTGAATGAGAGATTGGACAGTGGCTACGCGACCAACCCAGCGATGGAAATTATTGTATGTTTTGAAGTCCCAGCCTGTTAGCCAGATTACAATGTTGTTCCGCATACCGAACAGCCAAATCAGAGGAAAGTTGGCAAACGCGATGATGCCTGTTCTATCGGAGACGTGCCGAAGGATCTGTAGCCATACAGAAGGGTAACTGAATCGTCTTGTCAGTACCAACCTATCTGCCAATGCTTCTTTGACTTATTGCTTAGAAACTCACTAGCCATAGCCCTCGAATATTTGATATCCGTGAATCGAGCAAAAGACATTAAGTATGACGAATAACGACAAGGTCACGGTTTGTATACGCGGGGGAAGAGTGCCGCAACCGCCAAAGTCCTGAACACAGCGTTGACCAAACGTTGCGGGAAGAAGTACATTACGCTTGAGCCACAGTCTTTCACGACTTTGTAGTGTGGATAGTGGGGGGAGGATCCGATTCCCGATGCCAACTGCGATGACCACAGCCCAGAACATCCCCATAGCCCAGCCGTAATAGTAATGATAGTCCCATATATAGTCGTGTGCAGCCTGGGTTTGTGTTAGGTAAAATGTCTGAAGAACATGACGACTATCTTTAGACGACTAACCAACGTTCGAACCCAAATCTCATAGTAAGCTTGTGACGGCAGCATTAGCGCACCATATCGATGAGCACGACTTGGTTCATTCGCGTCGAATATGATGATCTGAGCTCTCTGCTTATCTGTTATATCATCGATTATACCGTGTGGCGCCAGATATAGGTCGTATGTATCCTGGCATGTCTTGTTCATGCTACTTGATTCGTGCTGCCAGACATCCTCGGTACAATGAGCATCCCAGCAAAGGTGTAGAGAAGTCTGATAAACGAAACTCATGCATTCCTGTCTCGCAAAAAATACACCTTCTGGTGCATCGGCGAATTTGAGAGTCCGGAACGTTTGCCGGCAGGCTTTACCACATAATGCGGGGTCTGCCGAGGACGCTTCTACTGTTGCAAGGCCAGAGGCAAGAGAGGCGAATCCACATATCAAATTGCTCACTTTCAAGGATCGCATGTTTTCTCACATATGCGATATTGGGGCCGAGGTTTGAAGATGTAAAGATTGTTATCGTTCCTCGAGAGTCGGATGGTCAGCTTAAGGCCTGGTGGGTCCTACTTCTTCGTCACGTGGAGACATGGTCACATTGGCATTCGTTTGCAAACTGGCCGGTACAATGGGTGAATTCAATAATGGAAATTTCATAAAGTCACAAGCATGTTGCTTTTTGTTTGAGAGAAAAAGAAACACAAAATCACCAAGGGGGATGTTGCAGTTTAGAGAAAACGATGTCCCTGGCTTAGATCCTGCGCCAGGCGACTAGTTGTATATTAAGACATGTTTACTCAAGCTAGAGGCTGAGTTTTATTATTTTACAATAAATGAATGCTTTTGATAAATCGAAAACTTAGACGAATGATCTCCCTGGGAAGTTGTTCAAGAAAGTACTTGGAACATCTGAACCGAGAGCTTACTTGCGGTACAAGGCGGCCATCTTCTGCATGAATGTAGCCGGCTCTGTCTGAGTGTTGTTCTCCACTGCCTGCCCATTCTTGGGAACATCCACAACCTCACCATCAAGACCCTTGTTGTTGACGGCGTTCTGCTGCTTACCAAGATAGAAGTTGGGCATGAAGAAAGAGGCAATAAGAGGAATGCACGCAAAGACGATGGAAACAATGGTGATGTGACCGTTGACGATGGAGTAGGCACGAATGGAGCCTTGACGGATGGGATCGAAGAAGTCGTATGTCTTGAGGGTCTTGATGTTGCCGTAGATAGTGGCAATTGTTGTGTCGTCAACGTCAGGCATCTCGACGTGCATCTGATCAACCATCTGCTCGGTCCAAACGCTAGTGGCAATAGCACTACCGACACTGGAACCCAGAGTAGACCAAAGAGTGATGATGGAAATAAGAGAAGCGATGTCATCGTGGGGGACAGAAGCTTGGACACCAACTCGAACACCAACAACGTTGAGGGAAGAAAGACAAAAGATGAGCTGGGCCGCAACAAGACGGGCAGTGTCTTCAGTCATCATACCGTTGGGGTTAATGAGGAGACCGTAACCCAAAATTCTGGCTGCAGCACCAAAGATCATGAGACCCTTATATCTATGAGACACGCGGTGGATGAGACCAACGATAGGTCCTACCAGACAAAGACCCATGGTGGTGATGCCAAGGAAGATGGTCCACTGGTATGTTGTCCACTCCTTGATAATGAGGATGTAAGACGAGAAGTAGGTGTTGCGTACAGACGAGGCCATTTGGTTGAAGATGTGGATGATGACACCAGCGATGAAAGCTCTGTTCTGGAGAATGCGCTTGGTCATCATTGGCTTAGGGGCGAGGAAGTACTCGTAGAGACCAAACAGGATGAGAATGACGAATCCTACAACAATCATGGCAACCATGCTGGGGTTGTTCCATCCGCCCTTGGCACTCTTTGCCAAGGTGATAGGCAAAAGAATAAGAGAGAATGCAAAGCCAAGAAGGATAAGACCGACGATATCGATATCAATCAGACCGCGATAGGCAAGCTTGGCCCAATAAGTCAAGTTTTTGGGCGTGGCCTCAGTGCGACCAGTTCGCACATCCTTGGAGTCGGCCATGGTGACCATTCCTGCCTTTTCACCACGACGTTGCATCGTGTAGAGGGTAAAAATGGCAGGAAGGAGGAGAACAGGGACAAGAATGGCAAACATGCCGAGACCCCATCGCCAGTCCTCGTAGAAGCCTTCAGCGATGAAGCCGTTGACAGGCACCGTGACGATAAATGGCAGCGAAAGGCAGGCGCTGAAGAAACCACGCCATTCCAATGGTGTCAAATCCGCGACGATAATGTCGCTGAGAAGATCAAGACCTGACTTGCCAACCGAGGTGAAGCAGATGCCGATCACATACGAGGTAAAGCCAGAAGCACTAGCAGCGACCGCAAAGCCTACGGCGTAAAAGACGAGAACCACAACATAAGTCGTAGGTCGCGATGTGATATCGGCCAGCTTTCCAATGAAGGGCTTGCTAATGGCACGAATGATCTGTCCAGCCGTGTTGACGGTACCAAGCTGACTATGAACACCAAAAGTGGAAGCGGCCAGCGTGCCGAAAATGGTGGTGGTGATGCCCATGTCGAGCGCGTAGGCAAACATAGTCAAGCCAATAGAGACACCCAGCAGCCAGAGCAAGATCTTGCCCTTCTTGCCAGACTGGTAGAGGACCTTGTTGAAGGCTTCGACCCTACCGACACCAATCTCCTTGTGTTCATCGTCGGATACGGGGGCGTTTGTGGCATTGTAATCCTTCTTCTCGTTGAGTTCGAACATTTCCGGCGAGGTCTGGGTTTGCGGGGGAGTTTGGGACTCTGGACCCGATGGGTTGTTGGGCGCTGACATTTTGAGCAATGGATTGAGCTTGTGCTCTAGACCGACAAACGACAGCGCATGGAAGAATTGTTAAACAGATGAATCAAGACAAGAAAGAAGGGAGGGAGAAAAGGTGTTCTAGTTGCATCGGCAGCCTCTTGTTTTTCTGGCCTGATTTTTTCTCACACTACAAAGAAGTAGAAAGCTGTTGGTTGTGTTCGCCCCCTAGACTACAAGACCGCTGAACAAAAGATAGAACCAACAGGCAATGCCAAGGGACCAGAAAAAGAATACAGGGTCTCGCCGCCGTTGTTCGGGTCTGTGAAAGCCAGGGTACAGCACTGTCGCATGCTGGCGTAGTTTTGGTCTAGTCACTGGACTGAAAAACCTACAAGGGATCAACATGCGTGGTTTTTCGTGAAGAGATTATCTGATCTTTCTTCTATCCACTCATGTTGGTTGACTCTGCATAAAGCCAAGATTATCACATACTTCCATCTAATCAGATGGTCCAGCAGAGTAGGGATCGGCATATGAGTGGGACAGACGGGTCGATCTTTACTATGTCCAGAATAGCAAGACAGTATAATGTGACAGTAAAAATAACTGTGACATGTGCACATCCCACGGCGCCGAAAGAAACCTTGTACTTGTTCCTGATGCAAGCTGTCTCGGCTCAATGCTGGAAATCAGATCGGTATGAGGTAAATCGTCCGAGCATGGCTTTTGCAAGCGTGGGAGACTGCAAGGGAGGCAAATTTTTCGTGATCAACCCTGTCGACCAACAGTCAGGTGTGGACTTGAGCTTGTGATGTCGGTAATGCAGCTAGTACTAAGCTTAACTCTGAGAGACTAAGCTATTGAGTCACTTTACGCCGCCTCAGACCAGATTTAGCTAATTGACTTTTTGCACCTCAAGCTTATGTTTCAAACCTTCCAGTACTCCTCCAGCTGCTGTTGCCGATCTTGTTGCACTGGCGATCTTTACTGTCCGTTATTACCCGAGGCATGGTTCACAGGAAACCGGTTCATCGGGTAACGTTGCAAGGCATGAGAGTGTAGATCTTTGGCTTATTATCAATCTGATCGTTCCGCTATCGCAGACTCATGTCAACATGTCATGAAACAAGACGTACTCACATGTAATGCATTACGTTAGTCAAAAATAATGAAGTAATAATTTCATCCATATTAAAAATGAGTACGGAACAGAAATTCTAAAAATAGTCCAAGAATACGAAACAATGCTCAAAGAGAAATCTTTGCAGCATCACATAATGATCTAAAAATACTACCCGGCTGGGCATAAAGCTCAGAAACAGTAGCAAACTCGACGACTCGTCCACTGTCCATAACAACAACCTTGCCGCAAGTAGAGACTATAGTATCTAGTCGATGAGCCACAGTAAGAACTGTCGCATCGCCCACTACTTCATTAAGCATGGCTTGAAGCTTTGCGTCTGATCTACCATCGATAGAAGCTGTGGCTTCGTCAAGAATAACAATCTTTGACTTGCGCACGAGGGCACGTGCAATGGAGATCAAGGATCTTTGTCCTTGTGATATATTGGACCCGTTTTCTTTGACTTCTGAATCGAGGTTGAGGCTTGGTGCGTCGCTGCTTGATTCGGAGTCTTGCTTTTCGTCATCCGGGTTTGAAGGCATTTGGCTTAGACCAACGCGATCTAAGCATTGCCGAAGCCACTCATCGTCGTATTGTTGGAAGGGATCGAGATTATAGCGGATCGTGCCAGCTAACAAGACGGCGTCTTGGCTGATAACTGATAGGTTGGATCGAAGGAGGTGGAGGCCGATTGTGTGGATGTCGACACCATCGATAAGAATTCGGCCGTTCGTAGGTTCGGTTATTCGAAGCAGAGCGGAGATTACTAGTGATATATTAGCAACAGTTATGTAGAAAATGGTCATCGGGGATTTACATGTTGTCTTGCCAGCTCCTGTGCGACCAACAACACCAACCTTTTCGCCAGGCTTAATATCTAAGTTTATATCCTTGAGCGCAGGGTCCAAGCCGGGACGATGACTGAGGGTAAGAGACTGAAACTGAACATGTCCAGCAGTCGGCCACTGACTCGCTTCCAACCCCTTGTCAACTCGCTCGACCCGATGCTCAGGCTCCTGCTCAATGTTGTAAGCATAATGAAGCATTCTCTCCACCGAGTTCATGTTGTTTTCGATCTCTGCACTTTGTCGAATCATGTTTCCAAAGACTGCTTGCGCGGTGACGATGTACGACAGGACTACACCACCAGAGGATGGATCAATGGTACCTCGTAGACCGACAACCAGCAAACCTGCGGCCAGGACGAGAGTTGCACCACATAGATCAAGACGCAGGTTGAGCCATCTCTGGCACGCAACCGAGAGCCAGTAAGCCGTATTCTCCGTGTCAATCTTTCGGGCATTATCGTCGACGAAACGAGGTACTGCGCCAAACGCCTTGAGTGTTGGAAGACCAGAAAGAGACTCTCCAAAATGCTCGTAGATACGACTTCGAAGCAAATTGTTGAGGCGACGAAGCTCTCTCGATGAGGGCCGATAGTACATTCCAGTCCACGTGTATATCAACAACAAAGCAAAAGCGATAGCCAAAAACGCTGGCACGATAATGCTCACGACTATAATCGTGCCAAGAACCTGCACAAACGTAGAAATGAAGAGTCGCAAAGTCTCACCAACCACATTATCAACAGCATCGACATCTTTGCTAAACCGGTGTGTAATTCTTCCCTGGGGAGTGGTATCAAAGAAGGCCACTGGTGCGAGCAACACCTTGGACATGGAAGCATGGTGAAGCTTGTTGGAGCACCAGAAGCAGAACAGTGCAAATGTGGCGCTCATACAGAATAGACCAAGGGATTGGCCTGCTCCAAAGGCTGCGTAGCCGCCCATGTAGGCATCTTCGGAAATGGATGTGTACTGATTCTTTTGCCACCAGCTCAGCCAAAGAGGCGATACAATGCTGGTGCCTTGATAAATCGCGATAGAGAGCAGTAGAAGAGGAACCGTAATCAGTGCGTTGCCAAACTGAGCGTACCGAATATAAGTCTTGCCGCTGACAGAGCCGACGACTCGTTCTTCTGTTTGCATCACTTCTTTGCCGCGTGTTGTGGATGGGTTCGTCTTGGTCTTTTCATTTAGGTCTTCCTTCTCGGTGACCTTCTCATCAACAGATTGCTCAGAGCCATGGCTGCTAGCCGTCTCAGAACCCGGGTCTGATTCTCCAATCAAAGGTTGAGATCCAGCAAATTGGGTAAAAGCACCATTCTGACTCTGCAGCTGCTCATACGAGCCCTGCTCTGAGATACGACCCTTCTCCATGTAGACGATATGATCAGCCTGTCTAGCGAAACGGATTGAATGGGTGACCAATACGATCGTACCCTCGTTGTTGCGACGCGCCTGATTGACAACCATGTCAAAGACACGAGCACCAACATGAGCGTCCAAAGCAGAGAAGCAGTCGTCGAGGAAAAGAAGCGAGCTTCTACCATATATGGCCCTGGCAAGACTGATACGTTGCTTCTGGCCACCTGAAAGTGAAACACCGTTCTCACCAACGACGGTCATGTCACCATCGGGCAAGACCTTCAGGTCTGGGTGGAGGCAGCATCTAGTGAGGACTTCGTTATACCAGGCGTGGTCGAAAGGTCGTCCAAACACGATGTTTTCTCGTACAGTCTCACTCAGAAGCCAGGCACTTTGAGGTGCAAAAGCTATCTGAGACGAAGACTTTTCGAGACCCAGGTGGAAGGATCGTGCTTGTACGAGCTGCAGATCGCCCAGAAGAGCTTTCAACACTGATGACTTGCCGGATGCGACGGCTCCGACGATGCAGACGAGTTGATTACGCTTAACCAAGAATGAGTCGAGCCATAGTCGCTGACTGGTGGTAGATGTCTCTGGTTCCCTCTTCTCATCCGCGGCTAAGAGCTGCTCATCATCGTGAAAAGCAAAAGTAGCATCTTCAACTCGAATCACAGTATCTGATTCTGAATTTTCAGAAGCATAACCCAAATCAGCCTGTGGAGCCGAGTTCTGACCATCAGTTTTGATATCAGAAGCAAGCATGAACATAGCCAAGCGTTCCAATGCAGCTCTAGCATCAGCAACAGCCGAAAGAGCAGTAGGCAACGCCATAAGGGGTGTTCTTAGAAGCATAAAGTAGGCAAGTCCTGAAAAGACAACTCCGGCATCCATGCCATTTTTAGACGTCGCTCCGTAGCAGACAATACTCACAACAGAAGCCAAAGTCGGAGCTGTGTAAGAGATTGCTGTGTTGAGCGCTCTTAGGAGCATTCGCTTCCGGATATAGACAACTTCGTCAGCTCGCAGTTTTCCGATCTTGGAAAGCAAGCTCTCTTCGTAAGCATTTGTCTTGACGAGGCGAATTGCTGATACAGCTTCAACAACAGCCTTGACGCGTGCGTCAGTAAAAGGCATACTTCCTCGTCGAAGAAGTAGAAGCCGACGCATCATGAATGACTGAAGCGGGTACAGCAAGGCAAGCAAGCCAAATCCTGGCAATGCGCTGTATCCCATTGTCCATACAGTCAGGGCGAAGCAAAGCAGCATCTGAAAGATACTCGTCCAAGCAACATGAAAGTATCCACAGCAAAAGTCTACGCGCGTGACATCAGCGCTGATAAGACTCATGAGCTTGCCCGTTCCAAGGCCATGTTTCAATTTTGCGCGCTCGCTCAGCTGTGTAGTTGCCCTGCGATAGATAACGTGCATTAGAGCACCCCGAAGCAGGATTCCGGTTGTGTAAGAGCGGTAGAAACCGTGGACATTGGAAGAGACTGAGAAGACGAGAAGAAGGAACAACCCGACTGCATAGCCAAAGCCTGAGCGAAGGCCTTGCTGCGATGAGTCTGATAGGGTGGCAATAAGATAGCGGATGAGAAGGGGAGAGATGATCTGGGATAGATCGCCTGCCAATTTCAGGATCCCGCCTATCCAGAACCATTTGAAGCAGACGTCGTTGAGGGCCAACGTCAAGACAGTCGTGTCGGTTGTATGTCGTGCCCAGAACGGCCGCCATGATAGTGGGTTCTTGGAGTTGACTGGCTTTCTACCGCGGTTGGTAGCAAGTCTTGCAGCCCAAGCCTCTTCAAGTCGATTTGAGTGGTCTTCTACCAATCTGTGACTTGGCATATCATACAAGTCGTCAGTTTGAAGGGGTCTCGTATAACCCGTTCTCAAAAGACGACCCAGCCAGTTGAATGTCAAGACTGATAGCCAATTGGCGTTCGCCTCAGGGAGGGGAAGCTTATCATGATGTCCATTGTTCTGGTCTTCGACATTTCCAGGCGAAGGGGACGATTTTGGTGCAGTAAGGCACTGCTCAATTGGCGTTGTCGATAGCAGCGGTACCCTTCTGTACCACTTCCTTGGAGGGAAGCTCTTCCCATCGTTGGTCACCATGGCTGGAGTTGACAGTTGAAACAAGTCTTTCCAGACTAGAATCCACGTCTTGATGTTCGGCTTCTCTCAAAGGGTCCAGACATTCAACGGGTCCCAGAAGGGAGACCAATTCGCTAGACGTCCGTATTCGGAACAGGTCTTCAAAAACAAATTCATAAACTGTGTGGGTACATAAGTACCGGGCTCGGCGTGTAGATCAGTTCAGGGTTACATTACTAGTGACTAAAGGATAAAACATGGAATAAGCTTACAGTGCTCCGTACGGCCGGGCTACTGCTCAAGTTGGCTTAAGGCCGGTACAGCAGCCCACTACCGAGTGGGATAGTGGCCGATCCCTGAAAGTCTTAATTTTATGCCTAACGGCGGCGGTGGAAACAAGCATAATTTTTAGTAAAAAGTATGACGTGTGGGTGCAGCACATTACAGAAGAAGGAAGCTCACATTTCAAAATACGACATGTATGTACTGACCGAGGAAGGATGAGATCGAGATATGCAGGTCGGTTTCTTGAGCCGACGAATGCTTGTGACCATGTGCTTTGGGAGGATTGATCAGCGCTGGAAAAGCCCCAAGTTGACACCAAGGTTTCATTAGAACGTCAGTGACCTTTTCTTGGCCAGATTTGCCCTGGGTCTGATGATCTGGGGCACTGCACAGTCAAACATACCACATGGTAAGTATGTAATAGGAGACATTGCTTTCCGAATGAAAGACGTAGTAAATGATGATGATCGCCGAGGTTGGCCAAACAGAGTCGAGTAAATGTGAATGACCACGATATAACTACCGAGCTGTACCGCGTCTCGGCTCTTGTGATCTTGGCTATTGCGATTGTTAGAACTTCCAATCTCGTACTTTATCTATCTATAACACGATCCATTCTGTAAGTCTCCCCTTGGGTACTGTTGCTTAGCAGTATCTAACATATACCCTAGACCGAACAAAATGGCACCAGGACCTATCGACGCCATTCCCCCACGCAACCCGACACCACCAAAAGAAGCATGGGAAACCTCGAAACAAACTTCCTTCAGACTTCCGGACGGCAAAACGAATATCTGGATTGCCAATGCTGACAATGACTATCTCGTTGGATCTGGCAACAACACCCTAGCGCGATGGTCAACAGACGAACGACAAACCAGAATCTCTCCTCCCATGATCAATGATGACCGAGCACAATTTGGTCCAGTTCTTGAGCTGGAAATATTCAACTCAGATGTCAATGATCCAAGCTCACCTTTTGCTTCACACGGTGAACATGGCGATTTGGCCTTGACATGGGCTTCTGTCTATGCTCTATGGGTTCATCCCGATCATCGAGACGAAGACTTGATAGCCATCTCAATTGACAGCCAGAAAATCGGCGAATACATCAGAAGCACAGGATTGGGTGTTTTGTCCCCTTACTCTTCGACATCTACACCACGAGAGACTGTTTACTGGCTGTCTCATGATACATTCTGGCAAGGCGCTGGAGCACCAGACTCTCAGCACTGGCTTCAATCGCGACCCGAAGTGACAAACTTCCCTGGCTTCAATGGCACAATAGGTGTTTTTGCTAGTCAATTGGGATTCACACGCAAAGGAAATGTGTGCACCGTCCATCCCGTTCGACCTCCGAAGCCCAGACCCGGCACTGTCATTTACTCTCGTTACATCGTGGAACTAGGTCAACAGCTCCAAATCCGTCACATTGACGCTTCAAACCCAGCGCACTTTGAAGCCTACAAAAGCTGGCAGAACTCAGACCGCGTCAACAAAGCGTGGAAAGAGCGCGGCCCAGATGAACATCACCGCAATTACCTCGCCAACCAACTGGCTGACCCGCATTCCATGTCGTGTGTCTTTGAGTGGGACGGCGAGTTGGCGGGCTATACCGAGATAGGATGGGTAATGGAGGACAATGCATCGTGCTTCTTCAGATCAGCTTGCAACATCACTGTAGGTGAGCATGATCAGAACAGTCATATCATTGTCGGAGAGGAGCGTTTCCGCGGAGGAAAAAGGTACCAAGCTGTGGCGACGAGCATCAAGCACTGTTGCTTCCTACGGGACCCAAGAACTAAACAGGTTATTGCGGAGCCTGAATACGATCTAAACCATGTCCAGATCCAGGACAGGTTTTTGCCGCAGGAGAGGAAGAAGAGGTTCCATCTGCCACACAAGACGGCTATGCTGTTTGCCTTGCAGCGTGAGCGATTTTTCCAAGAGGCACACTTTGTTTAGTCTTTTTTTCTCGTATGTAGCTTATGCAGTGCAGATCGAATCTACTGATTGATAAAAAAATTTGATTGATAAAATTTCTTCTCGTGCATGTGTCATGTCATAATGTAACATCGCTTGGGGGGTTGGACCTTGTTGGGAGACAATTCACAAGCGGCCGCCAGGGATCGACATAGAGTACGTAACAAATTCATGGTTGCATCCCATGTCCAGCCTAAAGACATTAGACCAACCGTAATCTTATCAGATCATCAACACCCTCTTGTTTCTTCTTGCACTGTGTCTCCGAAATGAGCTATGGAACCTTTTTTGCATCGGATGTTTCACTTGTTATGGAGTTCACGTCAACCTTCCATTCTTGGGGTCCATCTGGGATGACATACTGTGTGTAATACCGGCATTCCACTTTAGCTCATCGAGGTGGAAATCGTCATCAATGTGGTCCTTGTTCGGGCGATAACGGCCGGCGTAATTTTGTCAAGGGCCTGGCTTATACCGTTATCTGATCTGATTTGATCTGATCCATCTTGGTAGGTGATCACGTAAACACCACAGTGAAACATCACGACTGCGACATTCGAGTCACTTACTCGTAGATACTGGGTGTTAGCAAACGAAACGATCAAGACCATGGACACTGGATCCTCTGTTGAACGGCCGCCCGTTACGCAGCTTCGGCCACTGCATACGTACCAGCAGTCTCTGCAGTCTTCGAACGATCAGCTCCTACACTGGACCAGCTCGTTTGAGCCAAGACCTGATCAACACACTGCAATCAAAGCGTTCGTGAAGCTCGTTTCTCGACTCATCATCCTTGATGAGGGAGAGAGCTTTTGTATCGAGGACTCACAACGTGGTGGATATATCTTGGCACATTCTGCAGCTGATAATATCGACTTTGTTCAATGTGCATCGAACGAGGATATTCCCACTCACTTCTCTATTGGCGAAGGAAAAGTGAGCTCCCAATGCATTTAGAGGCGATGAAAGGCAAAAAAGACACATGTTAACAGATTTATAGGATGTGCAGCTTCACATCGGAGCTCATGCCGAAATTCGTCTGACAGTAAAGTCAAGAACAGTACCTGAAGCTGCTCTCCAAGCACTCGGATCTATGTTCGAGGATATTCTTCGACAAGAAAGCCAGACTGGACTTTCTGAATGGTCTCAACCTTCTGTCCTCAACTTCCCACCCAGGGCCAGTCCAATGGATCTTGCTCATCAAGATGGGACTCACTCAGATCATTACCCAAGCAACGCGAGCAGTGAAGGGGAGAAGACCGGCTTCCTGCATAGCTGGTTCGAACAACGTGCAGTTGAAAGCCCTGAGACGATCGCAATTGACTATCTGACTGATATCGATAGTAGCAGCCGAGTGCAGCTTACATATCGACAAGTTACCGACATTACCACTACTCTGGCTACCAAGATCGCAGAATCAACTGCAAAGTCGTCTCAGCCGCTCAAGACAGTTGCTGTTCTCATGGGACCTTGTCCCGAACTCTACGTTTCCTATATCGCAGCATTGAAGGCTGGAGTTGCGTTTTGCCCCATTGCTGTCGACGCACCAAGAGAAAGGAAAGAAGCCTTAATGGCTGACTTGAAACCAGCTGCACTGTTAACGGTTTCGTCGCTTCGAAATTCAGACAGCTTGCTAGATTCAACGGAGATTGTCGATGTTACTCCTTACCTCGCTTATGGCGACGCTGAACCACCGCACCTATCATCTGATCCAACTACGGTTGACGACATCGCCTACATCCTTTACACATCTGGAACAACCGGCCTTCCAAAAGGAGTAGCAGTCAGCCATCGTTCCGCCTCGTGCACTATCTCATCTATGAGCGCTCACTACAAGTTTACTCTCCCGCCAGCTGGAAACAAACCAGTTCGATGGTTTCAAGGCGCAGCACCAACCTTTGACATTTCTCTCTTTGAGATCTTCTGGACCCTCAGTAGCGGATCTACACTCTGCTGTGCACCTAGGCATCTCACCCTTCACAGCATTGACAAGGTTGTGACGACGTTGGAGGCTGACATCACGAATATCACGCCCAGCTTTGCGAGCCTTTTGGACCCCCACTCGATCAAGGGGTTGATGGTTGGTGGTGAGACACTGAACGCAAGACTTTTGCAAGACTTTGCACAGCGGAACCCGACGGGAGATGATGATATCACGTATGTTCCTAGGGGCATCTTCAACGGCTATGGCCCTACAGAGACAGCTATTTACTGCATTGCGCAAGCTCATGTCCCTGACAACCAGCGAGGCTCAGTCATCGGAACACCACTGGTGACTTGTGGTGTTCTCGTTGTCGAACAATCAGTAACTCGAGAGGGTCAATCTCTGGAGCCTGTTCCAATGGGTGCAGTTGGAGAACTCGTCATCACAGGGCCTCAAGTGAGCAAAGCTGGTTACCTCAACCGCCCAGAGGAGACTGCTCTGGCATTCATCCACGATCCAAAATGGGGTCGAGTCTACAAGACCGGAGACAGAGCAAGAGTAGTCTTTGATTCCAATGGCTCACCCGTCATTGAGTTCCTGGGCAGAATATCTGACGATCAGGTCAAGCTCAGCGGGCGTCGAGTCGAGCTTGGCGAGATTGAAGGTGTGCTAGCTAGCAAGGTCGATGGTGTGAGAGAGACTATGGCCTGTGCGTGGAAGCAAGGTGCAGAGTCTGGTTCAGAAAAGGTTGTGAGTCTGGTAGTTGTGGATTCTCGTACTGGGATGAGCTTCGAGGATGTTCACCAGAAGTGCTTGGAGGCTGCGGAGATGCATCTGCCGGATTATATGAGGCCTTTCAGAATCTTGGAAGTCGACACGCTTCCAAGGTCTGCTTCTGGAAAGGCAGATCGGAAGGCTGCTTTGAGGATCGTGAATGATGCTTTGGCGAAAGACGGTGACCTGAATCATCAGAAGTCTAGCCATGGTGACATCTCACATATGCTTCAGCCTTTGGACGATCCCGACGATGCTAAGCTGGAGGAAGAACTCATTTCAATTGTTCGTGGTGTCCTTGGACATAGCTCCACGAACGAACCTGCCATCACATCTGCAACCATTCTAGCCGATGCAGGCATCGACAGTCTTCGAGCAATGCGCATCTTGCGAGATATCAGAACGCGATGGCCAGTTTCTGAACGTTCTCTTGGTACATCAAACCGTGCCAGACTACAGCCATCACTTGCAGTCCTTCTTGACGCCAACGCCACTATCCGTTCCGCCTTCTTCCCCAGCCCGCAGGGTTTAGATTCATCGCCTTCTTCTAGCAGTAGGGACTTTGAAACCAAAGCCAAGCTTGAAGCTTTCGCTGCTAAGCACTTACCTGAGGTCGTTGACAAGCTTGGCTTGGAGGAATCTGATATCGAGAAGGTCCTCCCTGCCACCAGTACTCAAAGTCAATTGGCTGTCAGTTTCGCTATGGACAAGCGCAACTACATCAGTCACACAGTCTTGCGACTCAAGCCTGGCGTCAGTACTCTTGCTTTGAAGGATGCTATTGTCGCTGTGCTTTCCCGGCAAGCCATCTATCGCTGCGCGATAATGCCCTGCGACGATACTCTGTCGCCTTTCGTGCAGGCCGTCTTGACCGTTGATGCTTGGAAGGGATTGATCAGAGACTCCAATGTAGTCTTGCGCAAGGGAGGTGAGCATGCCTCCGATGCACAAACATGGACTGATCTTGCCCAAGAGGAGCTCAATCTTGAAGCTCAAAAGTTGTATCACATCCAAGTCATTGATTCGGAAGACTCCAACAGTAGTGACCTTTTGGTCATTAGTGCCGCACATTGCATCTGTGATGGGCCCTCTCTTGAGGTGCTGATGAGCGACATTGCCCGGCAGTATGCTGGCCTGGAGCCTCTTCCAAGACAAGGAATCTTCGAGTCTGTCTTCAATTGGGCCTCCAATGTCAGCACAGACACGGATTACCTGTGGCAGAAGGCTCTCGAAGGATGGGAGACTGAACCTCTTGGAGCTATCAGCGGCAACAATGTCAAGCCACCAGCTGCTGGCGCTCGTCAACATTCCATGGTTCAGCATTCCAGCAACATCTCTTGGGATGTTCTTGAGTCCAAGAGCCGAGCACTTGGAGCCTCGCCTCTCACAATCCTCCAAGCATCCTGGGCTATGCTCTTGCACATCCTTTCAGAGGCGGATACCGACGATGTGACTTTTGGTAGCGTCCTATCAGGACATGACGCGTTCATCCACGCACCGACTTTCTCTGTTGTTCCTTGTCGCACCGCACTGCCCGAGTCACAGTCGGTACGCCAGCTCATTGACAATCTGATGGGCCACTCTCGGTTTGCCCAGGGTCATAGACACACTTCCTTCGGCGTCTTCAAGACTCTTCCATACAACACTGCTCTCGCCCTTCAAGCTTATCCTTCATCTGAAGATGGTGTTCAAGGCACCACTCTTTGGACGAATATCTCGAATCCTGCTATACGTTATGACTTTGCCATGTTCGCAGAAGTCTTCCCCACGAACCCCAACTCTGCAGATCGCAATGGCAAGTTTGACGACGTTTTCTTCAAGGTGACTTACCGTGACGAGACGTTCTCTGAGCTCTCCGCTTCTTGCATCGTGAAGCAATTCGCGGCTCTTACTGAAGTCATACTTCGGTCGGTTCCTGATGATCTAGTACAGACACTACCAGCGCGCATGGAACGATCCTTGTTGTCCGCTGAAGGAACAATCCCTGCACAACACGATGTTGAGGCGATGCCCGTAGATATACGTGAGACTTACGAAAGGACTCAAGTGCTGCATGCTCAGTTCGAAGACCAGGCTGTGGCTACACCTGACCTCCTAGCTCTCAGCTTCTACTCCTCTCTGGACGCATCTCCCGTTGAGTTGAGTTATGCTGAGCTTGATGCCCGAGCTAACGGTCTAGCCAACATCCTCCGCGAACAAGACATCGACATCATCCCAATTTGTATGGAGCGCAGTGTCGAGCTCTATGTGTCGATTCTGGCTATCATCAAAGCTGGATCAGCTTGGTGTCCTATCGACACTACATCTCCTGTTCAGCGACGAACGTCTCTCATTGCAAGAGCACAAAGCAAGTTCCTGCTTACGAACACCGTGTCGCTTCCGCTGGTCGAACAATGCCTTGAGCAAGGGACTTTGAAGGATGTTCAGGTTATTCTGGTGGACAAGTACGCTGACTGCAAGACGTCTGTTCGAGCCAAACCACGAGCCAGAATTTCATCATCAAAGGTCAGTGGCAAAGACTTGGCATATCTGCTCTGGACATCCGGAACAACAGGAGAGCCCAAGGGTGTCATGATCCAGCATAGCGCCGCCGCTGAAGCTATGCGCGACCTGCAAGTACAGGTCGAGCATGACGACAAAGAACAAGTTCGTACACTTCAGCTCTCAGCTTATAGCTTTGATGTGTTTGTGCAAGATTTGTTCTATACTTGGGGCTTAGCTGGTGCTGTCATTAGCGGTACCAGGGAGCTCGTTCTTGGAACGTTCACCGAGTTTATATGGAAATCTCAACCAACACATGCCCATCTCACGCCCTCTTTCGGTGCCAGCATAGCTGTACAGGAGCTCAAGGGTTCTACCTTACAGTATGTCACTTTCATCGGCGAAAAGCTCACTGAAGATGTCGCTGAAGCTTGGGCGGCTCCGGACATTACTACTCGTGCTTACAACACATACGGTCCAGCCGAGAACGCGGTTGTTTCGACCATGAGGCGCTTCTATGGAAAGAGTCGCGACGATGCTAAAGCTGCAAACGTGGGTTTCCCTTTGAACCCATGTACAGCTTATGTCATGCGCGAAGTCATTACAGCCGAAGGTACGAACCGGTGGGAGCTTGTCCCACGGTATGGAGTCGGCGAATTAGCTCTTGGTGGCGCGCAGGTCGGTAAGGGATATCTCGCGAACGAAGCCAAGACGACAAAGGCTTTCATCCAGGGTGGTCCTGGTATTGACGAGCGGATCTATCTGACCGGTGATCTTGTCCGATTGAACGACCATGGCTTTGAGTTCCTCGGCCGAAACGACGACCTTGTCAAGATCACTGGCATTCGTATCGAGTTGAGTGAGATTAGCGCTGCGTGCGCAAGTTTGAAGGACGATGATGCAGCTATTGAGCACGTTGAGACTCTATATCTCCAGAGACCTGGCGCTCCCGCCGAAAACAACAACAAGGTCGTTGTCACGTTTGTTTCTGTCAAGGCTGCAAATGTCGACACTAGCAAGATCAGGACACAGGTGTTCAAGAGGGCGAAGGATCTTTTACCCTCTTACATGGTTCCTGGCCATGTCGTCGTTTTGGACACGACTATGCCTAGAACCGCTTCTAACAAGGTTGATCGAAAGGCGTTGCAGGCTATTTATGCCGAGTCGGATCTGAACGCCTTGGCTGGTAGAAGTGATGCTATCGAGTCGCAAGGCCAAGGACCCACCCAAGCTAGGCAGCAGTGGACGATGGAACAGTTGAAAATTCTCGAAACTATTGCTTCCAACTTTAACATCGCTATCGAGAACCTCTCGCCTGAAGACAGTCTGGCTGGTCTGGGTTTGAGCTCTCTGCAAGTGACCAAGTTGGCTTGGCTATTGAGACGAGAGCTTAAATGCCAAGTTGGCGTTCTCGATCTTATGAGATGTGAATCCCTTGGAGAATTAGTCGATATCACTTTAAGTCGCATGCCCAAGAATACCCAATCACAAATTAGTGAGCCTGCTGAGAGCTCATGGCTGGCTCCCATCAAGGATGCGCTCATGGCCAACATCAAAGGGGTTCTACGGCCCAGCGACACAATGTCTATCCTCCCTGCGACGCCAATGCAGGAGTCCCTCATTGTCGAGACTATGCTTGAACCGCAAGCTTACTGGGCTCATCGTGTGTTCGATCTAAGTCATCTGGATGAAGTTGATGCCCGCCAGTTGAAGAGAGCTTGGACTGCAGCTGCCAAGCGCTTCGACATTCTTCGAACAATCTTCGTTCCTCTCACACAACTTGATGTCGAGAAGAGTGACAACACCGTTAGTTGGGTGAAGGAATTGGGAGCCCAATCCACGATCCTCCAGATCATTCGAGATAAGCCAACCGTTCGTTGGACTCAGATCTCCAGTGAGCAGGCACAGAATCTCAGCGACGTGGCCAGGTTACTTCAGACGGAGCTTTCCCCTACCACAACTATCGAGCCACCCTGGGCTGTTACCTTTGTTGAGGATTCGGACAAGATGATGCTTAGCATGCATCATGCCCTCTACGATGCCGTCGCATCAGACATGTTCCTTGATGCTGTATCCAAGTTCTACAACATGGAACCTCTGGAAAGTCTGGGAAAGGTGGCACAGTTCGACAGAGGTCTTGACTTGGGCTTGTTACCTCCACCTGCCAAGAGAGATGAAGCGACGGCGCTTTGGAATCGCCGGCTAGAGGAGCTCAGCAAGACGGTATCTGGAGGCATGCTAAACGCTCCTCTACCTGACCTAACCCAGTCCAGGCAGAAGCAGCCCCAGAAGATTCTTCTTGCCAAGAAAGACATTCCTGCTTCGCTCTTGAGTAACAACTCAAGTGTGTCTCTTCCAACTCTGCTTCAATCATCATTTGGCTGCATTTTGGCTTCCTACCTAGAGCTTGACTCCGTCATACTCGGCCACACCGTTTCTCAGAGAGCTTTGCATCCAGATCTTGAAAGTGTGGTTGGTCCTGCCATTGCTACCTTGCCTCTCATCGTTCGCTCGAATACGTCTTCCGCTGAGGAGCTGTGGAAGGAGATGGCTTGCGACTCTGCGGAGTTGTTCAAGACGACACACAATCTCCACCCAGTTGATGTGAAGAAGATGCTCAATCGGGGAAATGGCAGTAGCAATGCTCCCTTCCCAGGCCTTTTCGTGTACCATCCTGGATCTGATAACAGCGGCAATGACTCTGTTGCGCACATGTTCAAGGAAGTAGGACAGGCACTTTCGCTCAATGTTGAGCATCCTCTCGCCTTGAACGTGTTTGAAGGTCTCAAGTCAATTGAACTCACTGGTGACGGACGTCGTATCTGTCAACTACAGCTGGAGCTCATGCTGGATCAGGTTCTTGAACAAGCTCGTATAATGGTCGAAGCTCCACAGGCCCTGTTGTCAGAGTTGCAGAACAGAATGGGCAGAAGTCTTCTGTCCATCAGTGGCAACGTTAACACGATTGAGAAGGCCCAGACTAACCCAACAGACAGTGTCGCTTTACACGCATCTCAACATCCAGATTGGATCGCAGCTGAAGAAGTCATCTTCCAATCCTCCGACGAAGAGATGGTAACCAAGACCGTTACGTACTCCCAGTTGGATAAGCTTACCAATGCCATTGTCACAAAACTGGCGCAGCATGAAGCCAATCTCCAGCCTGATGACCCTGTGGCTATGTGCCTGGGCAGAGACATCAAGTCATTGGCAGTCACTCTAGCCATCTTTCGAGCTGGCTTCATCTATCTTCCCATCGACGAAGATTTACCTTCAGCTAGAAAGCAACTCCTCATTCGAGACGCTGGTGCCAAGCTCGTCATCACTACGGACGAACTCGTTGGCGACCTTGGGCTTGATGATGACGATGCTGCCCCGGTTCTCAAACTTCCTGATGGCCAGGGCGATCTCGATGAGACTCTCTGTTGGCCTGTGTCTGAGCACCACTACGAAGCTGGCGATGGAGGCTACCTCCTCTACACGTCCGGCTCAACAGGTCGTCCCAAGGGTGTTCGAGTCTCCAACAACAACCTTTGCCACTTCATTTCTGCCTTCAGCAATCGCCTGATTGAACACTCACCAGCAACGGCAATGCTAAGCGGTATCGGCAAATACCTCAATCTCACGTCGCGAGCCTTCGACCCTCATCTGACCCAGCTCTTCGTACCATGGCACCTCGGTCACCGAGTCGTCATCGGCAAAGACCGTACGTCCATGATGGCCAACCTAAAAGAGCTCATCAATGAGTTGAGTGTAACTCACTTTGGGTCTGTTCCCTCAGTCTTGACTCAATTGCGATTGAGACCTGAGGATGTGCCCTCGGTGCGAGTTGTCACCACAGGTGGTGAGAAGGCATCTAACGAGCTTCTCAACACGTGGGCGCAGGACACAAGGACTGGAGATGACAAGGCGGTGCTCTTCAATTTCTACGGTCCAACAGAAGTCACCATCGGATGTCTTGGTCATGCAGTCAATCGTGATTCCAACGCTCGCAACCTCGGTCTTCCTCTTCAAGGCCTCGAAGCTTTCCTTGTTTGCTCTAACCATGCCTCTGATGAGCTCATCGTTGCAAGAAGAGGCCAGCCAGGCGAACTATGCATCGCCGGTCCCCAAGTCGCAATGGGCTACCTCAATCGTCCTGTCGAAGACGCCAAGAGCTTCCAGACTATTTCCATTATTGGAAGTACCAAGAGAGTCTACAGGACAGGTGATATGATGCGCATGATGAACGATGGGTCACTTGAGTTTCTGGGTAGAGCTGATCAACAAACCAAGATTCGTGGTCAGAGACTTGAGTTGGATGAGGTTGTGGGTTTCCTCAAGCAGATTGCTGGTAACAGGGATGACTTGGACTTTGCTGCCGCGGTTGCTTCAAGTGGTGATGGGTCTACTCAGCAGCAGCAACTTTTGGGCTTTGTCGCTAATAAAGGCAGTGACATGGAGGTTGAGCTTTTGTACTATTGTGACCAAGAGTCAGGCTTACTGTTGGATACGATCGAACAAGAGTGCCAGGCTAAGCTCCCGGCATTCATGGTTCCAACTATGGTCTGGCTCACCAAGATTCCCTACTTGGCTGCATCTGGAAAGGTCGACACCAAGGTCTTGGGGCGATTGGCGAGCGAATTCTTGGCTAGACAGCGTGATGAGGATTATGAAGATCAAATGGGACAGTTGCTTAGCACCGGCGATGATCTTAGTCCAGTAGAGTCACTCGTCGTCGCGGCCATCGAGGAATCTTTGGGCGTCAGTGTCAAAGCTACTTCGAACAGCAGCATTCACCGCCTTGGCATTGACAGTCTCTCTGCTGTGAACTTGGTGTCTCTTCTACGAAAACGAGGTTTCTCGCAATTGAAGATGACACACATCCTCACGGCTTCATGCACGGTTAGGGATGTTGCCAGACTCGCCGATCAAGCTACTTCAACAGCAGACAGCACTCCCATCTCGACGCCTACATCTACGGATGATCCACAGGCAATGGTTCACAGTTCCAAGAGTCTTACTGTAGAAGACCTTGGGCCTCTGCCAGCTGATCTTGATGCGAACAATATCGAGGCAGTGCTCCCTTGTCTTCCTCTTCAATCTGCGCTCATCGCTCGCTCTTTGGTCTGGCTCAGCGCTTATGATAGCGATACAGAGGCACACTATGCACCTTATGTGGCTCAGTTCAATTACCGTCTTGATCGCAACACGGATATCGCCAAGTGGAAGAAGGCCGCTGAGCAGGTCATCACTTCAGAAGCCATGTTGAGGACATGCTTTATACAGCGAGATGAGGATGGTCAGATATTCCAAGTCGTTCTTCGATCCCCTCCTGCCTCACTGCAAGACACTCGACCTGCCGATATTGTGGCCCAGATGCACTTGCAGCCTCCAGTCAGATTGCTTATCACAGAGGGCACCAACGGAACGACTGTCTCTCTCAAGATCCATCACGCACTATTTGACGGCGTGGCTATCAACTCCCTCAAACACAAGCTTGAGCAAGCATACAACGACCCGAGCTCTGTAGCCATTACTAGTCTCCATACTATGAACACTCTGTCGAGCATGTCTCATTACTGCAACTTGACAGGCGATCAATTTGAGGGAATAAAACGCTCTTGGCAAGCACAATTGAGCGGTGTTCAACCATGCCGCCTCAAGACTTCCGACAATAACACGAGCGGTCAAATGGCACGCTCGACTCGTTGTCTTGGCTACACAAATTCAGAGCTCAATACCAAGCTCAATTCAGGGTCCGACACTGCGATTTCAGCCTCTTCCGCGTTCCAATTGGCGACCAGTCTTTGTTTGGCCAAGCTTACTCAACAGTCGTCCATCATCTACGGCTTTGTCATGTCGCTTCGACCATTGCTCGACCACGTCGCCAATGATGTCGATTGTCTCTTTGCGCCATGCCTCAACACATTGATCCGAACTCTTATCCTCCATGATCGAAACGAGACTCTTCCTCAACTCGCCCAGAGGGTTCACAAAGGTCATCTCGACGTCTGCCAAGGGACAATGCCCATCGTCAGCGTAGACAAAGTCCAACGTTGGTCTGGCTCAGAGGACAAGTTGTTTGATAGCCTTCTCAGCATCAATGTTATCCCCGGTCGCGACGAAGATGAGCCGAAGCCAGGGCACATGACTGCTCTGCCGACTTCCAGCAGTAGCGACATGGCTCTGGCCATTGATGTCGATCTTCACGCTGACGGCAAGATCATCTTAACACTCTCCTCCGCTGGTACTTTGAGCGAAGAGCAATTGAGTGACGTCGGCCAGTTCTTTGAGAAGGTTTTGTACAGTTGTTCGGATAGCAATGTCAAGGTCTCGGATATTGTACCCATGCTGCCTGCAACAAAGAAACCTGCATCAATCGCCGACAAAGGCTCCGACAATGGCGTTTCCGAACTGAACACGAATGATGTCGGTTACCAAAAGGCTTTGGTTGATGTACAAGAGACGATCACTCGCGTCCTTCGTCTCAGCCCGTCGGAAGTCTCCTCCAAACCAGAGTCTACTTCTTTGTATCAGCTCGGCCTCGACTCCATCACAATACTTCCATTTGTGAAGCAAATAAATAAGTCTAATAAGACCAAATTGTCTTCGCATGCAGTCATCAAGGCTCGCACTATCAAGGGAGTTGCAGAGCTTCTACGAGACGCTAGGGCTAAGCAGACTTCAACCACGAATGGCGCCCAAGAAGTTCCGGTTACGAAACCCGATGTCAGCGCATTGAGTGAGGGAGATTTTTACGACAGAGCCCTTGCTCGTCTAGCCAATGACTTGATGTTCGTCGCGACACCTCTTCAAGAAGGCATGCTAAGTGCATCACTTGCCACTGGTGGAAGCGCATACACCTACGTCCATGCTATTCAGCTCTCCGACTCTGCTCTTGGCGGAGATACTCCCAATCTTGACCACTTCTTCGCTGCGGTCAAAGACACGGTAATGGCGTGCGAGATACTGCGAACACGATTCATGTTCACCGACAACGACGAATCACCATGGGTCGGTATCGTTTCCCCGACAGAACAGAGTGATCTTGTCAGTTGGGAAGTCAAGTCAACGACACCTGGCAGAGTTCATTTACGGATTCATCATGCGCTTTACGACGCCACTTCTATTCAATCGATGTGGCACATTTTGGAGACGAACTATCTCAGACGGCTCCAGGGTGAAGTTAATCAGGCGCACAGCTTGTCGAAGCATCTATTCCGTCCTTTTGCGAAGATGGTTGCTTCTTCACAGAAGTCATCAATTGCATTTTGGACTGAAGAAGTTTGGGACTACACCTACACGCCACTCGACTTCCCTACCGACGAGCTCAAGGCATCATCTGCTTTCCATTTCTCCCTGAATGAGCAGGATCTATCTCTTCTCCATTCCAGATGCAGAGAGCTCGGTGTTACTGTCAAGGCGGCGCTCCAGCTGGCATGGATCAAGGTCCTCTACGAGTCGCTCTATCACCAAGCTGATGTGGTTTACGGTGAAGTCGTATCTACTGATGCTGATGACGATATCGCCATTGTCGGGCCTACAATTAACACTCTTCCAATGCGAGCCAAGCTTGGGGGTACAAATGGTTCCATCACTGTGTCTCAGGCCTTGAGCCTCGTGCAAAAGCAGATCGACTCTGCAAGAGGCATCAATTCGATGGCATCATTGAGGAAGGTCCAGACGGAGTGGCGATCAAACCAGCAAGGAGCGACTTCAGCTGGTCTCTTCCAGAGCCTTTTCGTGTTTGATGGAATCATTGGTTCTTCTAATGGTCATGACACATCGTCGCCGCTGTTCAGACCAGCAGAGACCACTTCTACAGACTCGGCTGGGTCGGCCTATGATGATTACCCTCTGATAGTCAGCTTTCATATTAAGGACAACAAACTCAATGGAAAGTTGAGGGCGAAGATGTCTACCACCGAGGTCGATGTCATTGGTGAACAATTATCCACTTCGTTGAAGCATGTGGTGCACGAATTGGACTCGCCCGCTATCGACACCAAGTACCTCAGTGTGGCTCCCCAGGCCGAAGTTGCAAAGGCACAGACCGATACAGTCCACTCCGCGAACTTGAACGGTTTGACCCCAACAGCAGATGCAGTTCTCACAGTCGTGGAAAGTATCATTGGTACTAGACGTGGAAGTAAAAAGATTGGCTACGACACCAAGTTGATCAGCGTTGGTCTCGATTCGATCTTGGCCATTCGTTTGTCGAAGCTTTTGAAGGATCAGGTTGGATTGAGTGTGAGTGTGTTTGAGATTATGAAGGGGGCCAGTGTCCGAGATATCGCTACGCGTCCACCTCCAGGAGGAAAGGCGTCTACCAACAAGATGGCAACATCGTTGACAGTTGAGGAGGGGCTCAAGGCTTCGATAGCCAAGACTCTCGGTACATCAAAGAGTCTGATCAAGTCTGTTCTGCCAGCTTTGTCTGGTCAACGATCGCATTTGGAGCAGTGGGTACACAATGGCAAGAGATTCTTCGAGCCACCGTGGGTGTACCGAGTCAACGACTCTTTGACCGAGGGCAAGGCACACAGCTCCTGGGCTGAACTTATCCGCACTCACGACGTCCTTCGAACAACCTTTGTATGTGGTGAGAATGCTGGAGAGCTGTTCCAGGTGACTCTCAATGAGCAGTGGTCACCTCAACAGAGTTTTACAGCCATTCGGGAGTCCTCAAAGACAATCGAGAACTTGATCCATGATTACGTCGCTGAGGAAAACATCAAGGTGTCTGACATGAAGAGCCCTGCAGCTCGCTTTTCGTTCCTGGAAGCTTCTGATGGCAAAGCAGTCGTATTGAGACTGCATCACTCACTATACGACGGATGGAGTATCAAGATGATCGAGGAGGACTTGAACCAGCTTTTAACTTTGGGCAAGATGGACAAATCTCGTCCTTCGCTGCAACACGTGGTTCAACAATTGAAGGACATCAGAGACCCTGATGCTGAGAGCACATACTGGAAGGGACACTTTTCGCGCGCCGAAGAGACTATCTTTGGTATTTCAGATACTAACACGCCATCGCCTTTTGGTCGACAGTTCAAAGCGACTTTCCCAGCCGGCATCCCTCAAGCAGTAGTTGACTTGCTTTCGCAAAAGAGTCAGTCGCAGACTTCCACGGCCATCATCCTCGCCTACGCCAAGACTCTCAAGCACATGACGCAAACCACACATCCTACATTCGGTCTTAACCACGCGTCGAGGTCCCTTTCATCACCTGACGGAACACAAACCCTCGACCTGACAAATGCAAGCATCCCGACACTTACTGTTACGCCCTTCTCGGTTGACCTGACCACATCATCGGAGAGTCAAATCGGGTTTATTCAGGATCATCTTGCACAACTTACATGCTTTGCTCAAGCAGATGACCTGTCCAAGATCAGTCCTAGGTTCAATTCGTACCTGAACATCATCCACCGTAGCGATACCGCGGAGTCCAATGGCAACGATGGCGGAGCTTTGCAACGATATAGGCTTCCAGAGGCTCTGGCGTCTAGTTACTTCACCACTACGGAGCCGTCGTCGATTGCGTCTACTGTCGATCAGCTCGGCACGAGCCACTTATATGCTCACAGGCTCTTCTTCAATGTTATTGTGAGCCAAAGTGAGGGTATAAAAATTACTCTCAGTGCAGATGAGGGTATTTGGGGTAAAGATCATGAGATGATTGAGAATTTGGTGCAATGTTTTGGAGATAGACTGGAGGAGGTAGTGAAGGAGCTGGATTAGATGGATTCTTTGATGTTCTTGTACTTGTCATGTTTTCCTTGTCTTATTTTCTTAGTAGCCAGCCCTCAGGCGAGCAGAGTGTAGCTTTGCCAATGAAAAACGAAATCATTAGTCTTGTCATTTGTGTGTAGTTCATTTTCTATGTTTGGGTATCGTCTTAAGTCTTCTGCCAGTCCCAGTGAACTCGCTCGGCTCCCAAGAAAAGTTCTTCGGGAACCTCGCCCACACCTTGTTCAAGATGTACCTAGAAATGCCTGGTTGTAAGACCTGGGTTCCTAGAAATCACAGCCTCGTTTGTTCAGGCAACGAGTTTCGGATTATGGGGCTCGCCCTTCAACAAAAGTTGATTGGCTTCCGTAGCTCAGTTGGTTAGAGCGTCGTACTAATACTTCATTCCGAGTATCCGGTAATGCGAAGGTCTCAGGTTCAAGCCCTGGCGGGAGCAGAGTCTCTCAGTGCCTATCAACTATTCTTTTGCATTTTGCAATGCCTTTTGTTGTACTTTTTTTGGTGTTGTGAAGTGCTCGACTCATGGCGCAGTTTTTGTACGTGTTTGCGTTCGGGAAGAATTTGGTGGGGTTGAGCTAACAGACACCGAAGCCTCCATAATTATGGCGCTAGAAACAGGGCCTCTACAGCAGCAGCGTCGGACCTCAAATTATCTTCGTCTTTCGAGTGTACGGCACGCAGGATTATGTCTGACAATGGCGGGAACGCGCAAGATATGACATGGATTGTGCGGATATCAAGGCGATTCTACCATAGATTCCCATAGTTTAATATGTTCTCAACATCGAGAATGACGATCAGCGTTGTGATAAGCCAGGCATCAGAGTCAGGAAAATTAGCGGCTAAGAGCATAAGAGACGAAATAAGTAGGTCAGCTTATGCAATTTAGTCCAAACGTTTTAGGCTGTTTATTTTTTGTAACCTAAGCCTTACATGGCCAACTCTTCTGGAACCCCAGTAGCTAACTGCAGACGTAGAAACAACTGTCAGCAGTGTAAAATTACAATTTTGGGTAAATAGAAAACCGCTTGGTTTATCATCGGGGTCCATAAAGTCATTGCAAGTTCCAGTTGACGATAAACAACGTGACAATTCGATCTAGACGCTGTCCTTACAGGGTAGACGCAGACAGCTGCTCCAATTTAGTGACCTTCTGATAGTGGCGTTCGGGTCCGGGGTTCCGTGGGCTTTGATCCGCGTTGCCAGGGATAAGATGTACCTCAGCGCTATTGTGATTTAGCGACAAGAGATACTAGAGTCAGATAGTGATCAAGTACTGGCCCCACGGAGAAGCGGAATCACTATGAATCATTCTAGACAATACCCCAATCGGACTAAGACGTGGGTCTTGGCTCACTATGATCGACCAATTATAGCACTGCGTTTCGATGGCCTGACTTTGTCTACTCTATTGACAGTTGACACTGGGAGTACTTAAATGCTTGAGATGTCCTGTAAACTATCTTGTTCATTCACAAACAAACTACAAGATACATAGTTGACTTTTACATCTCAACCTCGCCTTAAGTTCTATCGACAAATTTACCCATCTAAAACCTCCTCCAACTCTATGCTAGGAGCAACCACTGCCACTGCCACAACCAGCACCGCAACCATGACCACCCTTTCAACAACACCCCATGTCCCCGAGGACACCACTCCTCTGAACCAAGACATCATGGAATCATCCAAAGAACCAGAGCAAATCGCCTCATTCACACCAGGCCAATGCCTCTTTTGTCCCATCACATCATCTACTCTCGAAGAAAGCATGGTTCACATGCAAAAGTCCCATGGTCTATTCGTACCACAGCAAGAACATCTCACCGTCGATCTTGAAACCTTTTTCAGATACCTACATCTCATCATATTCAACTATCGGGAATGCCTCCACTGCGGAACATCGCGGTCTACAGTTCAAGCTGTCCAACAGCATATGACGGGCAAGGGACACTGCAAGTTTGACGTGTCAGAAGATTCAGAATTTGCCGACTTTTACGACTTCTATCAGATCGAAGATGAGTTATCAGAGGGTTCTTTGAATGAGGACGGCAGCAGCAAAGATCCTGATCGCAAGCCATTGCAAGTTGATCAGGATTCCATGCGACTACCATCCGGAAGACTCATTTCCAAAAAGTCATCAGCACAAGCAGAACCATCTCTGTTTCAAGGACGCCGCCGATTACGTACAACAGCACCACAGATAGAATATGTCCCAACGGGTAGCGATGATGAGGTCGACACAAGTAACGAAGTTTCTACTCCCGATACTCAAGTGTTGACCAGACGCGAGAAACGACAAAAGGCCACTGCCGCACATCAGTTAGCGAACATGAGCGCCGGTGATCGCACCGCTCTTATGCATCTGTCTTCATCTGAACAACGCTCACTCATAACTACGAACCATAAGTTTACAGAAAAGGTGAAGAAGGAGGAAGCCCGAAGTCAGCGAAGACTTGACAGGAAGGGAAACAAGAACTTGTACGCTTATTGGAACACTGAAAACCCAGTGTATTTTTGTGGTTAGAGGGAATAAAGTGTCGGTACAATATTGGTTACCTCTAGAGGCTTATGGAAGTTAGCGATATAGCACAGTTACACGGTTTAATCTATGTCTTTGGCTTTTGGAAACTTGTCACTATCTTCCGCAATCTATTTGTTGATCTTCGTACCATGGACTCCAGTAGATCAAGATGCCTGAAAATGACAGGGTTGACTCCAATATATATATAGCTCGCACCCTGTGATCTAGACAAGTGACCATAGATACTCTGCCACAGGATCTTTCCAAAGTAACAAGCACGAAATCCCTTCATCCTGTGTCCCAAAAGGCACCTGGGAAAACATGTTCTGAGTTTCCAAGCCTTTGACCCATCCAATACTGAGTGGACCAGACAGCATGGCCGGCAGTATAGCGAACCCCAATAGTGAAAGGCAAGTGATAACGAGAAGCATGAATACGAAAAAGAAGCTGAAAAGCGCAGTGCCCACTATGACCAAGACTGGCCAAGCTACCCAGGGATGTTTCCTCTCAAAATCGGAAATGACAAGGTTAGTTACGCGTTTTAAAGTCTTTGCAGTTTCCATCCAGAGGACGAACAACACGCCAGAGAGAAGATAGTATGTCAAGACAGAAACATTGAGCCCAAGTCGCTCGTTGAAAACCTCAAAAACAAGAGTGTGGAGATAGACCACATGCCCCAACCATCTCAGCTCGCCTTCGTATGTCGAAGAAAAGACGCACAACAGCCATGTTGTCGCTGTCGTCGCTGACACATATGTTGAAATATACAACGGAGCGTACCATTGGGGGCAACGCCTTGCATCGCCTCGACAGAAAAGAAGCATTTGCTCTGGCGTTGTGCCGTGTTCTTGGGTATACGAGATCAGAGGAGCTTCAACGAAACCAGGTAATCTGAGCAACAGAAAGATGGATAAGAGTGTAGTAACAGCGCCACCAACGGCCAACTCGAATGTGCGGTGGTCAACGATGGAGAGAGACTCCCAGCCATAGAGATTCCACCTTCGTCTGTATAAAAAGATGGTCGCAATGAACTGGAATAGCGTTCCGGACATGACTAGCAATCTCCCCAAATTCACCCAAGCATCTCCAGGCTTGGAGCGAGAATCCTCTACTTTCTCAGGTTCAGACTGTGGCTTTCTTGCAAATAGAATATTCCACCGGTGTGCATAAGTACTCATGTGGCCGGACCAAGATCTAGGTGATCTGATCATGCCGTCGATGAAATAGTAGTGAATGACAACTAGGCCAGCGGCTGTTTGAAAAGCAACTATAAATGGAGAGAGGAGAAATAGTACCGGTTCGATGGTGACTAGACGCTCATTGCGGAGAGATTGGAAATGACAGAAGGCGACGACCGCTGTGACATGGGCGACGATTAGCTTGACGACGAGCTCTTTAGCACTGCGAGTTTCGCCTTCGGGACAATTTTCCATTGTCTTCATTGTAGGAAATAAAATATGACGAAAGCTTCTACAAGATGTCTCATATGGCGGGGGAAAAGTTTAGGTAGCGTTGAAATGGATGTTAGAGGCATTTATCGCTACAGAACCGAAATCAGAGGCCGCCCAGCTTTCTGCGTCAAGTTTCTCAGCACGTGCCACGGTGTTGCCAGCGTGGCCGGGTTCAGTACGTATTCCCTGGATCAACGCTGACAATTTGCCCTATCCCATTGACTACTATTATTGCTTCCTTCCATCAAAGACGGCCTCTTACGGCCACGTGAACGATATCTTACTCCTTCGTACCTACTGTATGCATTGCGTCTGAACAAGCATATGCCTAACCCAGCATAATTATATATATTGCTATGCTGACAGCTGACAAAAAGTAATGCTCTAGTAGAAATCTATGGAAATCCCCTACTAGCCACAAGTTTGCCTAAAGGAGTTCGAACAGATCAGTCAGAGGATTGATCAGCTTAGAACCCCTCGCTGTACTGCCCATGTGACAAAAACCCCAACAACGATAGTAGAGCCCGCCATCCACAACTCGTTACTTCAAACGCACCTTGGACATCTCATTGTAAGATTTGCACCAAAATCAGTAGGAAGAAGGCAAGTGCAAGACTTTCTTCTCAGATCCCAGGATGACACCGAACATCGATGTAACGATGACCTCCATACGCGGTCTGGATATTGTGTTACTAAGAGATATCAAGAACAGGTCTTGGGATTTTCTAAGCTTAATATTTGAATGCCTTCATAATGTGACATAATGTGAAATTGATGAATTGTTCATAGTGGCAAATGACGTTTGAACCTTCCTAAGTGCTCGAAATACCTACCTATCTCGTACAATCCGGTAAACTCGCTGACCGTTAACATGGATGTTTGGATCCAATTCGTAGCGAGGAACAGTAACGTCCTTCGACTCCTGCTGATCTCCCTCTCGGTATATATTCTCGTCTCGGTCATCGATAGCTGCGCCCTTCTCAAGCAGTAACTTTACGGTCTCATAGTGGCCTTCGCGTAAAGCAGCTTGCAGAGCAGTTTCGCTCATCCGTCCGCCTTGCGCATTGATATCGGCGCCCTCCTCCAGTAGTAGCTTTACGATCTCGTAGTTGCCGTATGTTGAAGCGCTTCGCAAAGGGGACTTCCGATTGTTACCCTCATGTTTCGGGTTGACATCTGCGCCATTCTCTAGCAGTAGCTTCACAATCTCATAGTGGCCCCCGGCTGAAGCAGCTTCTAGAGCAGTTTGGTACATCTCACCGACTTTCGTATTGATATCAGCGCCCGCCTCAAGCAGTAACTTTACGATCTCATAGTGGCCCCTGTCGGAAGCAGATTCCAGAGCAGTTTGGTACGGACCGAAGTCGCCTTTCCTATTGACATCAGCCCCCGCCTCCAGCAGTAGCTTTACAATATCATAGTGGCCGAGCTCAGAAGCAGTTTGCAAAGGGGTAATCAGGGCGTCATCCGCATCTTCTGGATTGTCACATTCTAAATTGACATCTGCACCGTTCTCCAGCAGTAGCTTCACAATCTCATAAGAGCCTGCGAATGAAGCAGCTTCTAGAGCAACCATGTATCTGCCACCTATGGCATTGACATCTGCTCCTTTGTCGATCAGCAGCTCTATCATTTTATAGTGGCCTTTGCGTGAAGCAGCTATTAGAGCAGTCCAGTATCTGCCACCGACGGCATTAACGTCCGCTCCTTTGTCGATCAGTACTCGGGCCACATCTGGAAGCCCGGCCAGGCAAACGCAATACAGCCTGGACGCCTTTGGCCAAATAGGATCACCCCAACCGAAATTCGGTTCGTACAATCGTAGCCATCGTTCGAAAGTCTCTTCTCCTTCTAAGAAAGATAACATTGCTGGTAAAGAATCTTGGAACGTCTCTACTGAAGCACCGAAACTTGTCCATGTTTCCGCTGCAAACCGTGCCATTGGAAAGTCCTGATCAATGTCGTCATGATCACTCGTGATGTCCTCCAAGTAAGTTAACAGTGTTTGTGTGATGACTTTACAGGCTTCTGGAAGTCCGAAGTCCGATTGATGTTCCAGAAATTCCTTGACTGAGAAGTGCGCAAGGTGTAGTTCGCTGGTTGTGTGGAATAATTTCTTCACTTCAACAATCGAGATCAAGCCGGGAGCATATTGCAAGATCAGTCTGTCTTCAAAAACCCGACATTCGGCATCGAAATGTGACGGGTATACGTCCATGTTCGTTGCAATGACTTCTTTTGCTTCTTGTAAAGTAAGCGGCCGCGGGGAATGGACAAGAAACTGCAGGAGACGCTTTGCACTATTCTTTAGATTCTCCGGGATGCTCTGCAACATTCGTTCGTACGTTTCTGTTAGGTCGCTGGGTAGGCTATTGAGTGCGCTCTTCATCATTTTCGGGTTCAGGCATTTTGCAAGATCGTCCATTTGACAAGCTGCCCACCTAAACCTATAGACACTGTTAGGAGGCCGTTTGACACGAAAGTAATGTGAACGAGGTAGCAACCCACATTCCGTCAGATCCCTCTCCAATTCTTATTCGAATCAGTTTCACAAGATCGTCAGATAACTTCCTCCCCCTAAATTCTTGTCTTTCTGTGAGCTGCCATGTAACGAAGGACCGGATATCTTCATCCAGAGCTTTCTTGTCAACCGGGAAGCAGCTGTCTTGTCCTATATTGGCAAGTATACTCTGGTGTAAATCTGGCTCGGGTCGGCTGGTATATAGTAACCGTATATGATGCAGTTTGGGGTCGGAGCCCGTATCTTTGAGCCATCGCAGAATCTCAGTTCTAGTCGTTGATTCGTCCAATGCATCTAGAATAACGCAGACGTGTTTCTGCTCTGTGAGCATTTTGCTTACAGTCTCGGACAGTGCTGTCGTAGAAGGCTGATCTTGGCGACTGTGGTTAAATAACTCATCGAGGTGCTTTCTGCACTTGGCTCCATGTTCATACATCTGAAACGCAAGCGAGCGCAACATGCAATCAACCGTCTGCTTTCTACTGTCACCGAAGTCAAAGTAGAAGCGAAGAAAGAGTCCGTCGTAAGTCTCGGTCATATGGTCTAAAATGATCGCGCTAAGAATAGTTTTACCGCATCCCGCGAAGCCATGTAGCCATAACTGCCGCTTATACCCTGCGCACCATGAGTGGAAGAAGGGTTTGTTTACAAGCCACATTCCGGTGCCTTCATGGCGGAGCTTCCTTGCATGATTGAGGTTGGTAGAAGGATCGGGCGGTTGTAGCCAGTTCTTGATCTTATCAAAATGGAGCTGAGATCCCATTTGATCGACGACGATTTGTGTTTTGAGTGTGGTCTGCTCGATTTTGCTTACAGATCGTCCAACTATCATGCTGTTAGAGTTGAAAAAGATGAGAAGATGAATTTACTAACTTGTTTCGAGTATTCGACTTTCTGCATCCACTTTATTTGGTGGAATCTGCTCCAGAAGCTCTTTCGCATACGCTGATGCTATCATCGCTGCATAGCCCTGCCACTCTTTGTTTTTATGCGAATCGGCATAGTCGCAAATGCCACGGACTACCAGACATGGAAAATGGTTCATCAGGCCGGCAGCTTCCATCTCGAAACAGAGCACGCCTTTCGCTGCAGCGAGCTTATCTCGGATCAAGGCATCCTTCATCAGTTGGTTGGCGCTAGCAATGACTCCATAGTGGACGACTACATTATCGTCTTCTTCGTCACGCTCTGGTCGAGTCACCAGATGTTCTGGATCATTGCCACAAGCCTTGCTGCACGTTTGCAGCGAGTCTCGATGCACAAAGCCCGAGCGGTACAATATGTCACTCGAGGCTGGTGGTTGAGAGAAGTTCCTGCGAAGTCTGGGCTTCTGTTCCAAAACCTTTTTGACTGTGGAGTCGAGTCCATTGTAGTCTGCCATATACCGTGACTCTAGCGCGCCAACTGCAGTCAGAAGGAGCTGTGCAGGCTGGTTTAGGTGCTGTGTATAGTGGAATGTTCGGTCCTGGATTGTCTTGCCAAAGTCGTACTGAAAAACACCGCTTTGACCGTCATCACGAGCGCTCACCACGATATCTCCTAGGCGGATGTCGTGTTCTGCACTTGGAGCGCCCCCACCAATGCCGACCATAAGGCCGATGCGGACATTAGGGAAGCTATGCAACATATCCCTGGCAACTGTGGCCGCCGTCGTAGTCCCATATTCGCCTTTCGGCAGACTCGCCATGACGACGTTGTGACGTCCAACCCTGCCCAGAACGTAGACATTGTTGTCATGTTGGCTGACGGATTCTGGAGGCTCGTGCCGTTCGTCTAAGAATTGCTGGGCTGCTGCAGACTCGATAGGAAGAGCGGATATCCAGCCGATGGTGTATATCTGTGGGTCTGACATGGCTTGCCCAAATCGATGGCAGGGAGTGACAGAAAAGCCCAAGACAAAAGCTTGGGATGTAAGGAATAGAATCGAGTTCTCTATAACTCTAAGGCACGTTGATAGTAAAAAGTCGGTAAATACTGGCGATTTCGAAGGAAGAGTGTGGTCAGGTGTGCAATCAGGATTTGGCGTCACTTCTGCCTAGTTTATATAACCAGGATCACTTCAGCTCAGGTTGATTCCTACTCGATTGGGAAGTAAGAACTGTTGGTTCTGACACTCAACCCCAGCCTTGTCCTTCTGATATCTCCAATGTCATGCATCTTTGATTGGATAGATTTTGGCCATGCCTGCTTTCCCTCTATAGCCAGGTCGCCATTTTGCGCCAGCATACTAAACCTTACCTTGGCAGCAATCATTGGGATAGGTTATTACGAGTCTCGAGGGGCCTGAGGAAATACATACCCAATTGCGAAAGAACCTACCTATAATAGGTACTAACCTTAATTACTTATGGAGGTTTTCCTGCGCTGGCTCAGCACAACTTGCCGCTAACTAGTCCTAATCTTACCGGGATTATAGCGGGAGGGGCCTTTGATTTGGCTTTGCGGCTGAGGCTTAGCTAGCTGTTTCAACGGCTATATTAGGCCAACTGTTAGGCGACGTTTAGGGCGGACAGATTGTATCGCGCGATGGACCAGTTATATTCGGTGTAATCAGCGCCAAGAGCCTGTGAGGAGAGCCCTAGAACTAGAATTGGAGCTTGTACCTTCATCAATCTGACAATCTTTCAGGAACAAGATCAATTAATTTTAATTGTCAGCACATGCCTTTCGATATCGATAGGGCTGAGTCACCTCGTATTCGCATCCGATAAATCAATCGATAACCTAACCTCAATTAAAAAATATCTGACGGGCAATGCTGACCGAATCACTTCTTTTTTGTTGAGCAAGTCCTCACATTTCTCATCGCACTCAATCTACCTCCCAGATTAGAGCGCGATGAACATGGACGCTCTTTACGACACTCTGCGGGCTTTACCGCTATCCATTTCAATCCCTCTAACAACCAGCATCATCGTTATTTTGTCCATCGTCACCAACGTGGTTCGACAAATATGGTTTCCCAACCCGCATCGCCCACCAGTCGTATTCCACATTTTCCCCTTTATCGGCAGCACCGTTCAGTATGGGATTGATCCATACGCGTTCTTCTTTGACTGCAGAGAAAAATACGGAGACTGCTTTACCTTTATTCTGCTTGGCAAATCGACCACCGTCTTTCTTGGACCCAAGGGCAATGACTTTATTCTCAACGGCAAACATGCCGATCTGAATGCCGAGGACGTTTATGGAAAGCTTACGACGCCTGTGTTTGGTAGGGAGGTTGTGTACGACTGCCCCAACTCACGTTTCATGGACCAGAAGAGGGTATGCAATCCGCCTCCGACAACCTGGATTATCTAACTTGTGCGTAGCTTCTCAAATTGGGTCTCACCACGGATTCCTTACGGTGCTACATCCCAAAGTTCGTCAAGGAAGTCGAAGACTATGTCAAGACCTCGTCATACTTCAAGGGCGATACAGGAATCGTCAACATCACAGAAATCATGGCCGAAATCACAATCTACACAGCATCCGGATCCCTCCTAGGAAACGAAGTCCGCTCCATGTTTGACAGCACATTTGCCACTCTCTACCGTCATTTAGATGACGGCTTCCAGCCCATCAACTTTGTCATGCCAGGTCTTCCTCTTCCGCAAAACTTTCGTCGAGATCACGCCCGAAAGGTAATGGAGAAGCTTTTCAGCGACATCATTGCCAAGCGTCGTGAAACTGGTAATCAAGGCGACGAGACGGACATGATTTGGACGCTCATGAATGCCCAGTACAAGGATGGCCAGCCTCTTCCCGACATCCATGCCTCACGCATGCTGATCGCAATTTTGATGGGTGGCCAGCATAATACTGCTGCGAGTGGAGCTTGGCTTCTTCTCAACCTCGCACATAAGCCCCATCTAGTCCAAGAGTTATACGAGGAACAGACTCAGATTCTTGGCTCGCCACAAGAACCCCTGACATGGGAGAACTTGCAGAAATTGACTCTCAACGGTCAAGTCATCAAGGAAACCCTCCGTCTTCACAGTCCGATCCACTCGATCCTCCGTCAAGTCAAATCGCCCATGCGAGTTCCCGGTACTGAATGGGTAGTTCCGCCATCCCACACACTGCTTGCTTCTCCCGGTACAATGGCTCGATCAGAAGAGTTCTTCCCCCGACCTTCAGAATGGGATCCTCACCGCTGGGACAAGATTGAGCCACTTGAGAAAACCGCAGATGATGGACAGACAGTGGACTACGGTTTTGGAATGATGAGCAAGTCCGTCAGCAGCCCTTATTTGCCTTTTGGAGCGGGAAGACATCGATGTGTTGGCGAGAACTATGCTTATGCTCAACTGGGTGCCATCATTGCTACGTTTGTAAGGCTACTTCATATCGAGCAACCTGATCCCAAGGCTCCGCTTCCAGCACCGGATTACTCTGTGAGTTTGCTTTACCTCACGATAAGAGTTCACTAACAATTCTTAGTCTATGTTTTCTCGGCCGATGAATCCCGCCGAGATCCGATGGCGTCGACGCGAGACAGTGGGATGAGGAACACACACCTTGAGGATATGGTGTAGAGTGAGCTACTGCAAATGCGACGAACTTGAAGTTGCGAATCCACAAACTATCATCATACTCAGTGATATGTGATGAAGACCAGCGACATTGCGGCTCTTCTCGGATCAAAAAGAAGAGGCTAGCGGCCACTAGGTTGGCTAAACTGGGTCCCAGCACGCAAACTCAGTCGGTGAGGCAAAAATATGATCATGCTGGGGATCGAACCCAGAATCTTCTGATTCGTAGTCAGACGCCTTGCCATTGGGCCACACGACCGTTGCTGGTTGTTGAAATGCGGCTTCCCAATTTCCCACTGTCAAGACGGAGATAGAAATTTTGCCACGTCTCCCTGCTGTTACTCAAGAATGGTCTTTATGAGGTAACAAACATGTGTAAATATGTGGATGATCCGGACTATCAGCCGTGTGCATCAGGACGCGATGGGCAATACAAGTTGCTGATGTCCAGTGGCGAAAAACCGAGTCTCACAAGATAACCAACGCATGTCATGGAAAGCATGCATTCTATTCACTGATCATTCGTGGGCTATGTTAGCTTTGCATTAATTACTATGCCAATGGAGAAGTTTCTCGCCCCTACTCTGTCTCCATCTATTTGTAGCTTCCAACATCTCCGGACAGCCCTGAAGCAACCATCCCCATTTCTTCAGGAACAAAGGCGAAGCCTCCCAAGAGTGTGGAAGTGAAGCATCCCCCCACACGATCAAGCTCGGCCTCTCTGTATTCTGCAAATTGGCCTCTGCCACGTCCTCGCACAGCTCTCCATCGTCCAATAGCTCAGAGTCTGCTGCCAGGATGATATTATCTCTAAACCTGGGGAAGGGAAATATGTCGAGCCAGGGATGATGAAGTACACTTTTTTGCACCGGTGTCGGTTCCAAGACTTTTGGTGGGTTGTAACTAGCTGCCAATGGCCCGTCTTGGTTGAAAGGAGATATCGCTTCGTCAATACACATTAGTGCGCGATCGAAGCCCAGCAAAGTAGCATTCTTGGCGATAGCTATATTGACGTTCAATGTGATGAGAAGTGGTAATTGTGAGAGTCGTGGCGCATTCATGGTATAGTCCAAGTAAGCCATACTCGCGAGAGCGAATATTCTTTGACTGATATCTGGACTTCCGAACACTTCGCACATTTCTTTAATCGCTTGCATCATGGAGCTTGTAGATGATGTTTGGACAGCGGTTTCTACTGAAGGCTCTGATGTGGCTGCCAATTCAGCTTGTTGGGCTGCGATTCGACTCTGTGCAAGTCTCTGTCTCTTTCGGAGATCTGCATACACGTGTCAGAAATGACCGTACATGATACATTATCCAAGTGAGGTTACTTACATTGCGATCTTTTGTTTAGTCGATTCTGCAACTTGCGTCTTTCTGTAGTGCTAGTGACCCCTGTCCAGTCTTCTCCAGCCTTTTGGACCAGGAGCTGCTGGGCCATAGGCTCAATCACAATTTGTTGCGGATCAGCCATTACTTTCTGCAAGTGTCGCAATGATGAACAAATTGTCTCTTTGCGTTGACAGCAAAGGAAACGAAAGAACCTGTCAAAGGGGATAGTGAATCGGGTTTTGAATGCAGGTTGCTGATAGTTGATTGACACGGGCAGCGTCATCTCTACAGCCCACTTTATCAGCAGGTTGCATTAGTGCTTGCCAAGATGAGCTTAGCTATTGACATGCTTAACCCTATTGGGTAAAGTGAACACAGCCGAGGAGTGCTCCGATTTACATGCCGAAGGGAATAGTGCATGGGTACGTACATATCATCAAGCCGCATGGCTCACGGTCTTCAGTACGAGAAGCATCCAGAGTCCGATTATAAGAGGAACTCTATTCCATGATGCCGAGATGTAGAGTATATGATCAGTCCCAATCACTTAGTATCGAGTATTTTCCTAGGTCAATTCCCCATTATGCCTCCGTACAAGATCTCCCCGCCTGTCAATTGTGACATCGACTTTAGTAAAGATCGATTGGTGGGAAAGACTGCAATTGTTACTGGAGGTCAGTTGAGAAATGAAACCAGCTTCGTTATTCTCTAACGTTTTTCAGGAGCCAGTGGCATTGGAGAAGCATACGCACGAGCACTACATAAAGCAGGGTATGTTATACTGTCCCGTTCTCGTAGTCACTCTCTGACTGATTTGCCAGTGCTGTGGTCGTCATCGGCGATAAGAATGCCGCCAATGGAAAGAAACTTTCATTAGAGCTATCAAGGTCCAAGTTTGTTCAGTGTGATGCAACTGAGTGGGAAGATCAAATTCGTCTGTTCAAGGAAGCAGCTCAGCTATCACCCACTGGCAAAATCAATTATGTGATAGCCAATGCGGGTATTACCAAAGCTGATCAAACTTTTACATTCGACGGTGAGACTTTCTATCATCTAGTGGAGTTGGTCTCATTTGACTCACTGACTTCTGATCAGGGCGTGGAAAGGAACCCCAGAAGCCTGACTTGCAGATCATTGACGTGAATGTCAAAGGCACGCTCTACACAGCAAAGCTCGCTATACACTACTTTGTATCACAGAATGGAACTGAACCGCAAAAGAAGCAAGAAGACACATGTTTAATCCTCATCAGCTCGGGTGCTGGTTTCCTTGATGTTCCTAGAAGTCCAGAGTACAGCAGCACAAAGTGGGCAGTTCGTGGAATTATGCATGCGTTGCGAAGAACGGCGTTTTACTACGGCAGCCGTGTCAATGTGATTGCACCTTGGTACGTCTCGCCTTAACGATCCCATGGTCACTCTGCTAATTGGTTTCCTCTCAGGTACATCCGAACTAGTATCTTGTCTAAGGAACAGTTCGATGAAGTAGAAAATTCGGGGGTGGAATTTGCAACTGCTGAGGATGCGGGCGAGTGTGCATTGCGGATCTTGAGTGATACGAGTGTGAATGGACGAACTCTCTTTGTTTGTGCACGCAAATGGGCTCCACGTGGTTACATTGACCTTGATTTGGAGGATTATCCTGATAGCTCGCTGCTGCAGGAGATCCAGGTGGATCAAATTAGGAATGCGCCGGTCGAGCTGGGATTATTTCCATAACTAGAAACAGTCCTTGACTGCTCGTTGAATGACGTAATTTTAGTTTAAGCTTATGTTACAAAGTCGTTATTTTGGCCGTTATCACGGAGCATAACGTCTACGTGAAAACTCAATGAGGCAGCTAGGCGTCCATAGACTCCCGACATTCCAACATCACATAGGCAAAATTGCATGAAAAATAGTTAAATAGGTTGATGCAAGAGCCTTTGCATTAATGTTACTAAATGCGCACTCTGAGAGCGGTAATGACTGTCAGACACATATCTTCTACGGTAAAATGTGTCCTAAAACTGAGCTGGTTGAAAGTAAAGGTCCTGGAGGATCATTCATGCCTCTCCATAATAAGCCTTGTCACAGGCTTTGTTCCAAAAAGGTGCTTTCACAGAAACACCGAGAGGTCAGGAGTATCCCAGGGGATCTCAATATCAACAGCCTCAGCTACGAGCTTCTCAAGAGCAGGAAGCTTGTCGAGACGGTACTTGGTGGCAACGTACTCGTGTCCCTGGCCGAGCATGCACTGGAACAGCTTACCAAGGGGAGTAATACCGTTTCGCTCACCAATACCCAGGACAGTAGTGTCGATGTGGGTAGCGCCAGCTTCGAGAGCAGTGTAAGCGTTGGAGGTGGCGCAACCAGTGTCGTTGTGGAAGTGAGTCTCAATGTCACATCCAATCATCTGTCGCAGCGTAGAGACCTTGTCATAGACCTCGCGCCACGAGGCGCCTCCAACGGTATCGGCGATTCCCACACGGTGAGCACCGAGACGGTCCATGAGGGAGTACAGCTTGAGGATCTCGCTGAAGTCAGAGCGGAAAGAGTCTTCACCCGAGAAGCGGACCTCGAGGCCGTGGGCCTGGGTGAATTCGATGACCTCCTTGGCCTTTTCAGCAATCCAGTTAAGGTCCTTTCCGTGGGAGTGCTTCATGAGCTGAGCCGAAGTGCCGATGCACATGTTGATACCGTCGACGCCTGTTTCAACGGCGAGGCGAGCGTCGTCCATGTTGCATCGAATGTGGACCAGGACCTTTGCCTTGAGACCCATCTTGCAAATGGCTTGGGCATCGGCCTTGGACTGTGGGGAGGAAGCAGGTGACGTCAATTCAAGCTGGGTTTGGGATGTTAGCTGTGGGAGTCCAATTGTCTTTGTATCTTGGGTGTACGCACGTATTCAACACCAATGTCGTCGAGGGCCTTTGCGATCTTCATCTTGGTCTCGGTAGTGAAGTAGGCAGTGGCAAACTGCTCGCCCTCGCGCAGTGTAGTGTCGATGATCTTGAAGTTGGCAAGACTGCCAGAGCTTCGCATGGAAGTAGCTACAGAGCCGGCAGTGCCGTCGAGACTGGCAAGACTGTCGCCAAGGGAGCTTGCATCGTCGGATTCGTTATCGTTTTCGTTGTTCTCGTAGTTCTCGACGTCTGTTAGGGAGGCTCCCAGGGCTGTTGAAATGTTGTTAGCTACCAAGGTACAGCAGAACAAGACCTAGTCTAGATATCAGATATCCCTTACCGTTGGCATTGTCGACTCTCTGAGCCTCAGCAACCCCACCTCCCCCATTGGCACCAGAGCTGCTGCTGCTGGCGCCCTGGCCCATGGTGTGGCTAGTATGGTGACCCACGCTATTCGCTCCGCAGCTATTGTCGCCGCTGTTGCTACTAGCAGCACCTTCGCCCATGGTGTGGCTGGTGTGGTGGGAGATGGGGTTGTTGGCTGTCTGCATTGTGTCTGCCTTAGCATTCAGTCGATGCAGGATATCTGACTATGTGTGGTTGTTTCTGTTCTGGTAACGTTGTGTTGTTTGTGTGCTTCTGATAACAAGTTGAGAGAAGTGGAGGTGAGAGAGAGGCGGACTTATGTACCGCTGTGCGATGGAAAAAAAAAACCACCCTTATTAGTCAGGGCACTTGGTGTGACATAGTGACTCAAGGAAGAAACTGGCCGAAGGTCGGATCTAGATTGTGAGGCCCCTCTAAATGGCGGGGTATTGCAGGGGAATCAAAGGTTTTCACTGGGTAGAAAGTGTTCGGTTAAGCATATTATCTAGATCAAGCTAGATTGATGAACATGGCTTCTGTTTCTGCTTCTGCTTCTTCCACTCATGACGAAGCGGCGGAATAGCGGTAACTAAAGCCGCCTTAAAAATGACTAAGCCTACGTGGCCAATCATTCCATGACGTCTTTAGCAGAACTGTCAGAGGTCGACGAGTAGAGAGGTTGGTTGATTTGGAAAAGACACGCTGACGTAGAAAGGAATCCAACCATCCGCCCACCGAGACATATTTCTCCGGCATTATTTCCAATCGACATGTTCTCAATTGTCCAACTGTAGGGTAGAAGCGATATTGTCAGTCGTAGAAACTGTTCGGATGGCAGTTCATTTCGCAGAGCCCTTATGCGTTCATCTTGGTTCTAGCAGACTGCATGACCTGTGATAATAGGGCCAGATGAGAGGCGAGCAACGAAAGCTTTGCATTCCTTGTCCATTCTCCCGAGGATACGCGTATGACGACTGCACTTATATCGATCAACAAAACAAGCATGACGAGTGAAGTGTCCTCCATAGCTTAGAAATGGTTTTGAGTGTTTGGGCAAATAAATGATTCCAAAGAAAGATGTCTCCAATTAATCAAGCGATGTAGCGCGCTCTTTATATTTTGAGGCTATTCAGTCGGCCCGTGATTGTGCAATTTAGTCATATGCTGTTGGTCCTTGGTAGCTTGTCCATGGCGGACCTGACGTTGGTTGACGCAGGGGCCAAATGCATCAAGCCGGATACCACGGCTTCTATCATCTCACGAGCGATAATTACCACGGCAGTCATATATTCTCACTGTTATCTATAGATGACGACTTAAAGACTGTGTATACTCAAAGGTCTTATTTAAAAAAGCTAAGTTGCAATTTACATACTATTCAGTTTAAACGATAATTCTAGAATCACCAGACTCAAAGGTTTGGCTCTTCTTTTTACCAGCCTACCTAGTCCCGGCAGTTCGACCGGAACACCGGCACGGCACAGACCAGCACAATGCAGACCAACAGAGCCTGTAGACAAGCTCACGAGTGTACTTGATGGTTTTTGGCGATTTCTGGAGTTTAGCAATTCCCTCGTTGTGTTTAAGATCGTACGATTTATCATGAGTTGCGTTCAGAATATCACTCTAACTCTCCTCTCGGAAACCAGGTTTCTCATGCATGTCCTTGGAAGGTAAGGCACATCAAGTTATTAAATCTGGTTGCATGTTTATCTCTCACTGTCTCATAGTTGTAAGCCTTGCCAAATTATACACGAAAAGAGCAGAATAATTATCGCCTAGTATGCTACCTGTCATCCTCATCCTCGTAAATACAATAAGCTTGCACTTCAGCAATGCAAGTCCTCGCTCCCGGAGTCACTGCAATCGGGAAACCACCATAATCAGGATCGTCGTTAGGCATCATCATAAATTCCCCATGTCTTGTCTCATCTCCATTGAGAATCCTTAGAGTCTGCAAGTTTCCATTCTCATCGACCTCCTTCTCCATGCCAGTGAGGATACCACCAAACGTAGCTCCCTCACGAGCTGCCTTGAATCGCGCGTGAAAGCCGCGTCCGACGAGAAGGAACTTGGCGTTACCCAGGTGGATGACCATACCACCTCCGGGACCGGGCTTGCCGAAAACGAAGCATCGCTCGACTATGACTTCGATATCTCCAAACACTCGAGTCCATTTCTCAGGCTTCTTTTCGCTAGGCTCGTTGTCGAAAAAGAAACCGAAGCGGTCTACTGGCGCGGCATCGAGAAGATATTGCTTAGTCTGGTCGAGCAGCTTAAATTCACGACCGATCACGTCAGAGCCTGTGTCGATGCCGAATGGACTAGCACCCAGAGCACCATAAGTAGCGTATGCCAACCATACCCGTCGTGCTCCATACTCATCACGACGCTGCTCCGGGATGAACAAAGTGTTTCCTTGTTCTGTGTAATTGCGGCATACGGTCTCATAGTCGTGGAAATACAAATCCGGTGCGAGTAAATCCAAGGCAGGTGTGTTGTATCGCCAGATATCCAGGACATGAGGGCAGGGACCGCCTGAAGGGTAGACACCGGGCCTGTCGCCACCACCAACCACGACTAGCGCACCACCACCAACCACGACTGGCGCACCACCAGAAACGTCCAGCTCTGTCGAGCTCTCAATATTGAGCCATGTATTGGTGTACAGCGGAATAGGGTACTCTCTCTTTCCAGCTGCAGCAACTCTTCCTACGTAAGAAGAGATGAGGTGTGCCATGAAAGCTTCATCAGCAGCGGTTCCGCGCCCAAAAAGAGACTCCCACGTGTGGGACTCCGACGAAGGAACACTGGGGATACGCTTCTTGAATCTGGAGTGGGTGTCGACTTTGCTGAGGTGTTGAACAAGGTCACTAGGTATAGGCTCAGAGAAAGCCTTGTTGGCTCTCTGCGATCGATCGCGAGAATCGCCCAAGACTCCTGTCTCATTCTGAACTTGTACCATGAGAACAGTTTGGTGTTGAGAATCAACCTCCTTGATATGGCGCAGGAGGGCTGCAAAGGCTCGTGAATCTGCTTCGCAAGCGGCGTCGCACAGAGGAGTGATCATCTCTAGTGTTCTTTTGACACCTCCTGCCTCCATGACCTGAACTCTGGGGAATCGCTTTGGGTCTGTCCTGACCCATGTTGGAGTATATGTAGAGAGTCCATTCTTATATGTTCCGAACCAAAGCAGCACAAGGTGCATGTCATGCTCCCTGGCTCCCTCGAGCACACGGTCAAGTTCATGAAAGTCGAACTCGCCCTCTTTAGGCTCAATCATTTCCCATGTTACTGAACCAAGTAATGTGTTGACGTGGTCAGCTTTCATCTTAGGCCAAACCTCGCTCATGAACTTTGCAGAGCTCAGCGACGAGTTGTGAAGCTCGCCAGGCAGCATAAGAAAGGGCTTGCCCTTGACAATAAGGTGGGCTGAGCCATTGTCTGATGTTTGGATGTGAGGGTGCGCCGGGGTCTGTGTGGCTGTCATGATTCTGAATGATGATGTGTGATGTGTAAAAACAAAGTTGACGGAATTATGAATAGTCTGAATGGTGAAAGTTGATTCAAATAGCCTTCAATAATCCCTGGATTCGCAAATGGTGGAGATCGTGGGGTAAAAGGCTCGTATGATGTTGGCCTCGGACTTATTTCGCATTAACTAACATCGATCGACTCAACTTGCATGAGCCCTCCTTCGGCGAAATACTACCCCAGCTTATTTTTTTCCCTCCACCATTTCATAACGAATTCGGGATAGACTATCAAACTCTCAGTGGCGGTAACTCAACTTCTCCAATTCCCTGCCAGCAGTCTAGATCATCGAGCTTTCTGAGTAATCGTTCGAGTTTAGTCCTTGCAACCTCCATCTCCAGCTGACCAACATTATTCCCCAGCTGAGTCTGTTCAAGGAAAGCGGCTCCAATATCCCGAATCTTGGGTACTAAGCTACTACCGTTTGCATCAAACACAGCGTGTGGAAGGTGGTACAAAATCTCTAGTAGATCATCCACAATCCTCTGATGTTCTTGAGCGCTTTCATCGGTCGGGCCAAATTTTTGCAAGATATTAGACCGAATATTGAGGCTCGTTACAAATAGATTGGCAATCTGGACATCGTGCCCTTCCGTGACATTTTTGGGTCGCGATAAACCGCCCCTCCATCGAAGCTCGGGTGGGAGATTATCTAGAACCTCCTGGACCTTGGCCAAGTATCTCATGATGCAAGACTGGGGATCCGTGGTTTGGGTGTTTTGCTGTACTTGCTGCCAGATAAGAAAAAGGTCGCTTAATGAATTGAGTCCAGGAACATAGGATGTGTCATCACCATGCCATGCTGGGCCTTGGTCACTAGCGTCTATGCATTGAGGCTCCATCTGATCATCTGTCAATGGAAGAGGTCGGGGAAAGCTTTCCATCCGATCTTGACTGAGCAGACTAATGGGGAGCCTCCCGAAGATATCCGCGCTGCATGCGCTAGCGAACAATAACCATATGAGCCTCCTCAGGAGCTGCTGTTCGACCTCATCATGATCGTGTACATGATAATATGCTAGATAGCGTGCACCAGCCGCTGCTTCACTCAAAGCATGATAGGAGCGCATACTACTCAATCCTGATTTCGCCGTAGCGCCCATGGCTGTACCCATGTTGTATAACGCGATGCATCTGTTGATGCTAAACGAGTCTCTGGCGAATCGGCTCTTTAGCAGTCCATGGGTGTCGAGAAAGTCAACGCAGTAGTCGACAGTAACTTGCCCATAATCGTTCCGTGGTAGGGTAGCTTTGGTAGCTGCACAAATACTTATGACGAGCCCGCAGAACTCAGCGTCTGTGTTTGCGACGCCTTGTGCAAGTTCTCGGAGAAACCGACGTCGGAGTAAGGTCGGAGCCAGAGGGTGGATCACATCGAACCAGTCTCCGAGAAGACGCATGATGGTTGTTTCTGGGGCAAACGCGGATAACCAACCAGTCGGTACTGAAGGGCTGTGAAGTGATAGGTCACTGCTCTGGCCTGGTGATATTGAGATATTCACAGGAGAGGTAACGATGCTTTGGGCTTTCTGTACATGCCTGCGATAGATCAGTACGTCTTCTCCATCCTTCATCGTCTCAATGACCTGATCGACTGGGGAACTGACTTGTTTGGAGGTCCTCTCTTTCTCCTTGGCCGCACATGGGTACATTCTACATCGAGAGATTCACAACCACGACACCGGCGCTGGCCCGCCTCATACGTGCACTGTCCGAAAATGGTGTCAGTCTGTTGATACTACTTGAACCTGGGGTAATGTGGATACATACCCGAACTTTCCTTGCTCGGCAAAGATCGCAAGCTGTTTGATTGCGGGGTTTAACGCCAGAAGAAACCGTTATAGAATCAGCAACGGGGCTGCCAGAAGCTGCGTCTGTCATATTTCCATGGATCAATTACCAAATGACAGGGTGGGGAAGAGCAAAAAGGTTTGTTTGAGTCAGGTTCGGATGATCAAGGAGAATTATCGGATCGCCTCCTCCTTTTTAGACGCTCGTGTATGGACTGCTTCGCAGAAATATCGGATATACCACATGACACTACCAAGCCTTAATCGGCATGGCCAGGACAAACCATTGAGGGGCTATCCAATAGCGAGGTGGGCCATCCTCGAACAGGTTAAGGCACTGGAGGATCCTTGTTTTCCCCATGGGGAGTCAAAAAGCTAGAGAGAAAAACAAGTGTGAGTAACCATCTCCAACTTGGAATGCTTGTCACGAGACTGATTCCGCGGTTCCTTGTATGGTTCCTTGCGTGCATTGGAAAGTCGTATGTTTCGAGTATATAATATGTCGAGTGGAGGACAATCTCAAATAGAAGAGATCATCAGGACTTCATCTACTCCGGCCTTTATCACCATCAACAAGAGAAAGCGAACGAGCAAAAGTCGTTGCCCAGTATGGCTTCCAAAGAGACTGAGGTCCAGATCTCCCGAGCCGACCATGTTCCCCAAAGCAACCCGTTGCCCTTCTGGAAACAGACTGAGCTGCGGAAATTGTACTTCATGATGATCTTTCTATTCATGGGTTCAACAACGCTCGGTTATGATTCGAGTTTGTTGAATGGCCTTCAGACCATGGGTTCCTGGCAAGAATGTGAGTTCTATTGACCCTTCATTCCTATATCAACATGGCTAACATACGCGAACACAGTCTTTGATCACCCCGAAGGAAGCCGTCTCGGCATTTTTGGCGCGATGCCCGGTTTCGGAGGTCTCTTCGTTCTACTCTTCGCTCCCTACGTCGCCGACGGCCTTGGTCGTAAGAAAGGTACAGCTGTCGGATGCATCATTGTCATCGTCGGCGCCTTGATGCAGTGCTTTCCTCAAAAAGGCCACGGTCCAGGACGCGATGCTCTATATCTAGTTGGTCGATTCGTCATGGGCTGCGGTTCCAACATCTCCAACGCCACATGCCCGCTCCTCATCACCGAGATCGCCCACCCCCGACACCGAGGCAAGATCACGACCGTCTACAACACTCTCTGGTATCTCGGAAGCATCATCGCGGCTTGGGTGTGCTTTGGAACTCTTAGGAATCAGTCTGGCACGATCCAGTGGGTTCTTCCTACAGGATTGCAGTGTCTCATGCCTGGTATCCAGCTCCTTGCCATCTTTATTGTGCCTGAGAGTCCTCGATGGCTGATCAGCAAGGGTCGCGAAGAGGAGGCGCGCCAGATCCTTGTCAAGTACCACGGCAATGGACAAGATGATGATGAGTTTGTCAGGTGGGAATACACAGAGATCGTCAACACTATCAGACTTGAACGGGAGTCCTCTGGTAGTGGCTGGGCTGAGCTTTGGCGCACTCCGGGTAACCGAAAGCGATGTGGTTTGATCATCGCTACTGCGATATTTTCCCAATGCAGTGGTAACGGACTTGTCTCGTACTATGTAAGTATTGATGACAACACAAAATGTTCGAGAACATTACTGACATTTGTTCCTTCCAGCTTGCTGCCATACTCAAAACCATTGGTATTACCGAGTGAGTCACTATGCATACGACACTTTATCGAAAGACACTAACATCATCTAGTGCTGTAACACAGGCATACATCAACGGCGGACTCACAATCTGGTGCTGGCTCGTATCACTTTTCTCCGCCTTCTTTGTCGATCGTGTCGGACGCCGAGTTCTGTTCCTCTTTGCAGGCGTCGGCATGTTGATCTCCTTCACCATTTGGACCGCATGCAGTGCCGTCTACGCAAAGACCGAGTCCTCTTCTGCTGGCATTGCTGTCGTGGCCATGATCTTCCTATTCTACGGAGTGGCTGGTGCCGCATGGCCTGGTCTGACCGTGTCCTACACCGTCGAGATTCTGCCCTACAACATCCGAGCCAAGGGCTTGACGCTCTGCTTCTGTTTCACTGCTTTGTCTGGAGTCTTTAACCAATATGTGAACCCACTTGGTCTCCAGCAACTGGCGTGGAAGTTCTATTTCGTCTACATCGCCATGTAAGTCGTGATCTTATAACTAAATGCTGTAACATGTGCTAATAAGTCCACCCAGTCTGGTTATCGAATGCCTGGTTATCTATTTCTTCTTTGTCGAGACAAAGGGCCCTACTCTCGAGGAGATCGCCATGTTGTTCGACGGGGAAGGCGCGGCTGCTGGTATTGCTAAGAATCAGGCCGAGATGAAAAGTGCAGTGAATCAGGTTGAACATGCTTAGTATAGCTTCTTTGCCTGGTCTGGGGCGAAAGGAACCGAGCTCTCCAATGTTACATAGTACACTTGGCCATCCGCTCCTCGTCAGCCGGACAGTAATGAAGCATGAACTATTCTACTATCTCAATTGAAACTCATCTTGCCAGACAAGAATATTAGTATGAAGTCGTGTCTACTGAATACGCATCGGCAGTCTCGACATCATAGGAGACAATTATTAGCAGTTCGAGTATTGTGAACAATTTAAGCGATCGTGATACCAGGTAGAATTCTTATACATGATGTACATAACCTATTAAAATCTTTTAACCCCATAAACCAAACCAACCAGACATAGTAAAAATTGTTGTAAAGCGTTCTCATAGGAAACGCAGTATGTAGGTATCGTGCCTCTCATCTCAAAAAGCCGTTTTCATATTCATTCTTCAGTTTTGTTCATACAATTGCTTCACACTCCATCTAAGCCTTTAGCTTCGATACTGCCCTGTATCGGCTCGGTAGACCGACATTGCTTCGCTCCGCTGGTGGGATAGACTGGGCATATCCTCCATAAGCTGGTAGGGAGGGCTTTTGTAGAGGAGCCATGCTTCCACTTGTTCCTGGTCTTTGAGGGATGCTCCCCCATGAAGTCTTGGGCTTGTGCTGAACGCCGTAAGTCGCAGCTTGCATGAATTGCATCTGCTCTTGAATACCGTGAGGGATCTGGTTTTGCATGTGATGCTGCATAGGCATTCCTGATAGAGAAGTCTGAGATGACGAAGCTTGCTGCATTCCATAGGGCGAAGCCATGTAAGGGTATCCATTAGGCATGCCTGAAAGTGAGGACTGGGATCTCGAAGCTTGCTGCATTCCATAGATTGACCCGTTGGACATGCCGTATCCTGTCTCAGGAGGACCTGTGAGGCTCACACTTGGTGTTCCACGTCGGGATGCCTTGGCGCGCTCTTCCTTTGCAATAACGCTAATCAATCCACCGGTGAACATGGGCTTCTTCTCATGGAAAGGATCTTGATAAGGGTCTGCAAATGGGTCTTGAGGAAGGTTTGATGCAAAGGATGGTAATCGGAGATGTGAGCCGCTGTTGGGACGTCCCTGTGATGAACCAGGTCTCATAAGATATTGCTGGGAAGACGCGCGTAAGTTGGGGTTTGATCGCACGCCTGATAATCTCGATGCTTGGTCGCCTCTAGTTTTAGCCTTTAGCATGGCCAGAGGAATGTCGTCGTCATCATCACTATCGGTAATATCCATCCAAGGACCTTTCAGGGAAGGAATTCGGGTGTGCTCTGCCGCTGGTTGTCCAGTGGTAGTCTTCATCATTTTTTGTCGGTAAGTAGCAAGATGCGCTTCCTGGCGCTTTCTTTGATCGCTTGACTTGACGGGCTTCTTGTCATCGTCAGAGTCATAGTTGATATTGTCATCCTCATCTTCGCTATCGCTGGCTTGTCTCTCTGATCTCTCTTGAGCTTTTTGTTTTTGGTATGTTTCCAGCTGTGCTTGTGTCATGACGTTGCCAGAAGGAGGGGATCCAGGGGCTGATGGCATGATGGGCAAGCTATACGAGAGTGAGACTGGGAATGTGACAGAAGTGGAGCCGTGAGAAGGGGTAACAGTGTTGATGGGTGAAGAGCTCGATGGAAAGTGAGGCTATGGCTGGATGAGTAGAGCAGGAAAAGAGTCAAGTCTAAACAAGGACAACCTCGTGATGAATACGTATAAATAAATAAAGATCAAAGTATGCTTCAACGAGACGCGTTGTCGTCCTTTTGTATGACAGGTTTTGGAACGAAAAAAGGTGGACGAAGTACCGGGGGGAGCGGGCCAGCAGGGGTTTCATGCCCCTGTATTAAATCAGGTACGGAGTAGTAGCCCGCTAACTAACGTCAGATAAATTACATAATTAGACAGGGTTGTTCGTCCAAGCAAACGGGTTGAGTGTCCGTCTGACTTGCGCTAAATCAAGCCCGAAGCTTACGAAAAGAGCACTATGGCTTGAGTGGCTTGAGTAGATAGAGAGAGGGAGGCTAGCTGGGCTGGCTGTTTGTCTGTCTCATTGTGGATATATGTATTTGTATTTACATTTGCATTAATAGTCTGTGATTGAACAGCTGCTTGCTTGAACTGTGGCTTATTATTTATCGTCTTTTTCGCAAAGTTAGTGCTGGTCGGAAGCGCCGGGTTTCGTCTAGCGCTTGGGGCCTTGCTTTGCTGTCTGCTGGAAAGTCAGTCGCTCGGTCCATGGTAAGATTCGGCCAGACCGTTACATTGACGCCCTGAGGCTTAAGTGGCCCGTCCCTCTGTCTTTTATCCCGACCGGCTTCATCCCAATTCATTCTCGCTTGGCTCGGCAGTCAAGCTAGGGTGTATAGATACTTTTAGAATTAACTGTTATTATTGGATTACTCTGAAGTAAGTAATTAACTTCCTTTTTGTTTGATGAATCTTTGCTTCAACAACCTGTACAAGACCCAAGTTTTCTGCCTTTCCATCGCAACAATCCTTCCTCTAATATTCGGCATTTAATCCCAAACAAGACATTCAGCTTACAACATGCAGACAGACTCGGCAAACGTCTATTAAAAGGACGACACGTCTCCACGCGATTGGACCGGGGCTATCCTGTCCAATACAACCAAAGTTCCGCTGTCCCTCTCAGACTTTGGCCAAAACCTCGTATACCTAAAATCGGTCCCAACTAATTTTCCGCTAATCGCCTAGCCCCCGTCCCCACTAGGCAAGGGCTGGGCTGTTATTTTTGAAGTCTGGAACGAGAAAGCAAAAAAAGAAAAAGAGGCTTCTCTCCTTTTCTTCTTCTCGCCAAGCTCTTCTATTTATATCCACTACAACATTCCCATGCCTTTCAGATCTAAACTACTTCAATCGATCTTCGTCCTGTCTTTCCCATTTCTACGTTCACAGTGACATTCGCTTGTCTTGGTCTTCTTAAAATATGTCATGTGGCTCATGAATCCCCAGGCCTCCCAGGGCCAATTTGCTGATCTTGGTCGAGATTTTCCACTCCCTGCTCTACCCTTCATGACGTCGCGTCTCAATGCCTACCCTACGGCTGTCTATCATAATATCTATTTTAGGTGAATAGAGTACCTCTCTGAATGACATCACATTTAGGTGCCCAGATTTATAGATTATTCTATTATCGATTTATCCTATAACTATATGTAGAATTAAATTGGATAGTTTGAGGTTTGGTGCCATCGCTTTTTTTCGATGCACGCTTTTCCACGTGTTGGTTAACGGCCGTGCGGAATCCAAGGCTGGGGACAGAAATGGTAGTTGTGTCATTACCATCCTGAACACTTTTGCCCGATAATCATATATGCGGTAGAAGTACATTCATCTTTATAGTCCTATCATTTTGATGGCCACACCGATTCTTCAGAAGGTTTCCAGTATCCAAGCACTCAGATATGCAATTGTACCAACCATCAAAAGCGATGACTTTCCAATTCAAATCCTCGACCATCTAGGTGGACAAGGAAGAAGTTGGTGCTTCCTAGAGTTCAAGACCACAATTACTAATTCGTAAGGTGGCCATCAGCTCCCAATTTCCGTTGATGTTGCCGAGAATCTCTTATTCTCCAATGACAGCTTGCTCGTATTTGCCATATAACCTGGACGCAAATGGGCTGATCTCCGGCACGCTGATTATCTTCCTGTTTACATTCCACCCAAGTAACAAAAGTTGTCGACTCAATCCAGCAAGTATTAGCATGGCTATTTCTGATGCGACCAATGCCATGTAAGCACCAGAAGTTGAGAAGATATCCCATTTTGGCAGGTCCCCTTATGCTTCACCGAATAAACCGAGGAGATAAGTTATACTTTTATCTCTACTCTCGGAATATTGGGTAGCACTCGCTAAAGAGTAGGAACCTTTCATCGTTCCAAGGAGCGATCCTGCCAAGAATAAAGTTCTCGGCTGGTGATCATATAAGAGAGGAAGTTCTTGTCAACACTATAAATCTCTGACAACGTATATCGCCACAATGAGATCAGAGACTTCTTCGTAGATAGATAGATGATCTCTGAGGATTAGGCTAGGGTCGGACCTATCTTTGTCGACCAAGCGCGCAGCAACGTCAATGTCACCAGAAATCCTGAGAGCTTGTTCGACGAAGATCCTAACAGGTTCAAAGGGCTTGTGTCAATCAGAAACTGGACTATGGAATGTCGAGAATAAGTCAGGCAGCGGCACTGATCCGTCACGAAGAGAGATTAAAATCCTCGAACAGTGCTTCGCCCAGAAGAAAGGTTTCGATAAGCAGCTTTCTTATCCAACACAGAATCAAAATTCTGAAACCAGAAACCTAGGACAAGCCCGCAGATTACGTTGCGTCCTATATTACAGTTGGCATCAACGACAATACTGTGTGTGGTCTCGTACCCACAAACCCAGTTGTTGCCCATAAATCAGTCATCAGCAAAGCGTTAAAGTCAGCTCAGACTATGTGCAGCACGACCTGCTTGGTCTGTCAGTGAAATTTGGGCAAAGAACGCCAGAGTTGCACAACGAAGCGGTGGAAGTTGCTGACTAGAGGACAGCAGAGCTTTAACAAAAGCTTAGAGGTGAAGGCCAAGGCGATTCTAATAAGAAACCCATGAGAGTCTGGACAAGGATAACAAGGAATAACGGACGATATTATACACCTAAGTGTGAAAGCCGAAAGAAAAGATGATCACGACGACTTACATATCATATCGGCGGAAAAGAATCTCGTTGCCTGGGACCTTTGCAAATGCTGGAGCTGGGACGACACGTTTAATGTTTTTTTTTTTTTTTTTTTTTTTTCATTTGCTTTGATTCATAGGAATAACCCCCAACTAGAATAGCATCCTGCGGAGGTAGTGTCAACTGAGATCATCTCACCACACTCCCTTTCCCAGACATGCTACCTATACCTCATCCCTCAAGTCTAGTTCTACGAGTAACCTGCTCCCAATATCTTCCCAAACGAAATGTATGCGCGTGACCCAAAATATCTGTGAACTTGACGCTGATGAACACTGAATATAGCGACAAAACGCTTCTAGTCTGATGGATGATAACGGATGATGGAAGACACAAAGCAGCCACAGTAAGTGCTTTGACCTGAACCACATCTTTTCAGTATGTAACATGCCAAGAGAAAGAACGTACTTACAGGTATGCTTAGCAGTTGTACCAGCATACATCATTAGGACTGTTCGGAACAGTACAGCCTCCGTTGGGACAGCCATCCCTACACAAACGAGGTGGGTTGTAGAGACATCTGTTGGCCTCCACTGCTTGGAAGCCAGCAGCGAGTAAGAGGACGAGAGTAGTAAGTTGGAACTGCATTTTTGGTAAATGATAGGGCTTTGTACGGTGAAGAAGTGAGAACACAAGTTGTCAATAGTGAGTAAGGTGCAGGTATAACCTGAAAGTCAATGTCTTTTATATACAAAATTCCAGCATCCCGGAACGTGGATGACATGTTTCACGTCGTATCGGAGAGATTTAGAACCCCGAAACCTAAATTACGGACGATAGATGCTGATTTATGGAAAATTATCAATCATGGGGAAGGAGCTCTTATTAAAGTTTTATACCCGGCTTGACATGACAGGTCAAAACCTTATGTTAATGACATTGATATATCGGTATAAGACTTATATGTTAATTGATTTATATTAAAGGCATTGACTTGTCAGTACTGATATAACTGAAATAATGGTTGAGAAGATCTGTCAGTGATATCTCAGTGCAATGCAAGTAGCACAACTTGAAGTGGTTCTTCATCGATATTCATCCCAGAGTTGCACTCGGTATGACGAGGCTCCGGCACTAAATTACACAGCTTATTAGCCTCCACTTTAAACGTCAAACATTTCCGAATTCACTATTCTTCAGAGTTTGTTCTTATTGACCGCCACTTCTAGTCGAGATGCTGTCCCCGTCATCGTCAGTTGCGTCTCCACCAACCCTCAATAGCATAGAGAGATTGGTTCATTCGTACCAGAGATATCGACCCTTGCTTGTTTGACTTCACTTGCGATGAGCATCCATGACACAGCCATCAGGGTATCAGAAAGATTGGCCTCCAGGAGCTACAAATTGGATTACGATTTACTTAATATACTCGTGTGCCTCTATAAGTTATTCAAGTCTTCCTCCAACAACGCAACAATACCAGAATAAAAGTTGTGCTGGAAATCCTCATTCTGCACGTCGCACGCCTGTGCTTTGAACCCAACATCCAAACATCGTCGAACTGCACTTCCGTAGGTAGAGCTGGCCTGGCATAATTCGCCCACAAGGCGCTGTGCAGTCATGAAATTCGATAAAGCACTGAGCTCACTGCCAAGCACTTCCTTCGCTGATCGAAGAGACTCAATCCTCTGGCCCTTGATCAGCTCAATGAGCAAGACCCCAATAGGCAATAATTTGGGTGTTGGTATCATTACGCTTCGGCCCTCGTTATTTTCACATGTCTGCTCAGTTTTGAGAAAGGCTTTACTGTAGTCGACGACATCTTCCGTTTTGATGAAGACGATATTTTGGCTTCGAGGCAGCTCCAGCATCCACGGAGTTCTGTATAGGTGCAACACACTTGTTGCGATAAAAACTGCGAGCTGCAACCTCTGTCTGTAAGTGAAAAGATGGTTACCATCTCTGTTATCGAGCACCTCGTGTAGCGATATCGTCGAGTATTCTGTTTCTGATGGGAGCACGGCAGAGCTATAGACGCTGTATGTCTTTGTTTGTCCTAATGAATGATCCGTGATGGCTCCCAAGCATGTAGGTCCAATAGTTGGTTTTGCTAGACTGCAGATACCAAGACATGATTGAATGTCTGGTGAGGCGGGCTTTGTTGTATCGACAGATAGAGTCGTAATTCCGCTGGTGATTGAGGATGTAGCTGTATCCGTGATGGTAGTTGATGATGATGCAAACCGAGACATCGAGAACCGGACAGATCTGCCTTTCCTTTCACGTTTTGGTCCAGGCAGCGGGGGTATGGCTGGAGTGACAGACATTTGAGCCGACCTTTGCAAGTTTGGGACTACGCGTAATAACCAACCCTCCCATTCATGTCTGTCGATCTTGAGTAACTGAGACGTGTCTTCTCGCCGATGGTGCGCGAGCAACAGATCAGTGTGGTGGTCCCGTAGGATCTCGTCCTCCTCGCTGTGGCTTGGTTTATCGACGCCGCCTGATAGTCTCATAGATACGTGATGCTCACGGCTGCATTTGAGATTAGACTGAACAGCCCGGTAGATGCTGGAGACAACAGTGCGTAGGATATTAAGGAGCTTGACACGAGACCTCACTCGCCTCTTCGGCTCCAGTTCAATATTCATCGTCGCCAGCGATTCCAGATTTGTTATACCGTCGCGGATAGTCGTTAGATGCTCAGAGTATGCTGATCGACTAAGGGCAAATGCTATACGCTTGAGCTCCTTGGCTGCGAGAGTCATATCTGACCACGATGTCTAAAGACCTTGTTAGAACCGTGCTAGCATCATAGCTTAGTCACATACCTCACTCCCATGTCCAAGTTTATCATACATCTCATCGGTGGCTGTCTGGATGTCTCTCAGGGTCTGTTCAAAAACGTCCCACGACTTCCAAAGTCTGGTCCGGATTGCCTTCTGGGTTTCTTGTTTGGCCCATAAATCGCCTCCTGGATTCTCTACCATAGCATCGATGAGCGAAGGTGAAACAATACCATCAAGTAGCTTCTCGCAGACATTCTGTAGTTTGACTTGTTCGGTTTCAAGGTTTCTGATCAGTCTTTGTAACTCTCTTTCGTATCTTCTGTATCTCTGTATCAGTGAAACACCATTCTTATAGTGTTCCAGAGTTGAGATCACCAAAGGGATGCCTCCCAGCACAATCCCCGCTACTTCGAAGCCGGACATCGCTCGATTGACTAGCTGCAGTATAAAAAGATGGAGGACGCTTTTGATAAGGCTGAGAAAGACCAGGTCAGAGCGGGGTATGATTTGTGTGGATTGTCAGCCTGCATCAGCATGGATAAGTTGAAAATGCCGCAATGCAGCCAATAATGGACCCATAGCACTGCCGGTCTACACATACCGAGAGCCGACTGGGTAAGCCAGGCCTCTATTCCCCTGTCGTATCATTTCGGTAATCTACTCTTCCACTATATCTGACTACGCAACAAAATGGGGGGAGAGAGCATTGCAGATTCTGTACGGAAGTGCCTCGATGAGTTCGATACTATACGAAAGACCGATTTCTCAGGAGTAGGTGCATATCATCAGAACGATGCGCTTGGGATTGGCGAGGAAGAAGCTCGCTTCAAAGTATGGTCTGGGAACCTTGCGGCACATTCTACGGGACGAAGATCGCTTCAGTATCGTCTTCGAGATGCGTCTCATTTACAAAAGCAAGTAACGTCTCTTCTTGACGAGCTACTGGGGCTTTTGAGGGACGCTTCTCTCATCATGTCTGGTGCTAAAGTTCCCTGGGATCGTGCTGAAGATGATGGGACCGTTCCACTAGACATTGATTCCGACTCCGGTTCTGAGTTTGATGAGATGCCTGATACAGAGATGGCACAAATTGTACAAAATATTTCAGACGTTGTCAATTGTCTGCTGCGTCTGAGTGTCGCCATCAGAAACCCAGCTCCACACGATCGTTTCAAAACATCTGTTCCCGTTGAAGCTTCGCACTACGAACCCTTTGACATTCAGCATGTCAGATCCAAATTTGGTGAGATAGAACCGTTTCTTGCTGAGAGGTTGGGGAAAGCCATATCGCAGAGGAGACAATATTTCAAGTATCGTGAAAGCCATCACTTGAAGCTCAAACAAGGTCTTGATTCGATGGAACAGAATGAGGTAGAGAGCACCGTTGCAAGCTCTCTGCCTCTACAAGCAAAAGCCGCTGGCTTCGGTCTTGAAACGATGGATGAAGATGGAGCTTCTGATTCTGGTGTCACTCAAACATCGTTCGCATCGTCCAACACGGATAGTGAGAAGCTTCGTGCTCCTCCGCTTCCGAGAGAAGCCGAAGATGGCCCATTTGAGTGCCCGTTTTGTTATATGATAATAATAGCCACTAATACGGTGTCTTGGAAGTAAGTAAAGAAAACAGTGTAATGTCTGTCAAGTAGTAGCTGACGTTAGAATTATAGGCGACACGTACTTGCAGACCTGCGACCCTATATCTGCCTTTGGGAAGACTGCACAGCATCCGGAACGGAGTTTATACGACGACACGAGTGGACACTACATGAGATACAAAACCATCGGAAGACCTACAGTTGCCCATGCTCCTGCGGAATGACCTTTCCAGCCAAGTCGCGATGCCGAGACCATGTTAACAAAGCCCATCCCGATGATCTCCAAAGCAGTCAACTGGACTCCATGATAGAACTGAGCGCCAAACCAATGAAAGAGGAGGAGAAAATATCTTGCCCTCTGTGCAAAGAGAATCTTTTCTCCTTGAAAGATTATGAACGTCACGTTGGCAGACATCAAGAGCAGCTCGCACTATTCTCCCTTCCGTCACTACAATCCGAAGATAATGAGCATGCAGAAGACCACTCTTCCGGAACGCATAGTCATGTGTCATCTGAACACCTGGATGCTGATGATGAAGAAACGGAAGAGGTAAACCCTCTAGAGTCACCTCTACCCACAGGAGCTGCTAGCGATGCTATGAAGGCTTTGGATGCCGTGTCCAATGAGTTTCATACCAAATGGTATCCATTATGCATAGATTATACCGAATCGCCGCCGTCAGATTCTACGAAAAAAGTGGAAGATCACCGCAAATTATCTGAGGGTATCATAACTCATATTTTGCTAAAGCTAGATGACATTGACACTCAAGGAATGCCTGAGGTTAGAGCGCGGAGAAAGGAAATAGTCAGTGAGGTACAACATATGTTGAACATTCTGGATATCGCAAAAGAGCCTAATTTGGCGAGGAAGTGGAGTGTCTTTTCAGCTCATGGGACAGACGTTATGAGGTCTGATGTCCGATTCAATGAGAGAGACGATATCCCCTGGGGCTGAATTGTCAGGATCGCTTTAATTGATACTATAAAGACCTTAATAAGTCGATACTAGCCTAGCAGCTAAAGAAGACTGACCTACCAGCTTAGCAAACTGAGTGATAGATTTTGTATAGAGTGATCTGAGTCGTGCGTAATCTAGCCGACCAAACGGGGGGTATTTATACCACATCTGCACAGCTAGTTAGCGCAAGGTAGCAATTGTAGACCAGGGGTCGATTGACTCATAGAGAAGATTAGAAGGGTAAAGAAGGAAACAAAATCGGGCGCGGAAGTGTTGAGCGAAGACGAGGCATCTCGGTATCAAGAACGAGAGGAAGGAATAATTTATGGCTTGGCAACTGGAAACGATGTCGATGCTTTCATGAGTTTCCATTAAGAGAGTAGACAAGGGCTATACCGCTGGGGGACTTAAAATGGACGACCTATGTACACGATTCAGGTATTATTTAATGAACTGCCGTGCTCACAAGGGAGTGGATCCTGACGATCTTCACACCTCGAGCCGACCTCTTAGCCGATTGTTGGAAACTCCGCGGAACACGAAACCATCTAAAATGCATGTGGAGCACGGAGTTTCGACAAGCCGCCTCGATCATCAGAAACCCCGCAGTATAATAACTTCAAAGGCACATTGTAACAGAAATAGCTTCGTAAATACTTCTTGCCTACGAAAGATCTCCTTCCACGCTTTAAGTAGAACCATGTCGAACAAAGACTCCGTCGTCTATCATTACCTCGCCATCGGCAAGCTTGGCCGCGGTGAACCCATCAAGTAAGTGAACCTCTTACTGAAGACGATACTCTTCAACGACTCATTCATAACTCTATAGACTGTTTATGAAGGATGCCGGTATTGACTTTGAGGAGCGCCTCTACGCAAGAGACAATACTTGGCCTGAGACCAAAGAGAAGTTGATCAAGCAAGGCCTTAGCAGAAATGGCCAAATTCCTTCTCTGGAATACAAGGGTCGTGTTATGACTGGTGTAAGTTCTGTGCCTGATATCTGAGCGCTATGTTGACTTATACAAACACAGCATGTTCCAATTCTACGCTACTTATCCCGTGATCTTGGCCGATATGAAGGCCAGAGCAACGAGGACAAGTATTTGACGGACTTGGTATCAGACATCTATGTCGATTGGAGGGTATGTTGAATGCCTAAATCGAGAAGCGATGCTGATCTGATATGCAGGCTCAATGGGTTAGACACCTCAAAGAGGGTCCCCGACCAGAGTATAAAGAGACAGAGGCTCCTCAGTACTACGATCTCATCGGAAAGTACTACAACGACCGTGAGGGGCCTTATCTTTTGGGTGATGAAATCAGCTACACCGACTTTCTCGTCTATGTCTCTATCGATAACGATGCTCGAGTAAAGACACTTCCGGTATGTTAATATTTAGTGTCAGATTCAGGAGAAAAAGCTAATGGTATCGGTATAGGACACTTTGCCAGAGTCGCTTGTCAAGTTCAAGGCTGCTTTCGAGGCTCGACCCAAGCTTATTGAATACATCAAGGAGGGATAAGTTTGTTTTGTATACAGCGATGCTACTTTGAAACGATTAGATTCCAGATAGTTTCGTTATGACTCATCACCTATCCAGTGCCCCTGGACTCTCCGAACTGAGATATTCACTTGGTAGCTTGTGGGAAAGTTTAGCTCTTACTCATATCGTATTCACCAGCCATCGTTGAGCTTGACAAAGAGTGTATCTAGAATTGTGACTCTTCTTCTATCTTCAACAAACCATTAGTACAGAAGCAAGTGACGTGTTCATATAACATGAAAGCGTATGCTCATATGCGTCCGAGTCGAAGTCACTTGGCCGAGAAAACGATACATAGTTCTGACATAGGTTTATGGAGGCATGTCAGAAAACAAGCGACCCGCCACCACCAAAATCCGCTGTTAAACCACTGTTACACATCTCATGTTTTCTGACCCCTCCTAGGCATTGCCAGCGCAAGCCCTACGTCCCAAGCACAATCAGTTGCCCTGGTTGTTCAGAGGGAAGTTTCTCAATGTAGCGTTGACAAGGTCCTGTGCCCCCCGACAAAAGATAAGCTTAGGTTCTTTCAAAGAAACATTGCTCTGTTTCTTCAGCACAATGTAATCCACACAAACAGCCACGACAGACTCAAATAGTTCTGTGAACTCGATATTCCCACGTGCACACCAACCGATTATGACACCACTCCATTCACGCTCCTCTAGTGTCGTCTTTAGGTCATCAAGGTTTGATCCATCAGCGTTGAGGTTGAACCCGATGTTGGTAAATCTCGAAGATATCTGTGAGGCAACTTTGGCTTCGGACCACTGTTCTTTCAGTCCTTCGTTTATGTCGCGGCCGTGGAGGTGACAGGAGAGCGAAATGGTGAGGACTGTGATAGTGGATTGATCCATGTTGGGAATGTGACTATGGATAAGACTTTGTATTTTGACTGCAGGTAGGTATTGGCTGACAGATTATAACTGAGAGAGTTGATGCAAGAAAGATGAAGAGTATTAGATTCGCAGATTCTCGTGATATATAAGACATGCTTGAGACGCCGAGGCATCTCGAAAACGCCGACTTGTCAGATTGCATTATTAATCCTTTCAAGACCCCAAAGACCATAGATTGAATGACTGGTTGATATCATAAACACGCTTACGTGAGGTTCGAGTGTAGCAACAATGTTTCCATCTCAGGGTTGAACCTGAATTCTCAACAAACATAGGTCTATTTACTTCTAAGCGACCGAGCTATCAGCCTGAACCTACTATACTCGTTGGAACAACGAGCAATTGTCCAGTGGACTGGGATCACGAGTTCCCTTCGAAATGAAGAGCATACCAATGTCGGAACACCTGACGCTGTCAAATAGATAGTCATCTATGACAGGTATATGTTGCTTGAATCACCGAACAGAAGTATTCTCCCTACATCATCAGTACCGGAGGAAAGTAAGCGATGATAATGACGGCTGCATCAAATCAAGCCATTGCCATCGGAATCAATGATGCGCAATTGCCTCTAATTGCGCATGAGGTACAAGGAGACTCTGGAAGGGTGAGGCAAGGTCCAGATCTCAGAGCGACAAAGTTTCCTCGTAACTTACAGATATTTGGCATCAAGGACTCAATCGCAGTCTTCGTCCAGTTTGGGCATCCCCTCAAAGTGAGTCGGTAGAAACAACGCGATTTGACGTCATTGTCAGAGTCCTTTGGTACAACAGATCATCGAATGAGATCGTCGGTAGGGTACGACGTGAAATCTCTGCCAAGTTCGAGGTCGAAATTCCTCCGACGGCGCCCGAAAAATCTGAGTTTTCTTTTCTCACGCGAGGCAATTCGTGTGGCGAATTTGGAGACGAGTCAAAGCTTGATTGAGCAGGCGGTTTGTCGTACGCTCAGCTGTTTGTTAGCTTGTTTGCTGCTTTCGGCTCACTATCGCAAACGAATTCTCCCAAGCGACTTGGGCGATTGCAAGAACATAACAACGGGAAAGGTATGGCGATGATACAGTGAGAAGTCAGAATGGCGCGATGAGGCTGCGCATGAAAAGACCAGGCGTAGTCGTGAACACCAATCCTGTGGAAGGTGAAGGAGAAACGAGACATCATAGCTAGTCCAGGCCAAAAGGCATCCGGTTGGAGAAAAAAGATTGCGATACTGGAGTCAAGAGCAAACGGCGACCGCGTGCCGTCGAGGAGTCTAAGAAGGCTGTGTTGGGTAAGCGACGGTCGATGTCGCAGAAGCAAATCGGTCAAGAGTCAATTGAGCGCAAGTGTGAATCATCGTCGGGGATGTTGTGTGTTGCGTCGCAGGTGTAAGAAGAAACATTCCACTGTCGATGTGGAAATTGGCGGCGCAGAGCAGAGAAGAGCATCAGCTCAGGTATGATAGCGACACGAGAATAAATCGCCCATCCCTTGCGCATCCGGCTGCTTGTAGTGAAACAAAAACAAAAAGCAGCATAGCCATCACCTGAGATCAGTGATGTGAGAAAAAAAGAAGGTTCTGTCTGCTGTCCTATGGTATCTTTGAAAAGTCCCTCTCCACCGTCAATCTCGGAAGGACCGTGATTTCAGCGGCCACACCCCTCATCCATTCATTATTTTTCGTTTGGGGGTCGACGATACAAAGTCAACCCACGTCATGGTGTTCCGATCCGGAAGTCAAGCCAAGTCAAGTCAAGTTATGTCATGAAAAAGTCAAGTCTCTTAGTAGCCACCACGGTCACCGCCGTAGCTGCCGCGGTCACCACCACCGTAGCTGCGGTCACCGCCGCCGTAACCACCTCGGCCACCACCGTAACCGCCACCGCGGCCACCACCGAAGCCGCTGCCACCGGCAGGGCGGGCGTTGGCAACGTTGACTCGGATGCGACGACCGTCGAGCCTGGAAGGGAAAGATGGTTAGCAATTGATTGAGTAGGGGGAGAGATAAATGGAAGAAAGAACATACTCCTGCTCGTTCAGGGCATCGACAGCGGCGTTAGCCTGCTCCTCAGAGGCAAAGGTAACGAAACCGAAACCACGGGCACGGCCGGTCTCACGGTCGCGCATGATGATCTGTTGGATAGGTCTTAGCATTTGACAGATTGAAGGGAACGTATTGTAGAGGGTCGTACAGAGTCAGTGACCTCACCGAACTCGCTGAAGGTAGATCGGAGGGTGTCATCGGTGGTGTTCCAAGACAGGTTTCTGCAGAGAATTCAGGTCAGCATGATTTTACCCCTCATTTGGCGGCGACAGAGAAGGGAGGGAGAGAGCAAGAGAATATCTTGGTGGCAGAGCAGAATGGTAGACAGCGATAGGGAAGAGGAAGAGAGGAGAGAAACATACCCAACGTAAAGCTTAGACATGATTGCGCGTGTTGTTGTGAAAGTTCGAGAGAATGATCGAAGCGGAGTGAAGCGTCGTAGAAAATTCATGGAGGGGGAGGAGGGGTTTTGTAGATGTAGGAATAAGGAAAGCTTTTGTCGACGTGTCGCAAGTTAAATACGAGAAGGGCAGGTGCAGCTGCAGGTTAGGTAGGAGAAGAGAAGAGGAGCAAAAAAAACAACCCAAGCAGGTGATTTAACTGGGTGAGTGTGGGCAACAGCCAGGTACTGATTTGCAGGTAGAGATACAGAAAGAGGTACCTACTTCCAGTTGGTGGTGCTTGCAAAGGAGGAGGGAGGGAGGGCACTAGAAAAGAGTTACCCCTCTTTGCCGCATGGATTTGGATGAAAAGTCAGTCAGGTCAGTCAGCAGCTGCTGCATCAATCCCTCCCCCGCCCCTCTCTGTCTCTCTCTCTCACTCTCTCTCTCTCGCCCTGTCTCGAAAAAAAGACCGCGTCATCCAATGCGAATTGAAATCTGATTTTTCTCCCTCTTGCTCGTCTGCAGGACTGCATCCCTTAACGTAGCACTCGATGCGGTTTCGGGATTAGCGGTGGCGGATGATGAGATGCACTTCTAACCCCCTTGCGTTAGACAGTTCCAGTAAAATGCTTCCTACAGGTCCCTTTTGCCGCTTGACCTGCAGTGTTTGAGTCTAGCGGGGTTCTCTCACTGCGGATCGCCCACAGATTTTAAGATTGGTTTTGCTTGGCCTCCACTGCTCTCCACTGTAAAGAAGGCCCTGATTTTTGAAATCTGCACGCAGTGACCCAGTTCGCCATTCAGGGTGCTGGGGCACTACGGAGCACCGCCGTTCACCCAACCTACCTTGATGGATCAACTCTTTTTGCGGTCCCCGGAATATGGAATTGTTGAGAGAGATCGCCGCCATTGTTTTTCCAGACCCGGTCATTGGAGGGACAACTACGGGTATCAATTCCTAGGTATCGTTATCAATCAATAAACCTCAGCCACTTCATACTGATGGTTTTAATCCTCTACATTTCTCAGTAACAAGTCTGTACCGTGCCTGCATCTCATTGCACACAGGCATCGTGACGGTGCATCTGTGCTTGGTGTCAGCGAGAGGAATCAATACAGGGTAAGCTGGGCAAACTGATAGTCGGAGACGTGCTATATTACTGAAAGATTGAAAGCCCGGTAGATGGTCGATTGAAGAATGGATGTATATACTGTGAACGACAAAGTGGAAAGTTAACTATTAGGTACATCTCGCGGTACTGTTATACCTGTCGAGTTTGTTGCATAAACTCTCTCACATTCTGTTCCAGCAACAGTATGCGTGATACTTCAAGTTACTTTTACAAAAGGAAATCAACAAAGCTTAATGGTAAAGTTTATACTAAATTATAAATACGTGTCTCTTCTTTATCTGGCCTCACCATAATTGATACCTTCTTCTTCCACATTAATACAACAACTTCGAGACAAACAGTTCGAGTCGACTAACAAAATGGAGATGGAGCTTCTGCATACATTACTCCAACCTGATGGAGAACACAGAATGAATATCCAGTCACAGATTGCTGCCATTCACCACAATCCCAAGGTCGCAGTGTCACACGAGGGGGTTAAGTCGCCACCAAGAGCAGTGCATTACTTTTGATAGCTAATTTATCTTGCTACTCAGGACATGTTTCTTCGTTTGTGAGTCGATGGCATATCATGCGACAAGGCGTGACTAACTTGAATCTCAGCCTAGTAAATTACATTAACTCATTCTATCGGGTCCAATACACGAAAATTGCTCCTTCTCGTGAGAAACCTAGTCCTTTGCAATTTCACTAGCTAACCGTGTTTAGACCCATCTCCTTACCAGATAATCTACAAGAACCTCTGCGACTTCCTCGAAAATCATCTCCGTGCGGTCACCTACAGAATAATCTCATGCGATCTAGACACTGCGTTTAAGGTCTACCTTGAAGAGTGGGAGACCTACAATACGGCAGCGAGACGTATCGACGAGGCACTAGAAGCGGTCAACAACGAGTGGGTAGAAAGCCGCATCGCCCAAGGAAATCGGGAATGTCCTCGTATCTACACTCTGCACTGTATGAACTGGAAATGCCATGTGTGGAACACGGTCTTCGATCATGTCTTAAAGAGCGCTGAACGCGCAGCGCAGAACAGCGGTGGGGATGCAGACGAGGCTCATAACTTATCACAGAGGTTTGCGTCGCTGCAAGTTGACAAGCATAATGCCAAGACTTGCGAAATATGCAAAACTCTCCAAACGCTGGAGGCGCCTTTCATGTCAGAGATCCAGAGTCATAACGAGAGGCTTGACAACTGCATCAACCGGATGAATCAGTCAAGACGATAGCCTTGTGCAATGAGGGAATGACCCTATTGCTGGTATCAGTTCCCACTTGCCATATACTGTCATTTATCCTCAATGCGGCACATGCCCATCGTTTATATTCCCGTCGCCCACACAGCATTGGAAAGCAGAGGGAACGCTCGAGCCTCTCTAGATAGTGGTGAGTGATAGCATTGTTCATGACACACACACAAAGAACAATATCTGACAGCCTCATGTTAGTATCAATGACGAAATCAGCTCATCAGCTCCGTCCCGAGATTGAGTTGAACAACGGAAAAGGAGTGATTGCAACAATTGTGTATTCACATGAAAAAGGAATAAGCTCATGACTGCATGCGAGATATAGTGTGGTTACATTATAATATAAGTGGTGGAACTTAACGGAGCAATTTTATGCATCGAGTAGGATTGACCGCACCAGCTGTGTTGTCTCAAAGAGGAAATGGAATGTCTGAACTGCCTTATACGGGCACACACAATTATAAAGTCTAATGCAAGTATTTCGTCAAGTCGCAAGACTACACTCTGTTAATCAACAAAATCCAAGCTCCGCCTCATTGCGGCTTCTGGTGGTGAATACACAATGATTTGGGAATTATTCCCAATTCGGTTATCACGGGATGTTGACCTCCGACATGCTTAATTCATGGCACTATAGCATGCCTACATGGGCCGATGAGGGGATTCCAAATCTGCCAAGAATATACAACAAGACCTCATAACTATAAAGATGCTCCAATTCCACTTCAGTTACATTTTGAATGGAGTAGCGCAGTGTTCTCAGCTCTCGCCAATCCTCGCGTCTCATCATGAAGTTCTCTTCCATCATCGCAGCAGCATTTGCTGGCCCAGTACTTGCTGTCCCAGCTGGCTTTGTTACCACCGATGGCACGAAATTCTCTCTTGACGGAAAAGACTTCTTCTTTGCTGGTAGTAATGCCTACTATCTCCCCTTCAACGTTGTATGTCCTATACCAAGTAACGTTGAAAACATAAACTGACTCTCGTAGTGGGGAACAGATCATTACAAGGATGTCAAGCTTGGTTTGGAAGCTGCCAAGGAAGCTGGTCTCAAGGTCATTCGTACCTGGGCTTTCCATGACAACAACAGGACCTACTCGTCTGGTGGCTTGCCTCAGTACGGCGCCGGTGCTGAGGACACTGTCATGCAGTGGTTCGAGTCCGATGGAAGCGTCAAGATTGATCTCAGCAAACTCGATGTTGTCATTGAAGCCGCTGAAGCTACTGACATGAAGCTGATCTTGGCTTTGACCAACAACTGGGCTGATTACGGTGGTATGGACGTTTACACCGTCAACCTTGGCGGCCGCTACCACGACGATGTAAGCCGCACAGTCTTCTTTAGCATTTTCACTACTGACCAAGGATAGTTCTATCGTCTACCTGCCATTAAGAAGGCCTTCAAGAACTATATCAAAACTGTTGTCAACCGCTACAAGGACTCCCCCGCAGTCATGGCCTGGGAAATCGCTAATGAGCCCCGCTGCGGTGCCGACGGCACTCGCAACCTTCCCCGCGGACCTGACTGCACTCCCAAGACAATCACATCCTGGGTAGACGAGATGAGCACATATATCAAGTCACTCGACGCAGACCATCTCGTCACCACCGGAAGTGAAGGTGGCTTCAACCGCGAGTCAGACGACTGGACGTACAACGGTGCCGACGGAACCGATTTCGACGCTGAGCTCAAACTGCCCAACATTGACTTCAACACTTTCCACTCATACCCTCAGTACTGGAGTAAGACTGTAGACTGGGTAGTCCAGTGGATCAAGGATCACGCTGCTGCTGGAGAAGCTGTTGGAAAGCCAGTTCTGCACGAGGAGTACGGATGGACTGACAAGTCGACCCGAGTAGCTACTCTCAGCAAGTGGCAGAAAGCATCCCTGGACCTGGAAATGAGCGATTTGTACTGGCAATTCGGGTACTCGGGATACTCGTACGGCAAGAACCACGATGACGGAAACACGATTTACCTCGAAGATGACGAGGCCCAGCCTTTGGTATACGAGCATGCTGCGGCGGTCAATGGTGAAAGTGCAGCACCAAGCCCAACAACCACTGGATCGACTCCCCCGAAGCCTACTGTTACTGATGGTCCCAAGGTCGGTAGATATGGTCAATGCGGTGGTGCTTCTTGGACTGGATCTACTGTGTGCGAGGCTCCTTATACTTGCAAGGCGCAGAACCAGTGGTACTCTCAGTGTTTGTAGAATTGGCTGTCGTGAAGGTGCTCCAGAACTATGTGAGGCCCACATCTGAGACCTCCTACTACAATAACAGTGTAATGGTTATACAAAATGCGAATATTGATTCAGAGTACTTCTCTTCTCGCTCACCACCCTGAGTAGTCTATGTTGCCCTAAAACTTAGCAGAGCAATAGGATCTGAGTAACTACATGATTAAATACAAAACTTACTGCAAGCAGTATTAAGTTAAGAAAACAGCCAGGAAATCATACAAGACAAGATCATAGTCATAGTCATACAAGTCCACAGATAATTTCCAGGCTTGTACTTAGGAACAGCCCCACTCGAAGAGGTTGTCGTAGTGCTTGAAGGACCAAAGTTCAAAGCAGAAGCAGAGCCTGTATCCACCTGCGTGCTTCCTTGCATCGTTGTCATCGGAGCGGTACTCTCCTATATCACTGTTAGTGGATACGCCAAGTAGGACCGGCGTGAACTCACCGTTGTTAGAGGCGCAGGCGAGTTTGTTGCGGCGCATACTGAAAACTCCCAGATCCCAGACGTGTTGGGCGTTCCTCCCAGGCATGATGAGCCTCCGTCAATAAAGCAAACAGAGGCCAGAGAAACCACGGAGCTCTCACAGCGGCAGCTGGTAAAGTCTGCAGGCACAGTATAAGACGATGAGCAGGCATCCGTGGCTTGACTCAGGTGGTAACAGCTTTCAGCGATTGTTTGGCAAGTATCCTGATTCAGCGTCCTTGTTGGATCGGCGATAGTGGGCGTGGTAATGTCTGCTGAAACATAAGGATCGCACGCCTGATGCCAGTTTGAAATTTCCGTGTCAAGACTACTATCGGCAGCATCCGACAAAGAGCACTGTCTGAGTTCACCTTTGCACCTGTCCCGCTAGTCAGCACAAGCTCTCATCTTCAAGTGACAGTGATAAAGTCTGATTCTTACCCAATGTAGGCGTCAAGCAGTTCTTGTGTGCAGAAGCAGTCTATTGTCTCCTGCTTCCCTACAACAGCACTGCACTTTTGTGTGATGCTGTCGGCGTTGTTACAGTTTGCCAACGATGTTACTTTTCCAATGCAGTCGTTTGGGTTCAAAGCAATTGCCAATACCTCAGTGACTGCGATCACCAGGAAAGCAATTTGGAAAAATGGAGGGATTTGTAAAGGCATTTTGAGCGTTATCGTGAGATTGACCTTGCTGTTGTAACAAGGCAGTATTCTGAGCTGCCTTATATTTAAATTGCTGGGTTGATATCAAACGAAGCTAGGGCTCCGTTCGGGGACGGAGACGGCAGGGGCTGAAATTGATGGCTTGGCAAAATGATGCCGCTAGGGCTGATCACCAGGACACAAGTGTAAGATCTAAACATTCTGGTGGCTAAATAGTATGAAATATATAGGACTAAGGAATCGATCCAGGACTATTGGAGGCTAAGCGCCATTTCTTAGATCTGAACAGCCGCAAAATTCTGACAAGTTCCGTTTGGTATCGCAGCTCGCGGGATTCTTCCTGATGGGTGTCTCAGCATTATTTAAACACCGTAGCTTCAGACCTGAATTACCTTTGTCAAAGTATGACATCCTAATAGTGCTCCAAAATCTCATACTACCCTGATCTCGCAGTTTCAACTATGGCTCAAAACTCCTTTGGGTGGCTCTCAGAAGCGGTCAAATGGCCCTCTCTTATACTTTTTGGTTTGTTTGATATTGCTCTCATCATCGCCATTATCATTTTGTGTGTCAAATCAGCTACTGAGCATGGTTTTGTCACAATTCCATCTGCCAAAATCACGGCTCCCAGCTTGGGTGCCCTACCTTTCAGAGACCCTATCAACTTCAATGTCTCTTTAGATATTGGAATACTTTGGACGACACTGCCCAACCTTGTTTTCTCCATCTTCTCTGCCCACTGGGCCTGGATAGCGTGTGCTATAGCAGAACGCCAACCATACGTTGAGTTGCGCACAAGAGGAGGCGCCGAGGCAAGCAAGTCGATCTTGCTAGATTATCGCGTCACTCCGATGATTTTGCGCTGGAGAACAGCGTTTAAAAAATCTCACAATGCAATTGGAGCAATGACGCTGCTTTCTGTAATGTTGACATACATCACAGCGCCTTTTGCAGCGCGTTTATTCACAACTCAAGTTGTTTCCGTACCAAAGACAATACCGATTGCATACAACTCCAAGTTTAATGACAGCAGTTTGAACTCGCCAATTGATTGGCGGCCGATTCTGAACGTTGTGGCTGCTACCATGATTTACCAAGGAAAAAACATTGCTTGGACAAACGACCAGTATGCGTTCCGACCGTTCTCTAACGATTCGAGTATACCAGCATCAGCAGACATTGAAGCAAAATCTACTGGATTTGCCTCCTATGTCAATTGCGCAGTGATAAAAGATTACAACATCACATTGGATAGAATATCCAACTCAGGAACGGACAAAATCATGGTGTCCGGAGACGACAGGGGCTGTGGCTTTGCGCAAAAGTTCCCAGTCAGCACTACACAGAAAACCTATCTGAAGAGCACTTCAGTCATTGACTGTTCTGCTCAAGCCTACTACAGCCGCCTGGTGTTCACAGCTGCGGCATACTCTCCGTCATCTGCCAACCTACTCAAAGACATCAGTGTTATATCCTGTGCAACAGGATATCGCCAAGTCGACGGCAACCTCAAGGTTTCGTCACTCAACACATCTCCAAGTGTCCAGTCATTTGACGAAACAGGTCAGCCAGATACTAGCCGGCCATACTACTGGATGAGCTTCGAGCAAGGAATCATGGGGCCAGTCACCTTCAATCCTCAATCATCATCCTCTACATCAGACCTGGGTAGCTTAATTTTATCCTATGCCCAGAAAATACGACCTGCGCAACCACTGAGTCCAACTGCATTGATTCAATCAATATCAGCTATCTACACTGCTACCTACATCAACGGCGTCGGCGTTCATGGCTTCAGTTCAGTTTCGAAGCCAGAGATAAGCACTGGTGATGTTTTCATCCCTACAACCCGTCTCTTTGTCGTTCGATGGGTGGCATGTGTCATTATAGTGTTTTTATTTGCAGCATTCTTTTTCGATCTCTGGGCCTGCGTTTACGTCTATAAACGACCTAGTATTTTGACAGAGGAACCGCAAGGCCTTTTATCTGTCGCTGCGATTTTGCACAAGAGTGACCTTTCCCGTGTTATTACAAAAATCCGCAACGAGCCAGACTTCAATGGTGAGATTCGCCAAACGGGGAAGAATTACCCTGATGTAAAGGATAAGAAATGGACGGCTTCAAGAGACGACAAGAATGATCAGTGGGTTATATCGTCGATGTGAGACTGTTATAACGTAAGGAATGTTAGCAAGGACTATGCGGAAATTGCAATGAACTCTGAGGTATAATCTAGGAGAGCTATATCTTCTACTCAATACAAACATCTTTACATAAAGAAAGCCCTGATCAATTTCTCCCTGCAGGTCGTGTGAAGATATCAAGATAGTTTCTTTCAAACATTAAAGAACTCGAAAAAGAATAGCAGATATTTTGAAGTAGTTCTTTAGTGTTTACAGCGCTATGGGTCAACAGCAAAAAAAGACGTATCTCACGGATCCTTTCTAATCATCGACAAGAGCAAAAGAAAGGGTCTGGCCGGGGATTGAACCCGGGACCTCTCGCAAGCTGTGCTGTAGGGTTTTCCCTAAGCGAGAATCATACCACTAGACCACCAGACCGATGCTCTATCACGTGATGAGCTGATATGCAAAGACTACTTGGGAGCAATATTATATTAGACAATCTACTGGAAATAGATGTAGGAAGGATTACTGCTTTCTCAATTTGCATACCTATGAGCATAATGGCCATAGACCAATAAGACATAAGAAACATGAACAGCACTGCTCGTAATAGGCCTAGGAAATGTGTTACTTATTAACTAGCAAAATTCTAATCTCACACGTTCTAACTTTCCAGAATTCACCAACTCCATTGCTTCTCCATCCATCAGCCCCTGAACGTACGCCTCGCCAATGACCAGGAATTGACGACCATGAGGACGAATAATAATTGGAGTACTACAACCGTACAACACAGCAATCAGATCTCCTGCCATTGTCTGTTTACTATCAGGTCCGTAGATATTGTCCGGAGCCCAACCTATGTATCCATTGGTAGTAGTCATGAACCTCCGCCTCTGGGCGGTTCTGTCGAAGCATGAATACACTTCGCTATAGTCGAATTCGGATGCTTCGTCTGGAATATTGTCAGAGAAGAAGTCGCGGAGTCGGTTATTGCCTAGTTTGAAGCCCGAGTTCACCTCATGGAAGGTCTCCCAACGAAAGTAGTAACCTGATTGTCCAGCCAGCCATGTCCACCCCCTTCTCGAAAATTCTTGTTCACCTCGACCAAAGTTGCGAGGTAAATGTAATATGGCGGCATGACGGGCAGTGGCTTTTGCACCCCCTGCGACTCTGTCCAGCACGAGAGTACGGTACAAAGCCTCAGAAGTCGCGCTCTTGTCACCATAGGCGCTGTTCCATTGGTGAGGCTGAACAATGGAGGTTTTATCCAAGTCAAAATAACCTGTGCCCCTCGCAGAAAGCCCAGAAATGCTGTCAACAATAAATCCGCTGCATGTAAGTACGGTTCCGTCGCTGGAGAACGAAACATCGTGTGTAGTGTCTCCACTTGCCCTGTACGGGGTATGGAAAGAAATGTCAGGTCGCAACCTTGGAAAAAACCGTGTAGGACCCCAAAGCTTATTCTCAATCCTTGACGATCTAACGCGGCCCTCCCATAACCAGTCCGCAGCCCACGACGGACCTTTGGATGGACCCCAGGGATTGCCGTCACGAATGGGGTCCAGATCATCGTTAGCCTCGATAAAAGCTATTGCTGTCTCGGCATATACCTGGCGTACCGGAAGAGTGTAATCCGGCTTCAGGCTACTAGCCACAGTGGGAGACATCAACCCGACAAGTCCGTAGACCTTGTCCCTTGGATTGGAGCACTCTGCGTCATTGGCAATGTCCAGTAGTCTTCCAAAACTAGGATAATGTCCGCCCTTCTCTTCGCGTTCACTCAAGATCGACAGGTCTTCATAAACCAGGTGGATTCCCATGACCGACCAAGCTGGGCCATTTTTAGATGTTACTGCGAAACGCTCTCTCGCAAGCAATTCGTCTTTCACGAGCCACAGATTCTCTTCGAGAAAAGCAATACCAGAACAAAAGGACGTCCAATCGATGGATGAACTCCCGCATCGAATCCAAGTTGCCGAAGCACCCATGATCATCTCTTGTATGATCCATAGGCGATACCAGTAGGGACGCACCATAAGGTCATGAAGTGCCAACCAGCAGCCCTTCCCAAGATATTCCGGTTCAATCCGCAAACAGGCTTCAATTTGGCGGCCGCAATTAGACTCGCTGAGAGTAGAAAAGTCTCGGATTATCTGAATAGCCGAGTCGCTTTGGAAGCTCGGCTCACCTAACCATGCAACGACTGCCCATGCAGACCCATAGATCTGGCGCATTTTCTGCAGTTGCCGTGCACGCTCGTCCAAGTCTTGTTGGTTGATACAGATAGCATCGACCCAAAGCTTGAAGTCGTCTTCAAACTCTCCATCTTTGATGAATGCTGAAAGAGCCTTGGCGAGATTGGTCGTCACCCGCCTGCGCTTTTTGTTCAGCACAATAGTAGAAGTATCCTTCACATCTCCCCAGACATAAGAGAGAGCAGCATAGTCGCCCCACACAAAACGGTATTGGCTTGGCGGGGGTTGCTTCGAGTGTAAGCGCTGTAGGGGTGCCAAACCTGCAAGTTCAGAGTCTACCCGACTTTGTATCCACTGAGAGGTGGTTCTCCTATTACTTAGATGGGCCGTTTTCGAGGTAGAGAGAAAGGTCCGGTATTGTGGGTTGAAATCCTTGAGGGAGTACGTGTCCAGAGTACAATGAGGAATGCCAGTACTGCGTGACTTTGGTAGGAGTGTCAGAAGTCGGATCTCGTCGTCCGCTTCATTTAGAGGGTAATAAAGTGTGCTCATCTTTGAACTTGGTATGATCCCCATAACTAATAGTGTATAGCCTTGTGACTACATGGTATTGGATTCAATGAATATGCTTCGTAGAAGACTCGCCTTGTGGATAGATATAAATTATCTTGAGCATGTGCGGGGAGGCCTCAGAAGCTGAAAATAACCCCTGCAACTAGGCTTAGCTTAGTGGCGAATAAACGCCTAGAGATCCCAAGGGATAGTTAGGCAGATTCAAATGTGGCTGTGAGCATGTCAGACTATGCTGACTTTGTGGTTGGTAGTGCTACGCTGCCATTGTCTCAATTATTAGCCACCATCTCTGTCATCGACCGGGACCATGAAGCAACTCAGCCTTATTCGGCTCAAAAGTCTGTTCGGATTCATTCTTCGTCAACGACAAGATACACAAAACATCTTACTATGCAACGCATCCAGGGCACATTTAACGTCGGCATCCAGCCCCGATAGAACACAAACAAATACCATGAAAGTCCTCGGTTTGTAGATAATGCCCGATTTATTTATTTCTTGTTTATGCAATTATACATAAGACGCTTCGTGCATCCAACCTCTGAAACTTCAATCCAGAACTAATTCTCCCACTCACGGTCTGTCCTACAATTCGAAGCCAGGTTCTAACTCCCAGTCGTACAAGAACCTAGCACTAACACTGCCTTCGCCCAAACGTCCCTTAACTCCGACTTTTACCTCTTCTTCGGGTACCAAGTCGATGAAATTATCATCAAAAACAGCGTCGTCGCCATTCTCGTCTTGTGCGTTCAATACCACCCCCTTTGCGGGTGCATTTGCACTGATAACCACAGCAGCGCCACCGTCAACTACCTTTGCCGTGACTTTCAGCTCGGAGGATATACGCATAAATTTGAGCGGCTCTGGCCAGCTGACCCATCTTGCAAGATACTGGCTAGAGTCAGGATCGATTAGATAGGCGACGACAACAGTCTCCTCGCAGTTTGGAATATCCACGTTCGCAACAAGTTCCGTTGTCTGGTTGGCCTTAAGGATGTACTCCTTCTTCTCGTATGAGCTGGGCAAGTGGACCGTGTGGCCAGTTTCCACGTCAAACGCCTTTAGCTGCAGTATCACTGCTCGCTCTTGAAGCTCCCCGTTGACCGCCCACACATCAAGTTTGGCCTTTTCATCGAGGAAGCCAGTTGTGATATAAGGTGGCTTCGCAGTAACGACACGTTCCATCCCCACGGCCGTCTTTGCCAATGCTCGCTTCGTGATGTAGTAAGCTGGTTTCGGGTTCAAATCCACGTCGACAAGCGCCCAGCTAGTCCCAGGCCAAATATCGTTCAGCTGCCAGACCAAGACACCAGCACAGTTTTCCTGACCGGGACCTCTAAACTCTCTTCGCCAGCAGTTGTATGCGTACGCCATCGCTTCGGCCTGGAGAAATTGAGTACAGTATACAAAGTCTTTGAGTGGGTTCATTCGGAAACGATAGTTCTCGCCCATGTACATCGGATACCGCCTCTGGTGACCTGGGCCTTTATCATGGGCGTCAAAGGTTCGCGACTGCGCATGGCGTTCTTTTGGGTCGGTGATGGCGCGATACAAAGTGCTCAGGCTCGGCGCTGACTCGAAGCCAAATTCAGACACAAATCGCGACGTGAAGGTCTTGTAGTCCTGATACGGTGATAGTTTACCGTGCCAAACGTCCCAGCAATGTGTGTCGCCGACTGTGGTATCATTCGCTAAGCTTCCCCCATACGGAGAACTGATCCAGTAAGGCACGTCGGTTCCTGATGCTGTAATGACAGCAGGCAGAGTGCGTTCATATATCTCACGGGCAGGAAATGTGGTATCGTCCCATGGACCAGTCGTATCACTGTAGTCAACGTCCCAACAGCGATCGCCGTCTGCCAACATATAATCCTCGTTATTGCCACACCAAAGGACAAGTGATGGATGGTGTCCCACACGCTGGACCTGTTGCTCCGCTTCGTTCTTAACGTTTGCGACAAAGTCTGGTGGCGCAGGGTAGTTCCCGCATGCAAACAGAAAGTCCTGCCAAACCAGAATTCCTTCACGATCACAGATATCATAGAACTCGTCATCTTCGACGATTCCACCTCCCCAAACTCGGATCATGGATTGATTTCCTTCCTTTGCTAGACATATCCATTCTTCGTATCTTTGTCTGGTAACTCGAGGAAGCAAAAAGTCCGCAGGTATCCAACAGGAACCGCCTGAGAAAAGACGGATATTGTTGATTTCGAAGACAAAGGAACTTCCCTCTTGATCTTTAAGAGGATGCTGAAGCAGACGTAGTCTTCTTATGCCAATCGATTTGGTTACCGTGTCGTCTGGGATGGTTGCTTTGATGACATACATATCCTGCTTGCCATACATAAACGGATACCATAGTTTTGGGTTGTCAATCCTCAACCTTGTCTCAAATGAGCCGTTGGACGACAGCTCGACTTCCTTCTCGGTAACTGTGCCTCCAGTCTCAGCATCGGATATTTGAACAGAGACGTGATCGATGCCATTGGGGTTTTCGATCTGCCCCTTGACAGTGATCTCGACTGAAGTCAGGTCCTCGGCAACACTCTGAGTGACCCGAAGGTCATGGACTCTAGACTTGTAGACTTCGAGGTATATGGGCTTCCATGGCCCACACGTGTTCACAGCTGGGCCCCAGTCCCAGCCCCAATGATACTGAGCTTTCCTGACAAAGAGTCGCTCCGATCCTCCAAAATTGACGCCACGACCGGTCGGCAGTCTCTTGTATCCGATTCTTTCGCGTTCCGAGCGAGCATAAGCTGGAGCTGCTCGGAACCTCAATTCAAGGACTGCAGAGCCGTGCGCATTCCTCAAAAGGTCCGTCACATCTACTCGATGAGATACATGCATGTTATTGCTGAACAAGATCTGCTTGTCGTTCAGATACACATCGACCACGGTGTCAAGACCTTCAAAGACAAGAACCGCTCGATCAGAATCTTTGAGGCTGACCGGTCCGACCTTTCCAGTGCGGTAAGTCCAATCCGCATCGTTCACCCAAAGACACTTCAGCTCATTGATGTCGATATACGGGTCTGGAATGAGATTGTGATGCATGAGATCGATGTGGGCAACAGTAGGAAATTGCGCAGTAGGCAGATAGGATGAAGCGGTTCCATTGTCCAGAGAGCTGGATTGTTTGAATTCCCAGCCCTCGTCGATATCAATTCTTTGAACCATGGTGTTATATAGAAAGTGGTAGTACGTATACAGACTGTTGTATCAGTGATGTATGGTTGTGTACTGAAGTCTGAACGCGGATATTTGTGCAGCAAGCATCCGCTTGGTGTCTGGGTCAGAAGTAGCGCAACTGAAGTCGTTTGATTGAAATATGAGGAGAAAATCATTTGTAGCAGCGATCAGCAAGTCAGGTTATATAGCAAATAGAATATGGAGTAAGTGTTACACCTGAGGGTTCATCGGGGGATTCCGTAACTCCGCACTAACAATATTTGAACCAACCAGCCAGTACCCAGCCATCAGGGTATTGGTGATTGGCCCGGGAGCACAAGAAACGAAATAATTACACCAGGTTATCCTGCTTAGGTCAGAAGTCTTAGGATGATTACTTTTTTACCCCAACGCTCAGAGGCCCTTCTCTGCCGCCCAGTAGACAGCGTCCTATCACTTTAGCCTAAATCCTACTGTACTAATACTGCAACAGTCATCTCGAAGCGAAAGAACAAGACGGTGTTCTAAACAACTGCGATACATAGACTGATAAGTTCGACCTCGGATGCTGTAGGATAGCTAGGTAGTTTATATATGGGACCTATTGGTGGGATGCGGATATTTAAAAAACATATTTAAAGTCCAAGCTCTGGTCACCCTCTTTGCCGTTGCTGTCTTTACCCATCGCCAGCAATTTCTCTTTCTGACGCATGCGATACTTGAGAAGGACATAAATAAGCCCAATGCAGACAAGCGCAATAACTTCGCCTCCCAAAGAGATGGCATTTCCTGTCACATATCTAGGAGCGTCTTTGCTAGGATAGATCTGGGATGCAGCCATGCCAGAAGCGTTCCCTATTGATATGATGGTTGCAATAGCAACAGAGCGCTTGTAGTCTGGCTGGACATTGTTGGATATCCAACTATTGACAATTAGTACACGAGCACACTTGGGTTGAGGGCAGATAAAACATACGTTACCACGAGTGTATTGAACGAGTAGACTCCACTGCCAACCAAGAACATGGCGAAGAAGCCTGCGCCTTTGTGTCCGGTACCCACGACTACTGCATAGCCAGCCACGACTAGGAGTGGAGAATGGATGAGACAGATCGCTCGGCGATTGAGGCGATCGGAAACGTATGTAGTGACTCCACAGAAGATCGATGCGAGAACGTAGACCGGGATACTAAGGTAGTTGGCCTCGAGAGAGGTATAGCTAAAGCCACTGTCAGCAGAGTCAATTGATGTGTTGAATTAGGTACATACTCAAGGCCTCTTAGAAGAGTAGGCAAGAAAGTTCCAAAGCCAAATAGTGCAATGGAAGAGCAAAACAAAGCAATCGATGCAAGCCAGATGAGAGGGTCGGCAACTGCCATACCCACCTGCTTCCAAGAGAACTTTACAGTTTCTTTGAATGGATTGTTCCGCTCTTTAATCATTTTCATTGTTTCCTTTTCCTCAGCGTTGAGAAACCAGGCTGTCTCTGGAGAAGTGGGCAGACTCAACCAGCAGACCGCTCCGATGACAAGGGAGATGGCACCTTCAATGATGAATAGCCATCGCCAGGCAGAGAGTCCTTGCCTCGCGCCCATGGACTGAATTCCGTACGCCAGTAAACCACCGACGGCTCCAGACAGCGCAATGGACACGTAGAGCACGGCCATGCGTTTACCTTGAGAAGCCGGAGGGTAGATTTGCGAGACGACAAACATTAAACTTGGGAACAAGCCAGCCTCGAAGAAACCTAAAAGAACTCTGCATGCAATGACTTGGCCATAGCTGTGTACGAAGCCGGTGCCCAAAGTGATGACGCTCCAGCTCACAATGGCGATGGCGAGGACCTTAGGCGGGCCGAACTTCTTCACAGCCAGTACCCAAGGTGTTTCGAAAATGACGTAAGAGATGTAAAAGTACATGGATACATCGTTGAACTGGGTTCCATGCATTCCTGTATCCTCTTCGAAGCCAAAGACGCGGGCATTTCCTGAAGCATTTTGTGAGCGGTGGTTGGCTTGAGGGGTGACACGTGATTTGGTTACCTATGTTTGTTCGGTCAAGGTAGGCAAACAGAACCAAAAGCGCCATCTGCGGCATGACAAACTTGTCGAACTTCGAGAGGACTTTGCGTTCGGCGTCATTACTTGTTTCGCTTACCTGGCCAGCATCCTGGTCCAGGTCAAGTGGTGGTTGCTGCAGATCTTTCTTCTCGGACGGCTCCATTGTTGACGTAGTTGATGATTACTAGACTACAAGATCTCAATAACATAACGGAGATGAGTAGGATTTTATTCAATGAGGATCCGTCGGCTGTTTTAACTGCTAGGAATATCAGATATTAGACTAAATGGGATTGGGGCTATCAGTGCTTCACTTGGCCGAGTGGCGCCCTCTTATCCACCCCCGCATTTGACATGGACGGAAAGCCGACGGCGGAGGCAATGACCCCCGGCAGGCAGCATATGCATTTCCGATAGTAACCAAGGTGCAAGATAACCATGATACGATAAGAATGATAAGAGTCTTTGGTTCCCAGATGAAGCCCCGTCTGTTCCAAGCGTCTAGTGTTATTCTTGAGTCATGTTGTGTCTATTCCCGCAACGTAGAGATAAACAAGTGCAGGGATGCCTTTTTCGCTATCTCGGGGCAATCGGAGGGTTTTCGGAGCATTCGGAGCCGGAACGAGGCCACTAACTACTTAGCACTCAGTATCCCCAAAGGGAATAGTGTCGTGTCCGCCGACGGCCGTCGGGCGATAGAGAACTATCACTATCAACAATGTATTGATCAACTGACGAATTACGACCGTCGGCGGCCAAACATCCAATAAAAGAGTTGTTTGAGGACCTTAGTCTGCTATAGTCACTACTTTATCGTGTCTACCAAAGTAGCAAGCTTTCCCGTCATCAATCTTGGAACGATCACTCCTCTCTAGACTGGATCCCAGAAAAAAAAAACACAACCATGGGCTCGCTTAGCTTACCACCGTTGAGGATCAGCGAAACCAGCCTGGCAGCATCGTTGCATGAAAGCTGTCAGTTTGGTGCGGCGCATCCATGGGGGAAGTATGTCAAAAGACGCCCTTAACTAGCAAGCTTGGTCTAACAATGAGCAAAGGGCATCCACTGAAACAGGCATGGCTCGTCTTAGTCTCGACGACTCCGACAAACAGGTTAGAGACTGGTTCATGACCTATGCCAAATCACTCGGCTGTAAGACGTTTATCGATAAAATGGGCAACTTATTCGCTATCCGCTCAGGCAAGAACAATGACTTACCTCCAGTCATGATGGGTTCTCATCTTGACACTCAGCCTACTGGTGGTCGCTACGACGGCATCCTAGGCGTCATTTCTGGTCTTGAGGTTATCAAGACCCTGAACGATCATCACGTTGAGACAGAGGGGCCTATTGGAGTGGTCAATTGGACAAAGTACATTTCTATTTACTACGTGCCTTGCGAGTTTCTTTACTGACCGGTCATACTTTTAGTGAGGAAGGTGCTAGGTTTCCCAAAATGGCCGTGGCATCGGGCGTATGGGCCGAAGTCATCCCTCTTCAAACAGCTTGGGATCTAAAAGAAGTCCTCTCATCAAACCCCAAATCGATGAAAGAGGAGTTGGATCGCATAGGTTACACGGGTGACGTGCCAGCATCATATAAATCGAATCCCTTTGCCGCGCATTTTGAACTACACATCGAGCAGGGACCTATTCTAGAAGACGAGGGACTCAAGATCGGCGTTGTTCAAGGTGAACTACTGAATATCTGACCATGGTAACTCAATGCTAACGGTGCTACTTGCAGGTGTCCAAGCATTCAAATGGTTCAACATCACCGTCAGAGGCCGCGATAGCCACGCTGGCACAACACCTCTCTATGCACGCAAAGACCCAGTCTTATGCGCGGCGAAATTGATTGTCGCTGCCAATTCTATCGCCAAACGCTTCGATGGCTTGGCGACAACAGGCATCTTTACAGCAGATCCTGGTACCGTCAACACGATGGCACACACAGTAACATTTACCCTCGACGTCCGCCATGTGCAGAACGATATCCTCGCCAAGATGGTACAAGAATGCGAGTCCGAGTTCCTTCGTATCTCGCACGATGACAGCGAAAAGGGTTGTGAAGTCGACTGGGAGCTGTTGGTTGACAGTCCAGCTGTGGAATTTGACAAGAGCTGTATCGCTGCTGTCGAACAAGCTGCTGCTGATGTTTGTTCTACTTTGCCGCAGAACGACGCTGGAAAGCTCTGGAGGCCTATGATCAGCGGTGCTGGACACGATAGTTGTTATACGAATCGCCGATGCCCTACGAGTATGATCTTTACACCTACAAGATCCGGAATTAGTCACAACCCTACGGAATATTGTTCACCGGAAGATTGGTATGTATTCGGCTGTCGAGATTCGCCCTGTGCCGTGCATCAATGCTAACATTCTCTAGCGCGCTGGGCGCAAGCGTGTTGATGGGGGCGGTGTTGAGGTTTGACAAGTCGCGTAAGCTCAGCAAAGAATAAAGCGAGGCAATTATCGTCGAACAGTACTTTGACAGCAAGTATGCCTGGCATCAGAGTATCAGAAAGGTTGGCCGCTAAGAGCATAAGAGACGAAATGATTGGGTTAGTTTATGCGACTTCGGTCAGATGTCTTGGGTCGTTCATTTTTATACCCTCAGGTTTAGAGGTCAACTTTTCTGATACCCGGTAGCCTGGTGCTGTAAGAGTGTGTAAGGAAAATGAATAAGATCGTATCCGTGTGATGTTTTGTGGCATATTTAGGCGATCAACACGACGAGAGGGTGATTGAGTGCAGTCGAAATCTTCAGGATTACGATACCGCCAGTGTTGTAATCTTGCTTGAAATTTTCAAATTTGAGACGGAGTTCCATTTGATTCATTTCGCAATCACGATCTTGATCTTGTCAGCGACATAGGCTAGTGCCATCACGTGCCGTCTCTAGAGCGTTGTTATCGTTTCGGCTATCAAATCATCATCTTAATTCCTTAGCTTAACCAAGACCTCGGGTCTTCGTCTCTATCTCTCTCACAACCAATGGATTACTCGCAAGGTCAACCCACCCAAAACACACGTCAAGTCGCAGGAACACGCCGCTATCGCTCCAAGTCTCAAAGACCATGCGACTTGTGTCGCGCTCGTAAAGTGCTTTGTAACATTCCCGAACCGACGCGACCATGCCAGCTCTGCGATCGCATTGGCAGGGAATGTACGTTTGTTGGGATTCCAAATAAGAAGCCGAGAGGCAGTCGTGGCCGTAGAGGGGTTCAGGTTGAGGATTCTCAGTCTCCAAGTGCTGCCTTTGCTGCCCGGACCGGAACGCCTTTTGAGGCTCAATCTTATCATGACAATGGCGGGTCTTCAGGCGACCTGAATGGTGAGATGATTCTGTCTGTCAATGGAAGCCAAGCTAACCGTGATTTTGCAAAAGAGATCCAAACCCCTGTCAATGAAACTGGTTCCGGTATAACGCCTATAGCTGATATGATGTCTCAGCCGATTCTCTCCGGTGAGACCAACATCAACTGGGATCTAGCATTTGACAACGATGGTCAAACCTTTGACTTTCTTGCCAACGGCGAGCTGCCCGCCTTGGATTATATAGACGAGCCGACACCGCCCGAAGGACTCAACAATATCGCGCATTCACCAAACATAGAAACGTCGGCGCAGGCTTCGACTAATCCAACTATGCCTGCTGAGAGGTTGTCTATGGATCAAAGAGCAGACTACTCGTCGTCACTGATCGGTTTCTCCAATGAATCAGATCCCTTTTCACTTGACCATTTTCCTTATGGGAACAATGACGAGGTCGACTTTTTCCGCGTTACGTATCGTAGACAACAACCGCAAAACCAGGGACCAACACTTCACTTCCTGCAGAGTCAACCTGCGACAGCCATCGAAGGACAAAAGGTTATGGAAAACTGCATAAACCCACTTGATGACAGGAAAAGCCTGGAAGCTTTAGTAGATAGGGAAACTGGAGTGGCTCTCGTAAAACTGCAAGTCGTAGACTCCCTCAACCCCGGCTTTCCCTATGCTGACAATGTTTTTTAGATATTTCAGATTCGTCTTCGAATCCCTGCCTACCGTAAGTCGTTCTCAGGCCTTTTCAGATCTGGACGCCTTCGTTTCAGCCACATCGACTGGCGTACTAGCAGGAATATACGCCCTCGCCCTTCCCTTCACATCATGGGACGAAAAGCTCTGTCTCGACAGCGCGTACTCCAAACCAGATGTGAAGCAGCTTTGGCAAGTCTCATACACATCTTTGCAAAGAGAGCTTCATTTCCCTCGTCTTTCTACAATTCAGATATATATACTTCTACTCAACCATACACCTTTTGATGCAGTGTGTGTTGAGAACCCTTTCGTCTGGTCCCTTGCTTCTTCAATGCTCGCCATGGCGCAATCCTTGGGCCTGAATGCCGATCCGACGGGTTGGAAATTACCCGATTGGGAGATCAGGTTACGGAGGAGGCTGTGGTGGGCTGTTTACATAGAGTACACTTGGCGGGCTGTAACGCACGGGCGATGTTCCATGATTTCAGACGATGATTGGAACGTGGCGCCCTTGACAGAGGAGGATTTCCTCTTTGATGCCGCAGCTGACGTGCCTGACTATGCGCAGTGTTTGTCGTATGATTACTTCACTCAGGTTTGCTCACTCACGGAGATAACAAGTCACATTTGTCGGCAATTCTTGTCAGTTATTCCCGTTCCTTTCTTGCTCGCTACTGACACTGATGTAATTGGCAGCTCATTGCGGGCCGTGTCACGTCCACAGGTTCTTGAGGATCTCCTTGGACAAGCCCGCCGTCCTCGTCAGCAGCTTCTGCAATGGCTCGAAAACCTCCCTGAGTCCCTAGCCCTCAAATCCGGGCCCACTGATACAGAGGCCGATACTGATGACGCTATCACAAGCCATAGATCCCTCTACGTTGCATACTATACTGCTCACATTCTCATTCTACGCGCCCTTCTTCGGCCTATAATCGACAAGAACACAACTCTTGACCACCACGCCCAGGAAACAGTTTTGCAGTCGTGTCGCGGTCTCATACAAACAGTCATCAAGTTTATACGCGGGCTGGATGCAAGGCATCAGTCTGCCTTTTGGCCAGCTTATACGAGAAATTGTCTCGCGTATCCTGGTTTGTTCTGCTACATGCTTTGTTTGCAGAAGAGGCAGCCAGAAATGTCGGCATATGATCAAAATCTGCTTGCGACATGGAGAAGAACATTGAGGACTAGAATGCAATCCTGGCCGTTCCTACGGTTTGCGATAGTCAAGGTTGATGCAATCTACTGGAAGAAGCTGTACTAGATCTTCAATCACTAGGCGATGATACATACACTACCCGAAATAAATATTAATTCTATTGTCATTGTGGCCAGGCACTCAACCCGAATTCCGAGACTGACTCGTTACCGCGAATCACAGTGTCAGATCAACAAGCTTTGTGATCTCCATAAGTCAATTCCATCCATATTAAATGGAACTTCCAGCAGAATAACTGCTGATCTAGTGGCCAATTTTGAAAGCAGGTCCCCAGAACATACGGAGTGTAGAGGGTGGTACGCATACATATTGACTTGTGATGGGCCTTCTACATCGCAAGCACCGTGGGTACCCGCGCTTCGGCGGGTAAACGCAGTCAGCATCAACACTGGAAATTCTCTTGTGCTGATTTTTGGCTATTGTTTTCCATATCACTCACTTGATTTACTTCACGGGTGATCTTCAGTGTTGATCACACGTCCCGATATCAGCAAACAGTAGCCATCGCAAATGTGATTTCCGGGAGTTTGGCAGCAAATATACAGCAAATCCAGAAATCCATATGCAAAGTACCGATATGATGTCTGTCAATGATTCATAGATGCTGCAGGAGGCCTACCATATTGATGCGTGAGTCGGAACTATCATCGGACCGGTAAGAAGGATTTTTACTATTTAAGATATTGCTTTAATTTTTACTTCTGCTCTTTCATTTATTATTCTGAGCCTCTCTACAGAAACAGGTAAAAGCGAGAGAAGGACAAACGTTTAACGATATCTTGCTTTGACCACTCCTTACCAAATCATCTTACAGCCCCCACCTGTTAAACGCCAGCTGGCTCCAGCTGAAGTTGCAATGGAACCGCCGGGCCTTGGTGACTTCTTATTGTCATTGAAGGGGTATGGTTAGTCTTGAAACTTCGTGATGTAGCTTCTCATATGGTTTCTAGGCACTTCAATACAGGCGACCTATCCGATGCTGTCATCACTTGCGAAGACCGGATCTTCAAAGTCCACAGCGTAGTCCTATCAGCACACTCCAAGTACTTTGCGAAAGAACTAAATGGCAACTGGAAGGTATTTATTGTGTTTGACTTCATACTGGTTAGCTCTTGACACTATTAAGGAAAGTTCTGAAAGGAAAATTGAGATCAAGGACTTCGACCCAAGCGTCGTGGAAGGAATGCTATCTTTCGTCTATTCTTTCGAATACAACAACGAGTGCGGTACTTCCTCCATGATTTTCGATGCTCAAGTCTACCAAATTGCCGACAAATACGATATACCTGCCCTCAAGGCGTATTCAAAGGGAAAATTCGAACATTCTATCACTACCGGCTGGAATTTGGACGACTTTCCGCTTGCTGTCAGCGTAGTCTATGATTCGACTCCCCTAGAAGATCGGGGACTTCGTGACTTGGCTACGGAAATCACTCGAAAGAACATCAATCAACTCCTTGGGCACGACAGCTTTTGTGAACTTCTCAGAAAGACTACCGACTTTTCGGCTGATTTAATTCCTTTGCTTTGCAATGGCCCTGTCAAATCCACTCGGCGGTTCAAATGTTACAATTGCAGCCATATACTTGAAGGCGATTTCGCTTCCGGTACATTTTCTTGCCCAAGTTGTGCTACTCGTCACGCAAACTGGTCCTCTTATGAGATTAAACGTTAAAGATAGCCGGGGGCTTCACTTTTGAAACTGATAATAGTCGGATGGCACGGCAGACCCTCTAATCTGGAGCAATATTCCATGTAAAACGAGATGGCAGTGCTCCGGCAGTTGTTGTCGTCTAGTTTATCAATAAGAAAATGTTATGAACATCGCATAAACCAAGTTCCTGTTATCCTACGCTGCGTGTAACGCCTCATGTCCGCCTGGAGTTGCAACAAATGAAAAAGAAGATTGGGTATGGAGGACTAGTGTTATTCATCATTCTACCGTTCATGGTTGATTAAAGCTGAATAGGTTATGCGGGACTATCGATTCAAGCTTGCATGAGTCCGATTCCAGGTGATGTTAGCGACGGAAGTACGTGAGAAGCATCGGAGGGTACAGTGTAACTGCATTCGATCCATCTTGGCGTTCGCTATCGTCGCTGTAGTACAGCAGCCTGTCAGCCTCGTGGATGCTCGGGAGATGCAAGTGGGGATTGAGGAGTTACAAAGGGAACCGAGGTTGTCGCCTCACAGGTAGTCTTCACTTTTTAGATGTAGGTGATGAGCTAAACGAGCTGTCCGTGAAATGGAAATGTTGAGATACAACAGCAGTAATGAAACACCGTCATTCTGTTCGGATAGCCCGGCCTTTCAGATACTGTTAGCTTCCAGATCACATCGCCCTTTGAGGTTCTCATAAGGATAAACGCCATCGCCAGGAATGATTCACCGCGAATCGCGACCAAAACTACCTGCTCCACTCTGACATCAGCCTAAATCCAAGCTGTCTCAGTCAACTTTGGCAGGTCAGCGTGAAGGCCAAACAAAAAGGACACGAGGCCAGGGGCGCAACACCAGGATTAAGTAAAAACGTCATAGCATTGCCGAAGTCTCGCTGTCTATGCTTCATGCTTGATTCTAATTGAAAAATCTCAAATGCACGCTAAATCTATACCAGATACTGAATGGTTCTTCCACGACGTCTCCTCTCTGCTTCTTTCTTCTCTTTTTCCTCGGTATCCTCTTCAGATGAGTGCGTTCCGGAAAAGACAGCAAACTCGTTTCGGGCATGTACTGCCGGTGGGACCTCGCCAAGAACCATTGAACCGTCCACATCAGGTCGGCTGAAACGGTTGAAGGCGATAAAGTTCTCCTCGTCTGCGGTGATGGCGTTGCTGGGTGTCGCCATGGTGAAGGACTTACGGCGAATTGACACAGCGTCATCCTGAATGGGCTCGACTCCCCGCCACTGGTAGATGAAATTGAGAGCGGGGATAGATAGACCGTGAACGACGATGGAGAAAAGAACAAGCCAGTAGATGACAGCTCCGACGACGTTGAGCATGTCATTCTCTTCCTGGTCGGCGTTTTCAGGGTGGGGGAAGAGGTGACGCATGTGTTCGCGGTAAAACACAGCTCCGACACCAATGGGTCCAAAATAACCCATGAAAAGAGCCTCTTTCATATTCTGGACGACTTTGGGCATCAGCTTGTACAAAGCAATGATGGCAGGGATACGTCGGAAGATGAGAACCATAAAACCAAGACCGAAGAGACGCCCAATGGTGACGCCGGTGCCCTCGGGATCGTGGAACTCAGCCCAGGGAATGGCTGTTCCGATAAACATGAATCCGCCAAAGTTCAGAAGAACATCCAAACAGTGGTTGACTTCATCGTGTCGTCTATAGGTCTCGGCAAGGAAGTTTCCATCCCAATTGAGGAGGTTTCCAGCAACGAAGCAAGCAACAAGGTCGTTTGTTCCAATGGCACCACACGTACCAATAAGGAAAAGTCCGATGGCGACAGGGAAGAGCAGGTAAGATTCCTCATCGATCCAGTTCCTGCATGTACGATTAGAAACTATTCCCTGCAAGACGGATTCGTTGACTTACCTTCGAAGAGTAAATTTGATGGTGCGGCATAAGATGTAACCCACCACTGCTCCGTAAACTATGCCAAGAACGACGTAGTAGAGCCAGGTTTCTAGAATCCAGTTCTTCATAGCCTCGCCGACGCCACCGCCGAGACGACCCACGTCTCCAGCACGAGCGTGCAGCATCTTGGCAGCATCCATATCTCCAGCAGGGCCCTCATGGGCGTGCCTCATGAGATATGTCGCAAACATGAGGAAAGGAAAGCCGAACCCATCGTTGGCACCAGCTTCGGACGAGATGATTTCTCGCAAGTGTCGAGGAACATACTTATCAGCGAAAGGACCCTTGGCGACTGCCTGCGACAAAACAGGATCAGTGCAGGTAACACATGAAGCAATCACCATAGCCCCAAGGAGTTTGACCTTGGGAATAGTGGCCATGATACAAGCAGTGGTGCAAAGCCACATTAGGGTCATGACGGGAAGGAGGCAGATGAGCATCTCTTTCCAGCGTTTGATGTTGTACTTGGCAGGCAGTTGATAGCCTGCTATCACGAGCTGCACACCAATGACTACACGCATAAGACCCAGCGCGATCTCAGCAGTCTGGCCCGGTTCGGCCGAACCCCATCTCTCACTGTCGAGAAACTTGGCTGATACTGGGCCAAGAATGATGCCTACCACCATAGCAGGTACTGAAGGTCGCACCATGTTAGTATCCCTGCTTACAAAAGAAAGGAAAAAAACTTACGAGCTTCTCCAAGGTACCATTGTTGCTTGAGCTTTACAGAAATCACACCATAAAGGGTCATGAAAGCACCTGTTGTACTGAGTCAGAACGCCAAGCTCTGCCAAGGGCTGGGCAAAGTCAAACCGCGTCACCACCAAGACTTGCCCAGAGAAAAGGAGTCAACATACCAAGAACTGCCAACACGACGTTGAGGTCGCTTAAGTGAAGAGTAGGCATTGTATCGACTTTATCAGGAGATAATCAGATGACTTCGAAATTGGGGTTTGCAGTATATAGCGGCTTGTCTGTCGCCTTTTGATATGTCGAATTTGGGCTGCGCTGAGACCTGCTGAGCGTAGCTGAGATGGTTGGACCAAGAGAGACGAAACCTGGGAGGATCAAGTCTCAATGGAAAAGGTTTTATGAGGTGTAAAGATACTGGCAAGTTGTATAACTGCTCAGTGTGTCGAAGACACAAATCTCTATTGCAAACAAAACATGAAAATTTGTATGAACAAACAAATCAAGAATGAGCAGAGACACCGGCTTAATACTTGCTGATGAACAGTATTGTGGCAATTATGGAGTAGTTAGACTGACGAACAAAGCATACACAAAGGGCAGATCCGTGGGTCACTCGTTCATCGTTGCGTAGCCTGGGTTCTGAAAGCTTCTTATACAGAAGAAAAGCACGGCCATGCGGGTCAGGAAAATGCCTCAAACACAAAGGAAACGGAACCTGAAATAGGTAAGCCAGGGGGGAGCATATAGGGTGATAGCTAACAGGTAACGGGACGTGGGCAGGCGAGATGAGGAGAGTCAGTGCTAGAGCACACGATCTGCGCGGATGATTCAAGCGCTAGAAACAGGTAATTTGGGGTTCCGGGGTTTCACGATAAGGTTGTGTCTGTGATATGGGAAACTATTACACGCTACTATCCGTCAGGGCTTGCAATGTATTTCGATGAGTGGAAACTTTGAGAGTGGCAGGTTTGAGACATTCCCTCGTCGGTTATCCAATGACGTTGCCAATATGTAGGATGCTGTAAAACTTAGATTATGCGATGTGTCTTATCTGTACTCGCTACACTGGTTGATTCAAGCTTGATACACGTTGGCTGAAGAGGCTTAACAGCTGACGACAATTGTAGATCTTTGTTTCGCTTGACGTGTTGTGTTGAGGCTTAGAGTATCTATGCTTAAATGTTTAAACGCACGGGGCGTCAAGAAGCAAAATGAAGGCTTGGGAGAGATCGGCAGGGCACGAAAAACGGGAGAGAGACAGAGAGGAATGGAGGAAAGCCAGAGACGGGCGGGAGGACTCGACAGAACCAGCCTGCCTCATTATCCAGTCTTCCAAGAGAACCAAGACTCCAGTAAGCCCCGTGTGACAAGTATTTTCTTGGCTTGTAGCGGTGATATTGAGACCATGACGACGGTGCGAGTAGGAAAAGTCCAATAAGACGTCTCAGAAAGATTGCGATGCGAGCGCTTGGCGCTTGGCGTCTAACTTGGCGCTTGGCCACTGACTTGGCAGTTAAGCTTATTAGTTAAGGTTGTTCAAACAGTGGCTCCGGCCAAGACGCTTGGCAATGGGGCGGACAGGACCACGACACTGCCCGGCTTTGGTGCCAAGAATCCCGGACAGGGGAGACGGTGGAGATGTTTTTCCTTTTCTCGGTGGGAGGGAGGAGCGGAAGTGGGAAAACTTGTCTGGTGTTTCCTTATCCTGTCCATACTCCGCTGGATTCCTCATCTTGTCCATGTTCCGCTGGTCTTCCCCTTTCAAGAAACTTTGCTTGTTCACTCTTACTATAGTAGCAACCATGTTATTAATAGATCACAGAGTCTTTGGATATGATATCGAGAATTGCCTTGACAATACGAATTACTTGGTATCACTACTTGTTTCACCAGGGTTGAACTCATTGCTACAACAAGGACGCGTGTAGCTATATCATTTCCGACCTACGCCAACCATCGAGAGGAGTGTTAGCGTTGTCGTAAAGTGAGACAAGATCAACATGACATTGACCACTTCTTATCGGCATTGCCGTTCAGTGCCTTAATAATAGTAAATCTTTATCTATCAGAGTTTGCGACTATTGTAGATGAGTACAACCGCGATAAGGCATGTGAGGAAACCCACCGGTGTGACAGGTATTGATTCGACATCAGATTTAAGTTTGAGGGCTTTCAATGTCAAACGCAGGTGTGATAAAACGCAACATAACGAATAAACTCATGGTCATCGAACATGACTATTAATAACGTGTCCACAGCTTCCATAAAGATGTATAGACGCGTTAATGAATGAACCGGTATCCGACTCTAGGGTAGCTCTCCCGACAGTGGCTTCGTAGTTTTCCCGCAGCAGAATATCCAGCATAGGACTATTAGTAAACGTAAAAGTTCGTGACCTCTGGATGTTCCCTTTTCGTCTTTGCGTTCTGACGTTTGAGGTGCATTCTCAATCCCCAAGCAATAACAACAACGCCCAACGAAAAAGCAATACTCGCAACCCAAGCCACAGTATATCTCGGCTCATCCGAAGAAGGCCATAGATAAGCCGTGTAGACATGGGCAAGATTTCCAAACGTATTGCAGATGGCCAGCGACACTGCCTTTTTCTCACTGGTCTGCCCCACCGTAGAACTGATCCACGCGAGAATAATGTTGTTGATGCCAAAGCTGAACCCAACAAACAAATAAATGCTAAACATTCGAGCGGCAAGATTGAGTGTTGAAACTGCAATGATGAAGCCTACCATGACAATGCACTTGCAAATGGTAATGTGCATAGTACGCTCGTTCCATCGGCCCGAGGTCCATGCCATGACGATGCCGACAATGGCAGCCAGGAGATAAGGCGGGCAAGTCAAGACCAAAGTGATTGTTCGGTTGTAACCTAGTGTTTCCATTACCGACGGGAGGAAGTTTTGGAAGCCAACAGACGAAAGGTGGAGGTTGTACATGAGACATAGTGCCCATGTTCGCCAATCAGAGGCTGATTCGCGAAGACCGACCCATACGCTTGTCTTTTCGCGGACATCAGTCGTATCAGTGTAGATGCGGTTGTGGGCCAGTTGTCGTTGCTCTTCAGATAGCCAGCGAGTGGTCAAAGGATGGTCAGGCAAGAAGATGAATGCAAGTATGGCAGTCAGAATTGATAGAGCGCCTTGAATAATAAATAGCCTATGAAGATTTATTAGCTGATGGACATCGGTGTTATCAATGCGCTGTACTTGCCATTGCCAGCCAGCTAGGCCGTGCTTTTGATCGAGACCAGCAAATACAGCAGCTGCGATAAGACCGGCAAACGAACTGGCTACCATGTTTCCAGTGTAGAAGATGGCAAGTCTGACAGCTAATTCTTTACGAGTGTAAAACATGCTGAGAATGAACAAGGCCCCGGGATAAAACTGTGGCCTGTTAGTATCTAGGCACATCGGTGGGATGATCTTCACTCACAGGAGCTTCAGTTACTCCAAGAATGAAGCGAAGCGCTACCATGCTCGCATAGTCTTTTGCCAGAAACGTCAAAAGACTGACGATGGACCATGCGAAGCAAAAACCGGCCATGTACCATGATGGTTTAACTCTGTTGATGAGCATATTGCTCGGGACCTGTCCAGCACTGGATCGTGTCAATTGTATGAACTATCAGAGGCCCGAAAAGGCGAGTCCTACACGTAGCCCACAAAAAGAATTGACACGCAGGTATTATACTGCGTGCCTTCTAGACCGAGGTCTTCTTCGAGGTTGTTGAGTCTTGCATTGACGATCGCGTTTCTGTCGAGGTAGTTGAACAGATACATGAGCCATAGCATAGGCTGATCCGATATCAGTCGCATGATATAGAGACTGAAAGACAGGCACTCACAATGATGTATCTATCCAGCTTCTTCACCAACGCGATTTCTCTTGGATCAGTTTTCGCGTGAGCCCCAAACTCATCAACCTTGTCTATTTTTGGAAACTTGGAGAATACAGCGTCATAGTTTGTTGCCCCAGTCTCTGCTCGTTCAATATGGTCGTTGTGAACGACATCCTCTGGTTTCCGCTCATCATCTCCAGAGACAATGGGGTTTGGGTCACCAGATACAGCCATAATGAATCTTGAAGGCCTTTCGTACCGAAAAGAACAGTAGAATGGGAGAGTCAAGTATAAGAATGATGAGGAAACGAACAAAGGAGCTTCATTTTATATCCACCTTCATCGATGCCAAGGCCTCCCCCACGGGGTAAAGGCGGGGGATCAGCATAACCTTAATCAAGTGACGATATGGCGTCCAAAGCGACAATTGCCATTGGCACGCTTTGGATTAAGGTAGTATGGACTTGTACGAAAAAGGAAGACAAGACCGCAATGTAGCCGTGCTAAGCTGCGAAACCATTCATGAAGCCGGCCATTATTCGCTGCCCGAAGGCAGTGAGGAGTGGAACAGAGAGTGATGCAACTACAATGTGATGACGTGGATGCTTGTCTTGGCAAACAGAGCCAAGATGAAGAATTAAGCTTATCTTGAATCTCATCTATTGGTTGAAACCGAACTTTCGGAATGGCCAAATTTGGTGTGGGCTGTCCCGTACAAGGTTTTGATGCTGCCTTCGCCATCCTAAGCAAGGCAAAGCCTCGGCACAGACACAGGACTTCTCTCTACGTCTCTCCCTCCTAGGTATCTTCTAGAAGATTCCTTCAATCCTTATTTGGTGATTTCACGTGATTTTCAAGGTTTAATATTGACTACCTTCACTCAGCAGCTGTGAGTTTAAAGAAACAACCTTATTCTCAGATAAGAATGGAGAGCTGCTGAAGACTAGCTTCCACTTCTTCTCCCTTCAAAAGTCAATCTTAATACAGGAAACATATTCTCCCTTAAGCTATAGCTAGCTTCAATAGCTTCAATAGCTTCAATAGCTTCGATTCTCAAACGACAGGACCCTGTAGGTTCAATACAGACCAATAGTTAGAAGACTTCATAATTCCAAGTGACAGGAAAAAACCTCAAATTAGAGATACCCGCGCTCAAAGGATGCAGAGCTGAAAAGGCATTTCCATGCCGTTCATCTCTGTGAGATCTCTATGTCCGGTTTTGCCTAGCCATCTTCCAAGACGTATCAAGTATTGGACTGTCTCCGTCGACAGAAAGTCCAATCTGGGGCAATTAGGACTCATGATTAGGGCAGTGACCTTAAATCTTCTCTATTAGCCTTCCCGACACCTAGATAGAGTATATATTCCTACCCCCACTACATCATCACTTCCTTACAACACTCTCCATCCATTCATTCATTTACCTTTTGAAGATGTCTTCAGCTTTTTGGCAATTATTTCGCATACGACTTCATACAAACAGTAGATTTATAGATCATCAAAATCCCACGTCCATTTCAGAACTTTCACACATCCTCTCAAATTCTTTACCGCCAAAGACATCAGCAGTTCAAACGCGACACCTAACAGACACTAAGCACGTATATCATTGCAAAAACGGTTAAGAGCTGAACAGACAGCTAGGTTGCTCGGTAAGGCTGTAGAATACATTAGATATAAAACTGTGAGGGTACGTGAGTTTAGGCAGACTGGGTCTCGATGGGTTAGCAGATGGTGTGCCTGGGTTACCTAGCTGAGGAACTCCCGCACTCATATCATAGAAGTAATGAATAAAAGTGAAATTACTTGAAGCTTTTCTTTTGAATGTCAAGCCCAGTAGAACATGAGCCATACGGGAATAATTTCAGCCACTTTTGCCTTGTACGGGCTCGAAGATTATGAGAGCGCGAACTCATGAAAAGCTTTTGGTGAATAGACGCAAGGTCAAAGTGCAACAATCATTTCGTACAACTCTCTCCCCTACCTATAAAAAGACCAGTCAATCCCAATAAAGACTCCTTCACTTCCTTCTTCTTCCATCACTTCACATCTCACACACAACCTCACAAGCACTCACGTATTCACACACTTATCACAGCATCAAGACCTTCCAGTCCCAGTTCAAGATGCGTTTCCAATTCTTCGCCCTTGCCGCCGCACTGGTGGCACCTGTTATCTCTGCCCCCGCCCAGTACAATGCCGATCTGTCTGACTCTTCAGTCGGACCCGGCCTTCTCATCTCTGATGACTCTGTCCCCCCTTCTGGTCTCATGGTTGAGTGTCTTCCCATGGAGGAGCCTCTCGTCCGCCGTGATATCCCTGAGCCTTCTGAAGGCGAGTGTTACCATGGGCCAGCTGCCCCAACACTCAACAAGGAAGTGCCCGATATGGGTGGTGCTGTCGGCTGCACCTACTACCCTGACGGACCCGACCCCACCCCCCGCAAGTACAAGTTGATCCCCGGCGATGAAGGAGCTGCCATCCAAAACGTCTCCATCACCGCTGTGTTTGAGTCAATGGTTCCTCTGCAAATCAGGATGACGATCAACAACACCACTCCTCTGCCCATTACTTTCTGGGAGGAGTGGTCTCCTGTTAGCAAGCATGGTTGGGAACTCGGCTACTTCTCCATCGAGTCTGAGATCTGGGGACAGTTCTTTGGCAGGGTTGGTCAAGAATACAAAATGAGTACTCTCGACCGCTCTGACGTCCCCAAGCGACCTGAGAGTATTGATGAATTGGTCCAGCTCAACCCCGGCGAGTCATTCTCTCAAGTTGTGAGGATCCCCTTCTGCAATCCACAAGAGGACTTCCCTGAGGTTTGCAAGCCTTGCATGTGGGAAAGGTGGACCGAGATGCTCCGACTCGCAGGTATCAAGAGGATCTTCATCCAGGGAGATTGGTACGGTGTCTGGGCCCAGACTAAGGAGGAGGCAATGGCCAACATGGTGGACAATCCCATGTCCGGTTACTGGACTCGCTGGTGGACGGACAACGTCCTGCATCCCACACTTGAGCAGCACAAGGAGTTTGGGACCTACCTCCCTTTCGACGAGCCTTGGTTCGCGACCGAGGCTGCCTTGGAAGGTGGCATGCCAGAGAACAACACTTCTGTGTAATCTGGACATGTTGGGAAAAGTCCGAGGTAGACTGAAATCTACCTTGGTTGGCCAGGAAGGATTCGCAACACCGGCCATAATTTTTAAAGCCCACACCTGGTTAGGTCTGGGTTATATTTCTATTGTTTTATTGCGGGACTAGGGGCAGATGATATTGATAGGAAGGAAAGCATTGGCCCTACTTGAAGCGGAAAAGGCAAAGAAGAAAAAGGCAAGAAAAAAGTGGAAAAATTCAGAAAAGAAAAAAAAAGGGCGAGAGGATAAAAGGGATGGAATCGGCAGGGGGAGAAATAAGATAAAAGATACGCGGTGGTGGTCTTGTTAAGACAATGTGATATATATATATAGGCAAAGACGGTCTGTCACTAGACAATACAGCATCCTCCCAGAATTTATTGTCAATACCTGACTGATCTAATCTCATCATGAATGTAAAGACGTGTGCAAACCTAATTTTTCAAGAAACCAGGGCTGGTGCCCTACTCCTTAAGTCTCAGTTAACTTTCGCCTTGACACAGGAAAATATTCTTTGCAGGTAAGGACTTGAACCTGTAGGTTCGAGGCAGGTATCGATATCTTGAACGTAAAGAATGTATCCCGTGGTCTCTGGCAACCAGTCAAACGGAGGTGGAGGTCACTGAAGCAGTGCTAAAGGCTGACAATCCCCATCGTCAACAGATTGAAAGAGGACCCGGATTTTGCCAAGGAAGAAACAAAGAAGTAACCCATTGGCCTGCGCAACGACGCGATAAGAACGAAGAGTCGGCCTTGAAAGAAACATGGAGATCTTAGTGACTTACATTGGCAATGAACAGACAGCGAAGGGAGACCCTGAGCATCAGTCACTTTAGGCTTTTTACACACTTTACAAGACATCAAAGTACATTATTAACATTTGGGGTTATCCATAAGTCAACTAGGACTATTCTAGAACATTCTTTACCTCGGGATCTCCAAGTCTATGGTGTTTGACACGTACTTAAAGTCAACATGTCTGGACCATCGAGGCTCCTTGTCCCAAGCACCAATGGCAAACCACTTTCCTTCCACCCTCATCTTGATCTTCTTCGCGAGTCTCATCATATTCAACCACTGCTCGTTCTCCTCACGATTGCCGCTCGGAATGATGATGGTCTGCTTGACCGTCTCGTTAGGACGAAGATGCGTAAGGTCTTCTTCGAGATATTCCTTCCTAGGATCCGATGGGCGACTGAATTTGCCCATAGGTCTATGGTACCAATCGTACTCCTCCCTCTCGGGCGCAAAGTTAATTCTGGTTTCATCAGGGTAAACTCTGAAATGGCCCAGCTTGAAGGCGTCTTTGTCGACAGGAGAGTTGCGGGTCATGACCGTGACGTTCATCTTGCTGTTGTTCCGGATGATGACGTTGATGGCGATGGGGTCTTTGCCGTTTTGCTCAATGGTGACGTTGACTTTTTTCATGGCGACGGCCTCATCCATGGTGAAGGGGTATGGGGGACTAAAGACCTCGCCTTTTGCATGTCGCTTCTCGTGCTTTGATCGTTTGGAGTGACATCCACAAGATTCAGAATTAGACTCGTTGCTGTCTGCGTGGTTGTCTCGTTTCGTGCCGCTCCAGCCACCAAACTCGCTCCAAGCTTGTTTAGGGGTCCAGTTCACGGATTCTCTGCCTGTCTCTGGTCGTTCGTCGGTATCTTTCTTTGGAAGAAGGAAGTCGTCATGGGCCTCGGTGATTTTACGGTTTCGGGACTTTCCGCCCTCGTCGTCACTGTAGTCTTTGTCCTTCTGATCCTTGCTCTTTACAAGCTTGTAGTACTTCCACTTCTTGCCGTTGTTGCCGTGCTTTCCAGGCATAAAGTTTGCGTCATCTGGTTCGATCAGAGTTCCAGTCGTGTTGATGAGGTATTGTCCACCATGATGGTAGTGGACTTCATGATGCCAGGCGTCCTGTCTTATGCATCGTTTGTCTTTTTCTTTTCCGCCCTTCTTTTTCTTCTTGTACTCGTTTGGAGAGGCAGTGTTCTTGATGCATGGCGAGGAGTCAACTAGACAGGCTGCAATGCCTAGCAAGACAAGGAGACAGTACAACGTTGTGTAACGCATTTTGTAAGATAAAAGCTAGAATGAGGTACAATGAACAACCTATTCGGAAAACTATGTACTCTCGACGCAGATATGTCCCGACCTTTATGCTCAAGAGCTGAGGGGAAGAAAAGCACGCGCAACGTGACTATGGAAGTTCATGACCCTCTCGTAGACGATCTTACAATCATACTGGTGCATCAAAAATGGCAGTCGGACTGCCAAAGATAACATCTTGCTTGGTGGTAGGTCACTTCTGAGTAGTCGTGGTTCAAGGCTTAGACTTTATCTTGCTGGGTACGAATCAATCCCAGTGTTCTGTCGGAAAGTTAAACAATTTAAATGTTGCAGGTTTCGGTTCTACTGGTTTGGTCCAACAGTCGGTGCTTTGTCTGTCTTTACGTTAGATACGGCCCGAGAGTGAGCTCTCTCCTCAATTTCCATCGCCACTCTTATCAACTTTCAGGTAGCCACTTGGCTCAAGCGTCGTGCGATCAAGTCACGATGGCGAGAGAAAAGGTTTAGTGCCCACACGACAGCGCATCGTTATCTCTGTTCTTGTTTTTTCTGAAAGTCAATAGGTCATATCACATAAGCTTGCACTCAATGGACTCAACATCCGAGCAGCACTGATCAGACCCATAGCTAGCCACCGTCACACGTCTCAGTTAGCTTCGTGCCGATTAACCCTCTTGCCCATCTATCATCACGTGAATGTGAGATATCGAGGCCGAACATCAAAACCTTCAGCTTGTACTTTTGACCACAATAACTGGACAACCACCGTGCATCCACATTTAAAAGAACGATTCTCATTTAAAAGTTCAATAGACTAAAAAGTGGCACGACTGTGATCATGCAATCCATCGGAAGTTGGGGTTCTTCCAATCAAGATCCTGGATCTGCTGCTGGCTCATTCCAGCTAGCTCCTCTTCCGCAGATCGACTCGCCCGCTTCCGATTATCTCGCTTGATCCATAACAGAGTCAACGTTCCAAGTACCAAGATAGTGCTGGAGGTTGCAAGATTCAAACCATTTCCGATGGGGTAGTTAGGACCGTCACTTTTGACAAACGACCACGTCGAGATGAGACCTCCAATATTACCGAACATGACTGGAAGAGTAAGCATTAGTACAGTATTCTTGGATGCTGTCGCAGAACTTACCATTGGTTCCAATTGCAGCACTTCTTGCAGTGTCACTCAACACATTGGCGCTGATATGCGAGTTGGTCAAAGGCGCCAGAGCAAAGGCCGAACTAGCAACAAGGAACGTAGCACCATAGCGTGCATGGCCATTATGTGTACCCAAGAAAATGGCATACCCGACCATAACGAGAGGCGCGCAGAGAATGATGAAGATCTGCCGACGATCCATTTTGTAGCTGAAGGCTGGGATAAGCACTGTAAAGAAAGCACCGACGACGTATGGTGGAACAGTAAATAGCTGCTGGGAGATGGTGGATCGGTCGGGATAAATAGTTCGAACGATAGTCGGCAAGAAGAAAGCGAGGCCTTGAACTGTGATGTTGTCGAGGAGGAAGATGATTGAAGTGGACAGAGTGAGGGGACTGCGGATACCAGCAAAGATCTTTGCCTTGTCCATCTTATCCAAGACTTCGGTTGTTCCGAGACGTTCGGCTTTGATGCGGTTGATGGCTAAGGCTCTTTCCTCCTCTGTAAGCCATCTCGCTGAGTCGGGGCGATCGGTAAGTGTAGCTAGGTCGTATCAGTTTCATGAGAGGAATATCTAATCTTGGTGAAACTTACCGAAGGCGATAAGGGACAAGGCGACAGTGACAATTCCTTCAATTGCTTCAAAAAGGTCAGTCGGTGACAAATCAAGACAAGTAACCAAAACTTACCAAAGATCATCTCCCAGCTCTTGAACCTACCAAAGTTTGGAAGTTTCAAAATAGCTGATGCAAGGAGACCACCAAAAGCACCCGCCAAAGGTGCCATCACGATGTACAGCGACAACCGGAACGTAAGTTCAGAGCGTCGGTACCATCTAGACATATAATATGCAATTCCCGGCAGCATACCGGCTTCAAAAATACCCAGAACGAATCGAACACCGCAAATCTGAGGGACGTTATGCACAAAGGCTGTGAAAATAGAGACCAGCCCAAAACCCAAGGAGGTCAAAGGGATGAACCATCCTGGTCCCATATATTTGCAGAGAAGATTGGCTGGGATCTCGAAAATGATGTAACTGATGTAGAAGACCGAAAGGACGAGATTGTAATCGCTTCCCTTCATTCCGAGGTCCTCTTCTAGACCGGCAAGACGAGCGTTTCCTGAAGACGCGTTAACTCGGCGAAGTAATTGATGATAGGAAGGGATGGCGTACCGATATTTGCTCTGTCGATGAAGCAGAAGAGATAGAGCAAACAGACTGTCGGGACAATCATCCAGTCAATTTTGCGACGAAGTTTTGCCTCTTGCTTCGGGTCGATATAGAACTGGGTATTCTCAATGCTGGTAAATCGTCAGCTTCGCCACCTCTGCACATTGCCGATGAACTCCTACTTTTCCACAGTTCCTCCGACCGGATCCGATGCATTGGAAGCGGTGTCATGGAATTTCTCATTATGGTTGCTTGGTTCCATCTTGTGCGATATCAAGATCTGATGGGTGTAATGAGGTGGCAAGATAATATTTGAGCTTCCAACGTCGCCCTCTTTATAACATTCTCAGTAGCTCATGCAGACAAGAACCCGACAGATCGCGTCGATCCGACTTGAGCGGGGTTTTGAACCATCGGATCTGGGGTCAGGTAGCACGACAGGGAAAACCTGGGGCAAAGAATCTGGGGTTAGTTGTCGCTAGCCCTTGGAGTCTAGGCCAAGTCCCAAGCCTCTAGCTGACATCTCAGCCCGCGGAACTTCATCAGTACCAAGAACTCTGCCCTGCCGGCAGATAGAGTCGGATTTGTCATTATCTTCTCATGTGTTTCATTGGTTTGGATCAAAAGTAACTTTCCCCGCCTGCTGTGCTCTAGTCCTCTTTCATATATCGCTGACAACGGCTATACTGAATGAGTACAAGCTGATATTGGAACCTGGAACAATAAAATGTCCTGATTTTTTGTCGATCTCTAACTGGTCCTTGTTCCTCGGACGGAGTTTGGTAAATCCTTGGCAGCTTGGTACCACGGCTTCGGAAGCGAGGTGTTTCGTTGAAGCCAGAATTGTCCAGACCTTTGACATCGTGACTCATTGATGACTTCGCCTATGAGTGAAACATGGCTTGCTATCACATGTTTCTAACTGAACAGAGCGTCAAGGGTAGCATCCATTGATACGACAGTGCTCGCGTAACCGATCATCTCAATTTAAGAATTTAAGCGTAATGTTGATCAAAGTTGTTACAGAATCCAACTATATGAGGTTAGACGAAAAGTTTGATGGTCGAAGCGTAGCATGGTGTGTCGTGTCAAACTGTCAATGAGAACACATGCTTATGCGTCGGGGAACTCTTTTGCGACGGTTGACTGAAGCGAGATGAGTGGCTGCTGACCATCTAGGCGATCATACTCTATACTTTAGGGCGCCGCTCAATTCAGCGCCAAGTCATGGCCGTTTTCATGCTCCAGTTATGCATGGTTCCTCGCCTATGGTACCGGAGACAACGTGCAACATTTGTGAGATTGTTCTAGTCGGGCAAGAAATCTTGCCTCATTATTAGTTACCCATCGCTACTGAAAGTGCACTATTAATAAACAATTACAATGTCAGAGTCCGCATGGAATTAAGTGGTCGCAGTCTGATAAAAACTGAGAATCTCAGTTCATGAAATGTTTGACCATCTGGTTCCTATTTCGGTCGAGATCACACTGTGGATCCGATCCCTCAATCACGTGTTCTTTGGGTCCAATCTCACTGGTGCCAATAGCGCATCTCCTTTCGCATCTTGAAATGTTGGGTCATCAATGAACTACAATTGCAAACAGACTCCACATAGATCTGAAGCTGCTGGATGAAACATGGAGTTCAAGTTCAAAGTCCAAAACACAGCCCACACCCAGCTTACTCGCACTCAAACCCAACCTCCTCGTACTCAGAAAACTCAGAAGCCATCTAGCTTAGCCTTCATCCACGTCAGCGACCCCAAACAAGCAAAAGACAAGGAAACGTTGAAAAGAGTGCGTCGCCATGTCATGAAAGATATTGGAAGATCAAGAAGATCTGGTATAGTCCATGATGTGACTAGCACAAAACCATCGCCCCAATCTAGACAAACGCCGACATATTGGGGCGACGTGCAAGTCTGCGTTAACGTCAAGCGTCTTTTATGGGCTATCGAGATGGTTTCTGGGCCACTATTATCGATAGCAGTGGTCGATCCAGCAATCAGGGACCAACAGAAGGTCACCAAGAGAGCCGATGATCCGCCTTCCATGAGAGACATTGAGCTGTACACACAATCACTCAGCACTGTTCGCAAGTCTATTCTGGCCGAGACGAGAATCGGCCGAAATCGGGTAATCGGAACGGTAATATGTCTATCGGTGTTTGATGTGAGTTGTCATACGTCGTACTTGATAGTTACTAATGTAGTAGATGCGAGTGGGTAACTTGAGTTCGTGGGCGATGCATATGGCAGGACTTCAAATGATTCTCGACCTGACTGGTGGCGTTGAAGCCCTGGACCCCACTTCTCCCTTGCGGCGGGCTCTGTTCTTGTAAGTGTTCTCACTCTTCGGTGTGTACTCATCTGACCTTGTATCATAGAGCCGATGTTCTCGGTGCTTTGAAACAGGACATCATGCCCAAGTTCCCGCCGCTTGGCCTACAACCCGAGCCGCAAACTGCCATTTCTCCATATGCTGAAAGGCTGATATACTCACTTGAACGATTATCCCTAGCAGACCCGACGCCGACAATCGTCATCCGAAACTGTCTTTCCTACGTCTCCCGTGTTGCCATGGTCCTGAATAAGAACTGGGCCGATAACCCGACTGACTCTGGTTTTGTTCTACCAGTATGCAGTTTAACACATGAGGCATTATGCCTACCAAGATGGGATCTCGTTGCAGAAGAACGTATTGGAACTGCCACACAAGTCTGGGCACTAGCAGAACTTGTGCGCGTTGTCACAGTTTCTCTCTTCTGCACTGTGGTGTATCAAACTTCTGGAGATGTTGGATACGTCATTCCTCGTCGCGATATCCCCTTTCAGTACCTAATGTCGCTGATGGACGAGGAATTTTGGGATGGGAAGCTTGAGTTAAAGCTGTGGTTGCTGGTAAATCAATTGTGCGTAGAAGCAAGCATTTCGAGAACCTGGTTCTTGGAACAAATTGCCGATACACTATCACGAGCTAATCTGGGCTCGTGGGAGGACTTGATATCCTGTATGCGGGAGGTAGTTTGGATTGAGGGTTTCGCCCCAACGGAGATGGCACAGCTGAAATTGTATATCGAAAAACAATGAGATAACCATGAAACAGGTTTAATCAGACATGTATAATGACACTACGATATGAGATATCAGTAAGTCACTCCACCACTAGTGCTGATATACTGTCCCGTGATCCATCTCGACTTTTCATTTACCAACAAAAGCACTGCATCCCCAATATCATCAATTGTGCCAGCTCTATCCGCAGCTCTAGTGATAGAGATCTCTTCTCTGGTCAACTCCTCTTCCTTGCCCTTTGGGTAGAGATCCGTGATGACGGGACCAGGAGCAACAGAGTTTACAGTAATACCTTTACTGCGGCCGAGCTATACAGATAATCGTTAGATACATCGTACATACACTAAAGTAAGAGGCTTTTCGACTTACCTCACCAGCCCAACTCCATGTCAAACTGTCCAAAGCCGCTTTCGACGCTGCGTAAGAAGAGATGTTGACATTTCCTCTCTTCGCGTTGGTAGAGCTGACATTGATGATTCTTCCACCTGAGGGCATGTGGGCAACGATGTAATGGACCATGTAAAAAGCGCCGAGAACGTTCAGTTGAAAGACTTTGGTGAGTTCTTCCACATTAGGCTGCTGCGTGATGGGACTAAAATAAGCGGTCCCAGCATTATTGACTTTGACAAGTGGCGTTAGCCGATATCTGATGGGTGATGGGTGTATAGACTTACCTAGGATATCGATATGGTCTGTGCCAAAGCCTTCAAGAGTCTTGTTGACGAGATGTTGAGCGCCCTCAATGGTATCAACTGAAGCTTGGACAGCAATGGCCTTCCCACCTGCTTCGCGGAGTAGTGTGCAGACATTTTCGGCGCGCTCTTTAGTTGAGTCGGAGACGTAGTTGATCGTCACTGAGGCGCCGTTCCGAGCAAGAGCGAGAGCTATGCCAGCGCCAATGCCATTTTCGCGACCTGATCCAGTGACGATGGCGACTTTTCCTTCGAGGCTCAGAGTATCGACCATGGTTTCTGAATAGAATGGATAGTGTGTTTGATGATGATAACCGAAAGATGATCGATCCCGTCTCGGCCTTTTATAGGTCTTCGCCCCAAGCCTGTTGACATTTCGTCCGGCTCAAGTCCGAATATTTGGACCTAACACCGATACATCTTGGCAAATTGAGACCAAAGTAGCATTTTTCAAGATGAAAATCTCCGTCTGGTCTTTGGTTCGTCCGAGATTCTCGTTGCACGATTTGTTGAGTTGGAAATTGCCTATTTGGGAAAATGGTCCTCCGGTCTTTACGGGAAGAACAACGTGAAGTGGAGTCGACGGAGGTCAGAGCACAAGAACCGGTCGAAATCCCCGCTTACAAACGGCATGCTCAGTGGTTGATAACTGGGCTGGACATTGGAGTTGATGAGATTTCTATTAAAGAAACGTGGTCTTCACAAATGGGTTATGCCCACCTCGACTAAACAACATCAATCATATGTCGACAAGAGGTATGCAATGAATCACATCCAAATCAAATACTAACCTAAAGGAACCAACTTACTTACTTTAGTTCAAGTTGGAATCGGACACGGTGATAAGGTCCATCTTCACCTTTCTCAAATTCAGGAATCACCCGTCGCTGACAGCCCACGACCAGGTGATTATTCTAGACACCAACAAAAGCTAATCTCAATGATAACTCGCTGTCGAAGCGGCCTAAAATCGGAATGTGATTATGTTCGAGATTTCGAGAATCGAACAGTTGGAAAATAAATTCTTCTACACCAGTGCCACTTATCATTCCCGTCCTCATCCGTCAATATAGTCTCGCATACAGCACATAGACCCTCGGTACCGTCTGCATTTATCTATTATTGTATCACGTCAATCAATTTAGGCCCCGATTGATTCGAATAACTGCCTCTCATAGATTGATCTTTGATTAGCCCGGCACGTTCAAACGGTAGGTAAAACTGATCAAATAATAAACTTTGCATCCTATTGACAGACTAGGTGAATGGCCTCAAAATTTACAGGAAAATAGTAATGACCTTCCAGATTCTACCTTGAAGTACAAGTCGCCAAGAGACATGAAACGTATCATTTTAATCGGCAAGTAATGGTGCCTCGCCAAGATCTCTTTCTTGAACTTAAAGAGCATATTGCCGCTTGTTTAAACTGCAGCTCTCAAGGGAACTGCAAATAATTTGAGATGACTTCAATCACACAGAACTTGGAACAAGTATCATGTCATCAGATGTGACACGATTAGTATTGGCACGTGGGGAGGATGAGCAGGGATTTTCCCAACGGCGGGCCCATAGTCAGTTTCATCTTGACATGAACGAGTCATTCTTTGAATCGCAAGCAGACTAGATAAGGCGTTTTAAGACTTGAAAACCGGACTAGTTCTGCACTTCAATGCAACTTTAATAACATTTACCACCCTCCTACCGTCACAACCATCGATCTCTATTTTGAGTCTCCGCGTCGGTCCGACGCGGCAGATCGTCGTCTTGATAGCCTTTTCCATGATACCTGCCTTGTCTCGACAAAAATACGAGAAGCCCTTTTCGGGAACTATGCAGGGATAATCTTGGGACGACAGGTTTCAGGAGGGCATTGAAATGCTATGCACATTCCTTTTGCAGATATGACGGTTGATGGATAAGACCAGATCCCCGGTATTTAAAGTTCACCCTGAAGCCCTGCCAAGCCGGCTGCTGCCAGGAACTGGTTTGTGTCATTGGAGCAACATCTCGTCCGATTACGTCGAGGTAATTTCTTTAGAGTTAACTGCCGACTATCCATAACTAAGTAAGACGGGATGTGGATTGATTGATTGACTGCCGGTGCAGCGGTTGTCTGGACTTATATAACCTCAAACGTCATCGTCAATTTAGTCGCAACTCAACGAGCAAGCCTCTTCCTTTCTCTTACTTTCGCTGCTAGTCGTCGACTTTCTTTTTACAAGTTAGATATTCATTCTTTCGTTGCAGCGCAACCATGTCTTTCTTTAAGGTAGTGTTGACTACACTGTCAGTCTCTACCATCGTTTCTGCCGTTCCGTTGATCGAGCGTCAGGACAATGGCACCGCTCCTGCTCCTGCTCCCGATGTCGACTGCGCACCCAACTCTGCCACTGGCTTAAAGGCCGAGTGCTGGAAAGCTCGTGAGTGATAAATGAAAAAGGTTGAGGTATTTTGGCTGACATGGACCAGTGGATATGGACAAGTACATCACCGATTGGGTTGCCGAGAACGGTGATAAGGCCAACTGCGCGGAGCTCGGCTTTGCTCAATGTTACCTCCAGGCCAACGTAGGTCGAGAAACCAATCTGAAAGAAAATCGTCACTAATGCTCCTCCAGGGTTTCAATGGTCTCACTTGCAACCTGATCACAAGTGACACTTGCCCACCTTTCAATACCAAGAGTGTCGAGAAGTACGAGTCTGAACAGCAATTCTACGTATGACATACTTTCAATCCCTGCAATTATCATGCTGACTGAATCCAGGCTCTTTGGAACATCTACACCGTCTACCAATTCTTCAACCAATACTCTCAAGCTCTTAGCAACGGCGCATCACTTGCCGGCCAGACGATTGATGCCATCGTAGCCAAGGTTGCTCCTCCCGTCGAAGCCAATACTCCCCAAAGCGGAATCCTCAGCGTGCTTACTTCCACTCTTGGAGTTGTATCCATATTCACTGGTGTTATTCCTGGCGATGCCGGCATTGGAGTTGGTCTCATCAGAGGTGGTCTCTCTGCTGCCCTGGACCTGGCTGGCAAGCTCGGCAAGCCTCTGAAGATCACTCAGAAAGCAAACGACCGCTTTATCCAGTTGGGCGAGATCGGAGCTTCGTTGGCCAAGCTGGTTGAGACGTACCAACAGAGCCTTCTTGACAGTGTCAAGGAGATTCAGGGTGACCATCAGCTATTCCTCGCCGCTTGTGGAGACGGTGGCTTCTCTCAGCGAGTCACCACTTCGCTTACTATTCAAGCCAGCACTCTCTACCGACAGCTTCAGCTCTTCATCCTTTCAAGTGCTCTTAAGGCCAACGGTATCGTCTCTTCCCGAAGCACCGGCGTCATTGCTATGGATGTCGCCAGAGACACTGGAGCCATCTCTTGCGATAGTCTTAGTGCCGCTAGCAGCTGTAACCAATGGTTTGTCGACGAAGAGAACAAGAACACATATGCCTTCCACAACCCCAACGACTGGCACAACACCCACATCGATCTTACTGCAGCTATCATCGATGAGGGATGGGCCGATCTCGCTGAAGTTTTCAAGATCGAGGACTGCGCCGGCAAGACGCCTGAGTTCGACAGCAGCACGCTTGGTATCACCTGTCTTGTAAGTTAACCCTACTCCTGAAATGTATGATTCTAACTAACAATTCAAAGGCTACCCACGGCTTCTGTGAGTGGGACTACTCGGGTGCCACTCCCCAAACTACTCGCAAGCAATTCACAAACTGTGACAACGATGGAAAATGGGGTACAGCTTGCAGCAGCTTTACCGTAGGATTGGCCGGTAAGTTTTACCACAATTTAATTCTTTCATTGCAGCTTGGCTAATGATATCCCAACAGTTCCCGAATCTTACCTTGGCCCTCTCTTCTCCAGCGACGATTTCTGGTGCAAGGATGTCTAAGCACAAATTGCCATTGGGTGACTCGTGCTATACAGTCGGACTTTGGGGTGATGGAATGGGACGATCGACCTTAGTCGTATTAGCGGAGTAGACCCGCAGACGTAGATGACTCCTGAATTTAATGGCTTCCTGAAACCTGACGGGCGACGCCTCTGAACATCAAATCACGCCTTATACATGCACTTTACTTAGGCTACCGCTTTTTTATCCTGTCTTTGCTCCATTCGAATCAACCTTTTTGTCTGATTCTGCCTATCGCTGATCCTGCGGTAATTTACTGACTGGGTTCCTGATAAGCTACCCACTGAAGGATCTAGTTTAGACTGACTGATTGTCCAGAAGGAATTTGTGATTTGCCGAATGTCCGTCAAACACCGCGATCTTGGTACAGTCAGCCTATTTGTGACACTCCATTGGACAACATCCTAAAGTAGGGCGCTTTTAAGGTCCAATGGATCGCAGCGATCCCGCTTCGATGACGGCCCTACAGAAAATGGTATAAAGAAGGCCCTTGCAGCGAGGAGGAAGAGGGCAGGAATAAATTGTCATTATCAATACTACTGCTTACAATTGATTTTATTACCGAGACCTTCCTACGAGCTAGCTGCAACTACACCAACCTTCCCTGTAACTGATATTTAGGCCGCTGACACTATTTACCTATTCAAGTTAGATCCAGAGGAGAACAGACCTTGGTACAAAATACTTTCAAGTTAAATCTTTACCTCATTGTTCTTACCAATCTATTTGTTTAATCCTTGTCCAACTTCGAAATGCCGCAAAACAAGCCTGTTATCGTTATTGTTCCTGGTGCCTTTTGCAGTCCCGACCTTTACCAAGACGTTGCCAATATTCTTCGACAAAACGGCTTTGGAGCAAATGTCATCAGGTTGACAACCGCCAGAACCCTACAGTCGGAGGACCCCGCAGATGAGGAATACAAGGCTCTAGCTATCAAAGGCATTCTTGACGACGTCAAAGAGATTCACGACAGCATTGCCAAGGAGCTTGATGAGGGCTCTGAAGTCGTCATCTTTGGTCACAGCTACGGAAGTCTCCCAGGGTTTCTCGCTATTGAAGGACACACCCTAGAGGAACGCAAAGCGAAAGGACTTATCGGGGGGATCAAAGGATATGCGGCTGTCGCCGGATTCGCGTTTGCCGTTCGTGGGAAGAACATTTATGGGACCACAGAACGAAAACCCGTGATGGGTGGTGATGCACATGAGGTAAGTCTGGATGCGATCAAGTTTGAAACCGGGCTAAAAGCGTGGGCAAATAAAGGAGGGTGGTCTCGTGTATCTCCATGATACGATCAAGTCTTCATTCTTCAGCGACCTACCGGCTAGTGATCAAAACAAAGCATGGAAAAAGGTTCTGGGCAGCCATAGCCGCAAGAGCTTCGATCATCTGTCGGACTTTATCAATGCGGATGTCAAGATTCCTATGACGTATGTCAAGTGTGAAAAGGATCAAGTCTTGCCCTCGGAGTTTCAAGAAAAGTTCATACAAGCTGGAGGATTCAGCAACGTGGAAAGCTTGCCTTCTGGCCATTTTCCATTCTTGAGCATGCCGAAAGAGACAGCTGAACTGTTTGGACGGGTTTCTATGGCATAACGGTTCCGATTTCAGGACGTCTTGATATGATTTACATGTCGTATACACTATGTGCTCATTGTTAGTTCTACGACAAACAACCGAGGGAACACAGCTATTTTCTAGTCCGCATGCGCGATTTTGTAAGCTTTGGTTCACATTTAACCCATCCTATGATGTCTGGACTACCGAACTCAATTTCACGGCTCTCCTAGAGTATCCACTCAGCTATACGAGACCCCACAGTTTTGTTCTGATGCAGTGCTGCTATATAGTCGCGATGGATAGAGCTAGAGCTAGTGTCAGGGGTCATTCGTTTCAGAGTGCATAGAAACGCTTTACGAGCGAGATTCTCGTGTAAATATTTCCGAAGCGTGTGCCGCTTGATTCTCACTACAGCCGCATAGGCTGCAAATATCAGATATACTTCTTCAAGACTGTTCAAGTACTATTTACCACGACTGAACCCACGACGTTAATCAGGAATAACTGTTTAAGCATATTGAAGTTTTCTATTCTTTAAGACGAAGCTAATAACTTCTTCTAGTACCGAAGTAATAATAGAGTGACCTTGGTAAACACCAGTAAACAATGGGCAGTTCTTGATCTTCACTAAGATAGCTGCCGACATTTACCATCCATGTGGGTTGTAAGGAAGCCCCTTAGTTGATGCCACAAGTGGACACTCGATTTAGTCAATTTAATTATATCTTATGTAAATCTCGGAGCTGAAAAGACTAGAATATGTATCATGGGCTGAGCCTCGGTCCATTCGAGTCTCTGACATCCCTGGTTATAGATTTCTTCGTTTAACGGAAGTATGACTTGTCCGTAGCTAAACGATCCCCGAGCGATAAACCTCGTATTCAACAATCCCCGAGCGTTAAACCTTGTACTCAACATATCAAATCACGCTAGTTCACTCGGCAGAGATACATAAATGCGAACCGTGCATGTTTTAACTGTCTTGGAGTTTTCTTCGTTACCTTAGCTTACTGTTCGACTCTCTTTACTCTTGTTTTGTCACCCTCGATTCGTATACTTGTTTTTCATCTTGAATTTTGGAGATTTCTTCAAGATGCGTCTCTTCTCATTTATTCTCCCAGCTCTCTGTACTGCGGCCGCTGTCGTCAAATCCTGCGAAGCCCCAACAAAGCGCGTTGAGTGGCGACAGCTCGATCAGTCCGCGCGCCAGCAATATGTCGATGCAGTTCTGTGCCTTACGACAAAGCCTTCAAGACTTGGTCTGAACTCGACTCTCTACAACGATTTTCCTTATGTTCACTCTCAACTTGACAAGCAGAGTACGCATTATGTCCTTTAGTTCAACTCACACTTTCCCGAACCTAGGCACTGACTTTTTGCAACCTCTAGTCCACTTCGTTGCGTCTTTCCTGCCCTGGCACAGATACTTTGTGCACGTTTACGAGGGTGCATTGAAGGAATGTGGCTATGAAGGAGTCATGCCGTAAGTCTTCACATCATAACTTCTATACTGTTGCATCCATTAATCATCAATAATCAGATACTGGGATTGGGCACTCGACAGTGATGATGTACCCCAGTCTACGATCTGGGATGCAAAGACGGGATTTGGTGGAAACGGTAGCCCGAACAGAACCGAGTCGATATACAATGGAAGAGATGTCAGGAAGTGTGTGGATGATGGGCCGTTCAAGTCCCTTTATCCCGAGTACCTGACCACTGAAAGGGACCCTCATTGCTTGTCTCGTAACTGGAATGACGGGAGTGGCCAGGTTGGAAACATGCTTTCGGAGAATTACTCCCCTGAGGCTGTCGAGAAGGTCCAAGCTGCTAAGAAGTACGATGAATATCGTCATGCTATTGAGAGTGGTCCTCACGGTGCTATCCACAGTGCTATTGGTGGCGACATGGCTCCCAATACTTCACCCAATGGTAAGACAGGACTGAAAGGTTTATTACGTGTTGTCAGATATGAGCTAACAATTCAGATCCCATCTTCTTTCTTCACCACGCCCAGATCGATCGTCTGTGGTCGCTCTGGCAGCAGGTGGACCCTAGGGTTCGACTCGCCGACTTTGCGGGTGATAAAACACAGGAACAATCTGATGGAACCAAGCCACCCCGAGCATCTCTCGATGACGCCCTACTTATGAACGGCCTGGCAGATGATATCAAGGTCAAGGACATGATGACCACTGAGAGCTCACTACTCTGCTACAGCTACTAGGTCACTCAACCGGATGGCCAATGCAAGAGGGAATGGAATCTGGATCTGTACAGCGGGTCGAACAAATACTTATCTACGTATTGGTGCAAATCGCTACTTGCTCAGCTAGCTCGAGCCTCTCCCTACCCACTATGACTCTCAGAACTTGGTCGGGGCAATAAAATCTTAGAGGAAATACACTGTCTATTCAAAGCTTTGATGCAACTCTAGTATCCTTGACAATGACGTTTTTGCTGCCACTGACAGATTTGCCCTGCAACTTACGTCTGAGAATCTTGCCCGCCGGACTTTTCGGTATGGCAGAGACAATTTCGATTTCTGCAAGCCACTTGTGACGTGCTGATTCTTTCTTGACGTTCTCAAAGATCTCCTTCGCGGCTTCCACAGGTCTCGAAGACTGCGAAGACTCGAGTACCACAAATGCCTTGGGCCTCTCACCAGCGAGCTCATCAGGGATGCCACATACAGCAACATCATCGACTTGAGGTTGTCCGAGAAGAATGTTCTCAAGTTCGGCGGGAGCAACTCCAATTCCCTTGACCTTGATCATTTCCTTCAACCTGTCGGTGATGGACAGGAAGCCTTCCTCGTCTATGTAGCCTATGTCGCCGGTATGCAAGAAGCCATCTTTGTCAAAGGTGTCTTGCGTTGCCTTGAGGTTATCAAGGTAACCCATAGCCATCTGTGGTCCACGAGCCCAGATCTCACCCGACTCGTTCACCCCACAGTCCTTGCCGGTTTCAATATCTACGATCCGAAGTTCTGTAGATCCGACCAGCGTACCCACACGGTCAGCATACTTGTAAGCATACTTTCCAGGCGGGTGGGCGACGATACAGGAGCATGACTCGGTCATACCATAGCCTTGCTTGAATCCGGTCCCAGGGAAGGCTTTCTCGAGTAAAGTCAGGATTTCTCGTGATAAAGGTGCCGCCCCAGACGAGAAGCGCTCAACATGAGACAAGTCGTACTTTGCTACTAACTTGGGTTCGCGAACTAGTCGAATGATGATGGGAGGGACAAGCAGAAGTTCCTTGATCTTGTTCTCTGATGCAGTCTGTAGTAGCGTGTCCAGTGTAAACTTGGCCAAGACATAGACGTTGGCGTTGAGGTGGATTGGCAGGTGTAGTTGATGTACAATTCCGGTGATATGATAAAACGGCAATGCTGCCAGAATTCTTCTATGGCTAGGAAGGGTGAGGTCTGTGACTTGAAGGCATTGGGCAATGATATTGGCGTGTGATATCATGACCGCCTTTGGAAGACCAGTAGTACCGCTGCTGAAGCAAAGAAATGTGCAAACATCGCTGTTGGTTTTGTCCTCAGGGATTTGAAATGGAGGCACTTCCGTAACACTGCCTGAGTTCTCGAGGAGCGCTTGTACGCTCGTACTACCCTTGCGGGAATCTTCCAAGAGAATAACATTCCCTTGAGGTATCCCAACTTTGGCAGCGGCGGCCAGGGCATTATCAATATTGTCAACAGTAGCAAACATGATCTTTGACTTGCTTGTCTTGAGGCTGTAAGCAAGCTCATCAACGGTGTACTCTGGCGATACTCCGCAAGCTACACCCCCGACGCGGATAGTAGCAAGAGTAGCAACAGGCCACCAGATTGAGTTCCTGCCGTAGACAATCACCTTGTCGTTCTGTTTCAGTCCATACTGAGCAACAAGAACTGAGGACAGCGATGTGGCATAATCTTTCAATAACCCGTAGCTGATGTGTTTTTTCGTGATGGCATTGGTGAAGCCTGGAGCGTCATTCCCAGACGCGAATGTCTTTGACTCAAAAAGCCATGACCATAATGTCTGCTTTGACGGAACTGCGAGTAGATGTTAGTTGAAGTTACAAGTTTGGGTAATTGCAAGTACTTACCGGAGATCTTTGGGTTCTCGGACTGGTAAATCATCGTGCCAACTAATGTTTAGGAAGTCAATTGATGATGTAGGAGAGAATCAATGACGATGCGGGGTGCGGTTAAGTATCATGGATCGGTAGAAGTCATCTGAAACCCCCGCAATATCAATTGAGGAGATCCTTGTCACGGACATCGGCTCCTCGCCCCGTCTAGTAAATCAAGTTTAGCGTTGGTGTTTCAGTTCCCTCGGCCCAAGATGATCAATCAACATGCCTCGGTTTTCGTATTATAGGACGAAACTCAATCGATACATAATTCGCCAGGACTTGCGCTCTCATAGTAGTATTCTGAAATTCAAGAACTTTATTTCAATACACTAAGCTCACTATCGCTTACATCACTATTGTTATATAAGTTTTACCGCTTTCATATCCATCTTCGCTGCAGAAGACGTGTATATATAGCAGACACTTTGTCAGACTACTCTTCGGGTTTACGGCCCCAGACCACGCGCTGCTTATAGTAAGGATGGTGCTTGCCTGAATGAATCTCTTTACGGGCATGCGCAAGGAAGACGTGAATTTCAGACTCTGACCAACCAATCGTATTGGCAACGAAAAGGACGAATCCTTCCGGATCAGCAAGGAAGGCCATTTTGGCGAATTGACCCAACTCTTTCGTCGCTGGATCCTTTGGCCATCCTCCGATAGGGGTCTATCATGACTTGTTAGCTCTTGTTGGCTATATCCCAGAAAGATGGCATTTACCTTGTACTCGAATTGCTGAATGTCAACAAAGCCAGCAGCTTCCATAGCTTTCCGCTGCAGCTCATCTTCATAAACAGTAAAGCTCGAACCTAACTTCTTGCCTCCCTCGATGAATATCTTGCCCCACTGGTCCAAAGCAGAGTTTTCCTTGACGGTGCCATCGTCGCTGGTGATGATACCTGACGGTTCGAAAGTCTCGACCCAACCACCAGGCTTACAAGTCTTGTAAGCTTCACTGAAGAATCTATACCAATCAGGGATGGCGCCAACGAGCCAGCGGATGTGGATGTAATCAACCGAATTGGGTGCAAAAGTCCACTCTTGGGTGCAATCTTCGATTTCGCTACAGTAATAGGTCAGTTGGGGTTAAAGAGGAATTGGGGCTTTTCGTGAAATGACCAACAATTGCACATTCGGTGAAACCCAAGAGGGTTGAATTGGAGAAACATCAGTGCCGATCACTTGAATGTTGGGATGTTCATCCGCGAAATCTCTGTCTTCGAATCAATATGTTACGTTCCACAAGTGATGCGTCAGACTCACAAAGCCCAAATACCTGGTGGTCGGGGAAGATTCATGATTAGCTTTCTGATAGCTGAATGGCGCAATGGCCTACGTACCAGTGCCAGTTCCGATGTCAAGAGCTTTCTTGAAACAGTTTGTTAGTCTCCAAATTAGTCTGTATCCATCTCTCACTCTAGACTTACTGTAATTTTGCTTGTATCGATAGGCGCGAGATGAAGCTTTCCTCCAATGCCTAGAGTGAGACAATGATGGTTGATGTCAAGCAATTCACTTTGTCGTTCATCGTTGGCAGCCCTAGTCTGGTAAGCTCATGTTTATGATGCCTAGGTTGAGAAACATTTTACCAATACTGCGCACTGCCAATTTCGCGATGGTATGTCCTGCCATGGAGCTTGCGATACTCAAAGATACTGGAGGTGACAGAAGCTGTGGAAGAATTGAGACTTTCTTCACTTAACGAATGAGCATCATCATCATTATCATTCTCTTCCTTTGTTGTTGTTAACATCAACACTATTCATAAAATTATGCTGTCATATAAGTCTTGGCTCACCTCTGCGAGTTGTTGCCAATGCTCGGGTTCCAAAACTCCGGTATCTCCCACGTTCGTCTGCGCCTCCTGTGAGGGGCTCTTTGAGGGACTTTTGGCTGTGTTTTTGGCGGGGCTTTTTTCACTCTTTGGGCTTGTTGCAGCCGCCGCAGGTGGTGTTGACATTTTGAGCGGAAATGGACAGGATATTACCCTTCGCGCGCGTGTTGTTTTAAAGTTTCGGGCGCGTGTATAACGTCCAAACCTCGAAGAAAAGAGAGAGAGAAAAGGGAAAAATACCAAAGCAAGGAATAAATTGAGAGTCTTTGGTCAGGGGAGGTATGTCCCATGCTTGGGGGCTCGGTAAACTTCGCACTTCTGGATACTAAACGAACGAATGAGATCTGCCGAAAGAGGGCCTGATTAATTGTGATTAGTTGATTGACATTGATTGACAAGGGGAGACGTGTCAGTTCATGCAGGGTTCCTCGTGGGGGTATTTCATCATGCATCAAGATAACTGAAGGGAGGATAGACAGATATAAAAGGCGGCGCACCCCAATAATCCATTCGATAGATTGTATCCTCCGAATCAGTTGGTAAGTCTAAGCTCCAAACTATTTGTTCAAATGCATGCCTATCACCGAATAGTCAACATCGTGCAAAGGGGCTTGTGGATACAGTATCGTCCCATGTCACCGCAACATGGAAACCAAGGCTAACCCCACATGGCATCACCTGAATCTCGTTTAACGTTCTTTTAGCAGGACGGGCCTCATTTAGCGCATAGCGGCAGATAACTAGACTGTCGCTATGAGCACGGGATTCGCTGAAACAGCTGTACGATTGTATATTGGTTGATGAAATAGTCGATCTGGATGTCTTTTGGAACAGCTAATGCCTCCAAGACATTGTTAAAGCTGGAATCGTGGAACTCGAGTGTGCCAGGGATCTTAGCGGGAAACTCTATTAAAATTTGCTAAAATCGGAGCCTGCCCTGCCAGGAGATGGGACACTATTCCGGCGCTTCAAGCAGATAAGAACCCGAAAAAGCCGGGAATTAGCTGGAGCAATGACCTTATGTGAAAAAGTTGTACCTCCGTAATCTAACCAACACCGGAGCCTGATTGACATAAGCACATATCGGCCAGTCGCGTACGGAGCACAAAGTCCAACAACTCAACTTTCGAGGTACCTCGGAGGAATAATACATCAATGAGCTATGCGCGCTCATAATACACGATTAAATGAGAAATATACAAATGAGATGGATGAGAAATACGGTCATTTTGGCTTCAGACAGGCTGTGTTAAAAGTTAGTTGGGTTGCTCGTGTTGTCGTTCACACAGGTATGCCATAACGACCGTAGCTAGTCGGCAATTGACTCTATGTCAGATATGGACTTTCGTAACTTAAATCGTTACTTATGCTCTCGAATACATAATTTTGGTGACAAATACCACAGCTTGTTCTGTATTATTTCACGTCATGGAGCTGTATTATGTTTGTTTACCCTATATGTCTCCAATTAGTGCCTGTTGGCCAATCATCGTAATTTCTTGACATTCTTTCTAAGGATCAGACTCCCACTTATAGACCGCAAGGATAGCAAATGTGCAATCCGGTACTTCAATCAGCGGCCAACCCTCTGTAATGTCTATAAAGATCACTCCAGTGTTATACCCATCGATATAATAAGGCTGTATCCTCTTATTGGCCTTTTTTACATCTGTTGTGGCAAAGATACCTATAAACCTGGAGAATTGCACATTTGCTATCCCTGAGGGTTGTATACCGATTCCTACAAAGAAAGACCTACTTATTTCGCTTCTTATGCTCTGAGCGGCTATTTCTCCTGACATCCTGATGGGTGCTACACACTTTTTAGCCACCAGACTAACTGCTTCTGTATCTCTGAGCCGTAGGGCTCTATTACGTACATGAGTATCTTACACCTTCCTTTTTGGAATGTAAGCAACACGATTAGCGGAGGCGGCTAAATCGGCGTGACTCAGCAATGATACTGAGAAAGCAACGCAGCAAATCCTGTGTCTCTTTTCACAATTACTATATAAATCAGCCAGAGTACACGCCATCTTATTTTGAAGACTCATATAGTGCCTCGGTGTATCCCAATAAAAAGGCAGCTAAAGACCCATCCATGTCTCAAGTAACGGCAGCGAGTATGTCCCATCAGCAAACACGCGGCAGACTCCGCGATGTTATACCAGAGGCACATCTCGGTTTTTGGCCACCTGGTCCGAAAAATGGCATTACAGACGTGCCTGGCGTCCTTGCCCACACAATCACTATCCGCGATGATAGTGGACAAATCAACACGGGATTAACGACTATCCTACCCCGCAAAGACTGGTTTCACAAAGCCTGCCATGCTGGTGTCTTTCGCCTCAATGGATCAGGAGAAATGACTGGGACACACTGGATCGAAGAAAGTGGCCTCTTACACTCGCCCATTATCATAACCAACAGTTTTGCCGTGGGGCAATGCTATACTGGTATCTACAAGTACGCAATTGAACACTACGGAAAAGGAGACGAGGGCGTCGATTGGTTTCTGCTGCCAGTTGTCGCCGAGACATTTGATGGACACCTCAACGACCTGAGACATTTTGCCGTGACGCCAGAACACGTTGTTGAGGGCATCACCAATGCTTCCGAGGAGCCGATTGCCGAGGGAAATGTTGGTGGCGGAACAGGCATGATGTGTCAAGGATGGAAAGGCGGCACTGGGACGAGCAGCAGAATCGTGGCCGGAGAGAACGATACATCTTACACCGTTGCTGCACTTGTCCAAGCCAATTATGGAAGACTCCAGCATCTGCACATATCGGGCGTCCCAGTCGGGCGAATCTTACAGAAGCGAAACGCAAGTAACACGGCCGCCGCTGTGCATGATGCAGAGTACGACCAGGCAAAGGACAAAAAGGACGGGTCCATCATAGTCATAATCGCTACGGATGCACCGCTTCTTCCTGGACAACTCCAGAGGTTGGCCAAACGAGCGACCATGGGCCTTGCACGTGTGGGCAGCTATGCTCATAACCCTTCAGGAGATCTATTTCTTGCGTTTTCCACAGCCGCCGAGATACCCGTGCAGACAGTCACTGGCCAGCAAAGGGAAGTCGATCCATTCAAGCCCGGGCTCATCAACATGGAAGCGACCGATAATCAGACTATCAATGGCCTCTTTGAAGCAACAGCGGATGCTACAGAAGAGGCTATATATAATGCACTCTGCATGGCTGAGACAATGACAGGCAATATGGGACGCACAGTAGAAGCGCTACCTTTGCAAGCCACCAGAGAGATTATAGTCAAATTCAAGGAAGCCGAAGATTCATTCTTATAAGTGGCAGACGGAGTGGATAGTAGTAGTATAGAGTATACGTTGATAACATATATATCGATCGCTCTGGGCCTATCCCAATTGTCAAACGTGATATTACTGTCCAAATGTTCAATCGACAAGAAACAGCACTAGTCTCGGCTGACGGCCCTAAGCTTAAGTGAATGGGCAGTAGAGCCCCTGACTATTGAATCCACTAACTATTACTGATCAACTATCTGGCGCAAGCCACGGCTTGGCAGCACCACAACAAGGAACTGAAACATTTATGGTCAAAGGGTGGAACCCGTAGTCAAATAGGAAAGTTCCTATTCTACAGTAGGTAGGTAGGTAGGGTTGAGTAAACAATTCGTATTGGTGGCTATCATCACTTGACCTCCAATCTGAGTGCATCATACTGTACATAAAGCGTGTCGGGTAGTAAAGCCGTCTCGACACTCGAAGCATTGAATGGCAAACTCAACACAAACTCATTCTTGCCTTGCTTCAACTTGGACGTGGGAAACTCGAATTTGTGCTCAATGTTCTGACACGCAACTGCGCTACGAACAGCACAAGAACCGCTTCTCCAGTAAGGAATAACCCACGTGTCTTCATATCCTCCATTGACATTGACGGTCCATGGCAAGTTGCTGTTGAAGCGGTCATTGACGGGTGTCCATTTCGCATTTCCGTTGCCTGATCTAGTTCCCGCAATCTGAACCGTGAACGTAGCCGTTTTCGTGTTCTTGATTTGGTTCTTGGTGAGATCAAATGTGATGGTCCAGTTGTTGACATTGTCATAGTAGTTCTCGGAGCGAAGGTGATTACCCTTGGCGGCAAAGAACGACCAGTGTACATAATTTAGGTCTTTCGCTTCGTCATCCTTGCCAATGTGAAAGTTTACTCCTTTGGGGAAGTCCTTTTCGAAGTCATACTTGCCCCAGTAGATTCGGTACTGCTCTGGTGCAAGTGGCTTGGAAGTATCAGGTGCGTAGCCGTGAAGATATTCACCCGATGATTTGTCGGGAATTCCAACACGCCAGAGCTCTTTTCCTGCGCTCTCTTCGCGCCATGTGAATGTACCTTTATTATGGGACTTGGATACACGGATGTCATCCTTGATGAACCAGCCGAAGATCTCGTCAGCATAGATGGTGACTCTGTAGGTGCCCTCAACGACCTGTGGTATGCTGTATTTTCCAGACTTGTCGATTTCTGCCCAATATTGGAGAGATTTTGTGTTGAAAACATTGAGCTGGAAGTCCTGCCTGTTCTCGGACAGTACAATGATAGGTCTTTTTGCGTTCTTCGGAAGATTGACTTTGCCGCTGAACACTGTTCTCTTTGCCGACGGAGCAAAGTTAGGAACGTGGTGAGCAATGCTGTCGTAAAACTTGGCATTCCATTCAGGATCAGCATATTTAGCTGCATCCGCTCGTAGCTCTGCAAGAGTTGTGTCTTTGCTGCCCTTGTTGAAGTAATAAAACTGAGGACCCCAGGTCCGGTCGAAACCGTGGGTGATGTTAGGCTGCGGCGCACCATGATGACCGGATACCATGTAGTTATACACGATACCATCCACAACGAGGTCCGAGTGCAGTGGACCGCCGTAGTATGTCTCGCGAGTGTTATGAACTAGCCACGCCCCAAATGTGCTGCCATCGTCGCTGGTAGACCCATCGCTGAACTCTCCATGAACGTCATGGTTACGCCAGCTTTCTGAAAGACTGTACTTGGTCCAGTAGTCCGAATATTGCTCCACATACGGGTCGCTGGTCTTGTCACCGACATACCAAGTCGCATCTTGTACAGTCAGGGCGCCCGAAGCATCAGGTAGTGGACCATAGTTGCCGTCACTTGTTGAGAAGTGCGTCCAGAGCTTGGTATTTGGTCTGAAAAGCGTGCGCAGTTCACCCAAATCACGGAGGAATGGCGCAGATGCGTTAAAGTAGGTTAGTCGGGTGAAGGCGTGCAGGCCCGTCTCCTCACCGCGAAGGAAGAAGTACTGGGATAGTGTTTGATTCGTGGGTTTGAAAGTATCGCTCATGACGATTCCTCCGTACTTTGTTCCACTAGAATCGGTTCCTTCGATCAGGCGAAGTTGTGCGGTGCTTCCTGGCGTCCAGAACCCAGATGGGGTACAAGAGCAGTCAAGATAGGGTCCTTTGCCTGCATTTCCACTGAGGGGGCCGAGCAAGTCCTGCCCATCAAGTGTTGCGTCGATGATATGGCCGCTGGACTTGGCTAGAATGACTGCGAAGCGGTCGTTAGCGAGGGATATGTGGGTGCTGTTCTCTGCGGTGCTCAATTCAGCCAAGGCATAACTGAAAAGACTGGCGGCAGAAGCCAATCTTTTGAGGTGGAACCCAAACATAGTGATCAAATGGATAATTCCTAGTCAAAACAACTTGAATTGCTGCCCGTTGCAGCTGGAGTCTCAAACCCTTATAGCAGTACTCGGCTTGAATCATGCCGAGCCATTCGCTTACAGTTATGCCGCATGGCGATTTATACCAGGCCTCGAGATGCGACCATTTAGCCGGTCAAGTCACCCCCAACTCAACGCGGGGAAGGCAAGGGTCTTTATGAACTAATCCTGTGAGGTGCAGATTTTATAGGAACAGATCGGCGGCGAAACTTCTTATTGGTGCAATTTTAGGGACAACTATTCAGAAACTACGTTTGCGTATTCACATGCAAACCCTACTGGTGGTCTTAGCATAGAGTCCAAGTACGTCAAGAGTAGGGCATTCAACCATAACAGGTTAAGTAACAGTGGTAATTGATCGGAGGAGTCATCTTTGTATTCTACAACCTATGTATATGTCAAGAGACTGATAATGGCTATTAAATGGAAACTAAACTGACATCACCAGCAATCCTCTCATAATACATACACATTCCTATCTCTACTGCCTCTTTGGGCCGGTTCCAAGTCCAGATGCTGAGGCCGTGCAGCCTCCACCAAGAGAAGAGCACTGGAAAGGATCCCATGAGGGATCAGTGTCCTTGCAACTCTCAACAAAATACTGGTAAAAGTTGCCAGTATCGTCCTGCTCAACAGTAATGAAGCGCCCTCCGTCTACAGCGCCATCCTCCCAGAAGATAGACCATCCATCACAATTATAGGTGAAGCTCTTCTTGTCACCAGCCTTGGTTTCGTCAAAGTTCTTCTTGCAACTCTGCGGGTACTCCTTCACAGCACCTGGACATTCGTCAAACCCGACGTCCATCTTGCAGATAGGAGAGCAGCAGTTTCCGGTGGGGCACGCTGCGCTCGCAGAGCCATCTTGGATCTTGATGGTCCAATCTCTCTTGTGTAGTCCGAGGTTCTTGGAGTGATCACGACCCTTGGATAGTTTGTCGACAGAGGGCTTGATAGTCTTTAGAATGTCATTAGTAACAGCCTTCTGAGAGGGGTAGAGGGGATACCTACCAATGCAGAAGCAGGAAATGCACTCAGAGCCATAACGGCAGCGAAAAAAACAGATCGAAGAGTGAAAGTCATTTTTGACGATTTGGGTGATGCTTGATTGGAGTCTGAGGACTTGTGAAGTCTCTTTAGAGGTTGAGAAGAAGCTGTGTTGATAAAGGTTGTTATTTGTGAGGTCTCGAAGGTCCTTCTTATACCGCAACCCGCCAAGGCCCATCTTCATCCTTTTCTCACGATGTTCCAATTGCAGGACAGTTCATACGAGTGTAACGTCTATTCTGTAAGTGCCGGTCGGCCTATATTGGCGATCATGATCTGTTGGTCGTGGAATAGCCACCCGTAGTCTTGGGGTTGTCGGGGAACAGCCCACATTACATCATTGTTGAATCCTTTTCCAAGGCCTAACCGAGACATCTTGAGGCTGAATGCTTGGCCTTGATGAAGATCGCCAGATTTGACACCAGAGTACATGGTCCGGCGGTGCCAAGTGAATTTCTTCCTTGTCAATATGGTCAAATCCATCATGTTTTACGACTCATGGGGCTTGGCTTGACTCCTCCGTTGTCCTGGATCATTGATCAGCAGCTATTTTGTGTTCCTTTTCTACATCGTGACTCCATCATATCTGATAAGCACTTGCTCAAAAAACCTTTCCTAAAGATAGTAATCAGTAAACAGTGAGTCTTCCCGATTCCGTTTCTATCAGTAAACAGATATCGGCCAAACATATATTTATATGCCATCTTGACGAAAGGATGTGTCTTCTGGGATACTGCATCTGGTGGTCGAATACGAACAGACAACCCTGTAGCTAACCTCATAGACCATCCGCGGTAAGATAAGGCAAGCGATTAGATTAGATAAGATAGCGATACCTCCAGTATCGATAACAAAAGATGAGAACGGCTTAGTGCTGGTCGCGCCCTACACGTTCTCATTGGCTCGAGCTGTCTAACCCCTGAGGACATGCCTCGGCGATTACTCGATTAGTACTGGATCGGTCGTCAGCAAAACCAGTTCTTGTCTTTCCCCTAACGATTGTTGCCTAAATCGAACATCGTCTTGGTAAAGAAACAAATATCGCCTTGTCATCCTATCGCTTTGCATCAACATTGGTCGTATTTGAGTAAAGATGGGCAAACCTCCTTCACCCTCACCTCGCCCCTACCAGGATGATCCGGACGCCTTGTCTATGCACACAACAGAGGGCGAGCCGTCGTACGTCGATCCCGCCGATGAAGATATCCCTGACACTGGAGACCCGCTTCTGCCCTCGTACACCGATGCCATCACTACAGAACCTCGTGCCAACACTGGCGCGGACTACCACCAAGCTACAGTATTAAATTTTGAGGGTGTATTTGCTACGGGCGTCACAACGCCCGAGGGCCACTTTGCCTATACATCGAAGCGTATCGGTCAAAAGCGTACCACCATTGGTAATGAAGTCGTTGATGTCCAGGATGCGCGGTCCGACGCTGATCCAGACTTATTGGAGGAGTGGGTAGTCATGATGTCCAGACATCCGCCTTCGCCGTACATTCATATCATTGGAACTCATAATGAGACGAGACGTGATAAGGATGGCAAAAGCAAGCGCGAAGAAGTGACCGACTTTCGAATCATGATCAACATGCAGAATTATCTTTGGCCCAACTTCGTTCCTGGCGTTTTCACTCACACCAAGCTTGAGACTGCCGAGCCTGGACAAAAGACGTACCGCGGAACTGTCTTCAAAAAGAGGCAGAAGGGTAGCAAAGGTGACATCGAGGTCGGCCAACACAAGCCCAGCTTGAAGGAATGGTGCCATCGCTATTGCGCCAAAGCCACCGGAACCAAAATGTAAGCTCAACAGCTCAATATCGACCTGGGAATATCATTTAACATCAGACAGATTCCGCCTCACTCGCCACGTTAGTGATATGGATAAGGGAGTGCTCCGAGATAGCATCTCTGGTTTCATCAGATCCACCAACTACCGAGGCAATATCTCGGTCGAGTTTCCCGTAGCTGACAGAGCGGTTGACATCTACTCGAACAGCTATCTCAACAAGTGGCGACTCACAAGTTGGATCCGCTGGCTGTTCTATCTTACCTTCCTGTGGATCTTTGCATGGCCCGTCTTGTTCTTCGCGACTAAGCGCTATGAAGTTGTCAAAGTCACCTGGCCATTTGCTAAAACTCATCCCGATGGCCAGAGAAGTTTCACAAGCGTCAGTGAGAGCCAATGGTTGGATATGTATGGGCCTGCGATCAAGCAGCTGTGCCTTGACCGTTACCAGGGATTGGCAGGAGATGCGTTCCTAAACGAAGTGTTGGCTCGGGAACCCAGCCCGGTCAACACTGGCTTGGATCCCAGGGCTGCTATGAGTGCTGCCTCTGCTGCTTTCCAGGGAGGCCAATTCACTGCCGCCAATGGTGCGAGGAGTTTAATGCGCCTTGCAGGTGTTGCTACCGATCAGGTTGGATGGGGATTTGATACCTGAACCAGTAGGAGTGTATGTTACGATGTAATATGTTGTTTGTTAGTACGTTTCTATATATGCTACCTACCATCTGTCAACTATATACCATAGTCTAAATGAAAACAAGAGTTTGCGAACCCGAAGTTGTAACAACTTGCCCGAATCCTTCTCACCGGGACGAAATTAGAAATAATAATAAGGTGAAACTCGTATGCTGTATGTTGAGTCTATTATTCAACCATGAGTCAAACAAGTCTATGACTAGAATGTCGAACCGCTGGTACATATCGTCTAATAAGTATAGCGAAAGTGCTTGTTTTCCTTATCCGTCATAGTTGACCAAACCTCGGGCGACATGTAAGCATCTTCAACCTGCTTGGTACGATCGTCCCGTCTCTTGTTTGCCCAGACGTAGTACATGAACAGCGCAAAGGTAGTCAGGGCACATCCGGCTTGAGTACCCATGACAGCTAGTTTGGCAGGTCGAAACTCGGGAGCGTCCTTTGACTGAAAGGTTTGCGGGCCAATAATGTTACCTAGAGAGAAAGAACCGCTCACGATGGCAGCAGCGAAAGCTCTCTTGGTTGCACCTCCAAAATTCGCGGCCGTCCACTATGAGTTGTGAGCAATGAGACACAGAACTAGGAGATATGGGACTTACGTTATAGAAAATAGTCAACGGGGCAACAACAGCGTTGACTAGGTAGATGCCTGCAAGACAACCAGCCCTGTTTGACGTAGGGAGAAATGACATGAGGGCACCACCAAGGATACTGGTAGATTGTTAGTGATAAGTACTGATAATGAGAACAGGGGACATACGCAGGAATAATACAAGCGATAATCCATGCCCAACGATGTGACTGGTGTCGAATACCGAAACCAACTGCAAGTGTGAAGAAGATGCTCACAACACCCGAAGGCATGTTCATCAAAGCAGCTCTTTTTGGGTCGTAGCCAAGGTTGCGGATAAGAGTGGCAGAGTAAGTGGTGACCACACCGGATGACACCGAAAGCTAGCAACCCAGTCAGTGGTAAACAGCAACAAGTGGGTGGGAATACATACAAGAACAACTGATAGAAGCATGAGATACAACTGAGGATCGCATAGTGCCTCAACAATCTCTTTTGGACGGAACTTGCGGCTCTGAATACCCGTTTGGTTGACACTGACGTGCTTGAGCAGCGCAACCTTTTCGCTGCTTGTGAGCCACTTGGCTTTCATGGGTGTATCAGGGAGGAAAATAAATGTGGCCAAGCCAATGAGAACAGTGATAATTCCAAGGGTGATGAACATAATACGCCATCCTGCAAGGGAAGCACCAGGGCTGATATGTTGAAAGGCATAAGATATGAGCCCGCCGATTATCTGACCCAGACCCAGTCCGAGGTACCAGAAGGAGAATCGAGGAGCCTGCTCAGACTTGGTATACCATTGACTGCTGATCAACATGAGGGAGGGACCGATCGTCGCTTCAAAGATTCCTAAGAATATTCGAGACACAAGAAGGGTCTGGTAGTTGTGCGCAGCAGCTCCACAGGCGGTAGCAATGCCCCAAGCAACAACATTCCCACCAAGCCACTTGCCAGCAGGGACCATTTGAAGGAAGTAGACTATAGGTCATCAATTATAATCGTCGTAAAGGGGCGGGATAGGATCAACGGACTGTTGGGGATCTCGAAGCACAAAAGACCGACGAAGAGGAACGTTGCGATATTGGAAAAGTCGTTTCCTTGGAGCTTGAGATCTTGGTTAAGACCCATGACGGCGGAGTACTATGACGATCATTAGATAAAGTTTGACAATGGGAAAGATTCTGTGCACTGACATTGAGGATAACCTTGTCGAGGAACTGCATCGTGTAGCAACAAAACATGAGAGGAACAATGTGCCAATCAATCTTGCGCCTCATTTTGTCAATGTCGACATCGTCAGAAGCACCAGCGGCGTCTCGGTTCTTGTCAAGGAATTTCCAAGCTGCATCAACATTTCCAGGACCTTTTTCGGAGGACAATGTGACTTGAGCCTCCTCTTTGGTGGGGGTATCTGACTGAGACATGTTGAAAAGCGAGGCCTGCTAGGTGGTACAAGAAAGAAACAATGAGGACAGGAACAATGATTGACAGCGGATAATAGACACAATATTAAAAGGGGAAAAGAGGGAAAAGATTGACGACTGGATGCAGTTGCAGATGATTAAAATGGAGCTCTATAGAAATGCACGAGACGACAAGGTAAAGAAGTCGTCGCAATTAGACTGCAACGTTCATCGGCTACACAACCGATTGTGAAACCCATCCGGGCCTCCCCGGCAGATCCTCTGCATTACTACCGAAGACGTTATTGGAGCGATGGGAAGCAAATAACAAGGATCACAAGACAAAAGGTCCCTGCACTTGACATTGTTCTGTTGGTCATACCATGTCTAAATCTGCAAGAGCAGGGATTCAACTGCATATATGTTGGTCAACAACAATGCAAGTCTGGAACCGAGAAGGATCTACAGGCGAAAGTGATTCGGCTTCCTTTTACGAAAAAAAAGCAAAGAGATTGCTTATCAGGGATTTTATTAAGGAGGATTGTAGCAAATCATACCCGGTCGCTTGGGTTGTTTGTCACAGAGCTGAGGCATTTGATGAGAAGCGGCGCAGCAAACAGAAGAGCGGACAATAGGATTTGTCAATTTTGAAGCAATGCATAGTCTAATTTGTTCTTGGAAAGGGGAAGAGGCATGTCGGAATGGCATGATGGAAGGTTTGGGTTGGTTGTTTTGTGTGTTAGGATTGTATGCTGTGCCTCCTTCTGTCGAGATGAAAGCTGAGAGGATGTGACACCAATGGCCTCAAAGTTCACATGCTGATGGCAACTTAGTTAATAGAACTGATGCTGTCGCATCAAGTACATGACAAATTTCCGCATTGTTCGTTGTTACTGCTTGAGGGAAAATCCGCGAAAATGGGCTGGGTATTGAACGCCTCTCCAGAGGTTGAACGATCATCCGAGTACCCCAAAATCATCGGTATCACTACTGTCTTAACAGTGCTTGCGTTATCTATTGTCACCGCTAGACTATACATCCGATGGAAAGCTCGAGGTATGGCTGGCGACGACTGGATGTCCGCCCTGTCTATGGTTTTCGCTTTGATCTATTCCTGCATCTGCATCGCTCGTGAGTAACAGCCCTCTGCCTGAGCATATTGCCCATCATGTGTCTTAGACAACACTACTAACCACAATCCAGAGACACGATATGGCCTTGGCCTCCCGATACCCGACCGACCCAAAGAGAACCTCATCCCATACACACGAATAAACTTTGCTGGAAGACCCTTCTATCAAATTGGTATCAGTTTCTTCAAGATTGCGCTGTTGATCAGCTACTTGAGGCTCTTGCGTGGAACAGACCATAAGACCTACCGAAACGTCATTTGGGTCACAATCGTCCTTGTGTTCATGTCCCATCTTGGCTGTGCATTAGCACTCGTGTTTTCCTGTAGCCCAGTAGGTTTCCCTTGCAGATGCGAGAGACATTTGTCGCTGACTTTTCCAGGTTGACAAATCTTGGAATCCCCTCAAAGAAGGACACTGTCTTCCTCCAGGACCGTCCTTTACAGGATACGCCGTCGTTACGATCGTCTCGGATATTGTGGTTGCTATTCTTCCAATTCCTGTACTGGTAAAACTGGAAATTAAGCTGGCAAAAAAGATTGGCCTTGTCGCTATTTTCACGTTGGGCATCTTCACGACCGTTTGTTCAATCCAGAGATATCGTCAGATTGACCGAATCCAAGACCCTAAAGATGGTAACTCAACTATGCTGGTCCTCTGGGGCACCATTGAGTTCAACGTTGGAGTAAGTACTATCAACAGATTTTACCGAGTGGTTCTAACTGCCGTCAGAATATTGTGTCGTCTCTCCCATTTCTCGCACCAATCTTCATCAAACGAGCGAGACAATATCGATCGAAGCCGTCTAGCCACAATACCCCAAGTCGAAGTAAGACATTTGGGAGTAATGGATACAAGCTCAAGGATCTCAGTCGGACAGGGAAGAAGGAACCATCCATCTTCACGTCGGCTGACAATGAGTCTGGAGGTTCCCAGGAGAATATTCTGAACCCCCACGGTGGTATTGTTAAGTCTGTTACCTACACCGTTGAGGTAGACAAGGCAACATCTACAAACGATAGCCAAGGGTCTGGTAGAATCTAGAGCTCCCGACACTATCCTCAGGATATTAGTAGAATTGGCCATTAGAAGCATAGGAGACAAAATCATTAGGTCAGTTTATGCTATTTAGACTAGACTTCTTACGCTGTTTATTCCTACATCATAAATTTCAGAGGCCAACTTTTCCATCATCTGCTAGACCCAGCCACCCATCATCATTAGCCTGTTCTCCGAGACCCCTGTACGTTACAGGGGTCCTGGCTGCAAGGGTAGAGCCACTGGAGCATCCGGCCTCTGATCCGACCGATCCGACTGATCCATGCCCCAACGGCGCGGAGGAATTGCTTTCTCGGCTGATACCCTGAAAGTTCACTACCAACAGTAAGCACCACTTGCCTACCAAAAGATCCTCTCACATGACTGCCGCGGTCCATCACCAAGAAGTCGCATGAGCTATAATTACCCGTGATTACCGTAGGTCCTGCTGTCGATCAAACACTGCAGCGAATTATCTGACACACGCCGAGGTCAACAGAAATGGCGACTCTGCAAGGTCAACCTGTACTTATTATCGGCGCGGGTATAAGTGGTCTCCTCCTTGCACAAAGTCTAACCCAGCATAATATCCCCGTTCGCGTATTCGAGCGTGATGCAAATCTTGAAACTCGTGGTGTAGGATGGGGACTCACGCTGAATTGGTCCCTTCCTGCATTGCAGTCACTTCTTCCAGAACATCTCTATAGCCGTCTCCCAGAAGCTTATGTCGATCGGCAGGCTATAAAGGAAGGATTATCGTCGAGCTTTCCGTTTTTTGATCTGGCCACGGGAGAATTGAAAGCTTCAACGCCGAAAGCACCCGAGGCAAGCCGAATTCGAGTCACGAGACAAGGACTTCGAACTCTTTTGGCTACTGATATAAATGTTGAGGTACGATACGAGTCTTGATATTAGACTAGTGGACTAATGCTAGTGCTGTAGTGGAATAAGGCTGTCAGCGTAGTCAAGTCTACAGAGGAGTCTGTCACTGCCACATTTGATGATGGAAGTTCAGCTACTGGATGCTTGCTAGTGGCATGCGACGGCAGTCACTCTCGGGTCCGCCCAGCGCTTTATCCGGATCTGCAGCTTCACGATATACCGGTCCGTATGCTCGGCATCAAGCTGGAGTTAACACCTGATGAAGCGAAGCCCATTCAAGCCCTAGACCCCTTCTTCATGCATAGCACAAACTCAAAAAACAATATTTTTGTATTCCTGAGCAGTAAGTTTCCTCCCCCTGCAAATCTCATTATTCTGATCGATGTATAGTGCTCGATGCACCTGGCAACCATCAAGATGAGCTGCATCCGTATATACTGCAGATGTGTGTCTCTTGGCCATATCGGACCGGCGTTCTAGGCAGAACTGCTCCAATCGAAATCCCTAAATCCGCCGAGGAGCAGCTGAAGTTGATACATGAATTTGCAGAATCCTTTGCTGAGCCTTGGCGGTCTCTAGCATTAGGAGCCAAGGCCGATGCAGATGTCAAAGGTCTCAAGATTCAAGACCTGCCTCCACCTATCAATCTGCAAACTACTGGCCGTGCCCTACTCATGGGAGATGCTCTCCACGCTATGGCTATGTGTAAGTCATATTAAATACTCTACGAAATTTTCTTACGCTGACAGCTCAGTTCGAGGAGAGGGTGCAAACCATGTGATCCTAGACGTTCAAGACTTTGTCGATCGAGTAGTTCCGGTCTTGCGCGACGGTGGGAACTTTGAGACTTTAAGAAAGGCTATAGATGGTTATGAAAAGGCCATAGTTACACGAACTCGTCCGGCTGTGCTGGCTTCCAGGCAAGCTTGTCTACATGCGCATGACTGGGAGAAGATCAGTAGTGAGAGTCCGCTGTTGACAAGACGCGTCCCCTTTGTCGAGTTTGACGAAAGTCAGCTGCAGTCATAGTTCAGAAGTAAAATCGAGAATTCATGCTAAGCATTCTCCCAAACTCATACGTATCGCGTACAACATCTGTTGTTCTCAGACAGCAGGCAATGAAGACGCTGCATACACTAGTCGCCTGTCAAGTGGACAGATACCAATCAGTCACTGGGCGCTGACGCAATTATATAGCTACTATTTGAATTTCTAATCGATTCAAATCATTTCTAAGGCTCCCACAGTCCATGTCTAAAACATACAAGCACGCATCAACCACAATTAAAGCTTCGCCCTGGTTTCCTCATCTCTCTTCTTTCCCCTCGCCTTTCTCGTCCAAGGAATAAATCCGCCCTTCTCCTCAGGGAACGGCACGTCATCCAATATCGGACCATCTGCAACCAGGGGCAAGGACTTGGAATCCGCGATGCTCGCTGTCCGCAGCGCCGGCTGGTGAGGTCCAATACATAACTCGAGATTCATTCGAGAAATTTCCATCCACGCCTTCGCTGCTGCTTCGCGCTCGTGCTGGTAGGCTAAGAATGCTTGGCCAAGCTCAAAGAACTTTGGGTCAGGGCTAGAGCGGAGAATTCGGTTCAGAGAGTTTACTAGTGCGATGGAGTCTTCGATGCCGCAGCATGCTCCTGCTCCTCTGATGGGGTTCATCTGCTGGATGTCAGTATATCAGTTGTCAGGTCACGACAGCCAAACACACCTTGTGAGCCGCATCTCCTACTAGAACCATTCTTCCCCAATGCCAGAATGGCAACACGCCCTCGTCATAGTTAGCTGTTCCTCCAGCAGTCTTCTTTCTCCACAAGTCTCCAAAGGTCAAATCATCGCCGACATACACATCCAACCAAGGCTTTGCAGCTTCTTCAGCATCATTTTGTCCAAAGTACGTCCTCTTTCTCTCGGCTGGAATACGGTGATAGACGATAATCATGGCCTCATCTCTCGTGGTGAAAACTTGCACATGAGAATCTTTCTGGTAAACGTTGATGTTCCTGCCTGGTTCAAGACGTGGGTCGAGATCTGCTTTGGCAAAAACGCCCGCATGAGTCGCCTCGAAGGGGTTTATGGTCTCGTCGAATAGTCCCTTTGGTGCCTGGGCTACCATTTGATCTCTGACGCTACTCCAGACGCCGTCGGCGCCAACGACAATTGATCCTTCTTCAAAAGTGCCGTCAGTGAACTCGACTCTGATGCCCTTTTTATCCTGCGTTATTTTGCCAAGGCGCTTGTTTACTTTGACGCGTTCCTCTTTATTGTCAAGCGCGTTTAACAATACCGATGCAAAATCTAAGCGGCTAAACAACGACATAGGATACCCGAACCTTTTTCCTTGTCAGGACGTTACTGAGTTTTTGAGGATTTCATTGTCAACTTACATGACTTCAAGCTTTTGGAAGCCTTCCTCTTCAAGAAGAACCTTGCCATCTGTTGATCTATGAACAGCCTGGAGCATGGACTGGCTGACAGCCGAGATGGCATCAAGGAGACCCAGCTGGTGAAAGATGCGCATAATCTGGGGCCATATGAAGACACCATAAGCTGGCTCTGGGGGGACTTGTCTCCTTTGCTCAACAAGTACGTAATCGATGCGAGAAGCTTGTAACGCGTGTGCAAGCACCAAACCGACTGGCCCGGCGCCCACAACTATGACCTTGAACCCCATATTGGAATGATATTTGTTTGAGTATTAGTTCGAACTGGATAGATGAATGAGATTGAGGTGGGAAAACAGTGTCTTTTGTCTCCGTTGTTTGTCGGATTGGCCTATGTTGATCCTTTGACTGAATAATCCGACGGGGTTTATCCCTAGCATGGTTAGCGCTGAGGTGAGCCCATAGTTATTGTTAGCGCGTGGCAAATGGTAGCGAACAAGCAGAATTCCTTAACAGGGATTAATACCGCCTCTCCTTTAATTATTGTCGGCGTCGCTGTAATTCCTATGTCTTATACCCGGAGCTTGGGTATCAAGATCCTTCGGGAAAATGGCATAAGGAAAAGCTCCATCATGATTTACCATACCCGGGTATAACATGTAAAAGTCTCGTGTCAATGTGATGTTCCTTCAATACTGAGGTTTCGGTGAGATATAAGCAATGTCTCTCATGAGTTAGCTCTTACATCCATCATAACCTCGTGATGTGACCTTTTTGGGATACAATATGCTTACACTAGGCAATCAACAAGTACTATGCCACACAGTTGTCTACAACATTGTTCCCAGATATCCCAGACCTGCAGGCTCCATGTATTGAACTCTTACATGTTTCTTTCGGCGTAGTCGGACTCGGAGAAATCAGCCTTCACTTGCAGTATCCAAGGCAAGGCAGAGAAGTATACCTCTCGTACAGGGACCGACGTAATGTTCAAAGCCTCAAGCCGAGCGTCTATGATTCAACACGCATATGCAATTATCAATAGCATCACAAAGGCTGTTTGCACAGAAATATGTTTCAAAAGTTTGAAATTGTATTATAGCCGTATCCGGATGAGAGCATCCGTACCTAGACCCATTCCATTCTATGTTGACCAACTATGTATCCTTTTCTCCTTCATAATATGTATTATACTGACATTTTCGTATATCTAATATTTCGTTATGATCCTGTATTCCAGTCCTTGATAGGATTTGTTAGTTTTTGATTTTCTTCTTTTTTTTCGTTTTCCCAAGATTAGGTCAAGCCGAGGAAGAGCGGCAAGCAAAAGGCGCAAGCAATCTGGACAGCTAGCGGCACGATAGCAAAAGTTCCAGATGAAAACTCCCCGGGTGCAATAGTCCAGCCCCAAGGCGCACCGACGGCCATGTAAACCATGCCACCGGAGAGGAGGAAGCAGATAAGGAATGTGTACTTAAATCGGTGCATCATCTTGTTGAGACCGATGTAGATACCCGTAGGGCCCAGCTCCTTCGATGTCGACGCCCACTCAATGTTGATGGAAAAGGCGTGGCATAGAAGAGCCTTGGCACAGTTGATACTGATGCCACCAAAGAAGAGAAGGAGGAAGGGGAGCCATTTAGCTGCTTCGAGGACAGCCAGGAAGAATGACTTCTCCTTGAGACGGTGACGTGTCATGCTGGTTGCAACCGTTCCGATGCCGTTGAACACGACCAGGAGGGAGACCCAGATACCCCATGAGGGCATGTAGAATTGGTCCAGGTCGTAGAAAAAGAGACCGACTATGACGTAGTTGATGAGCGTGAGAAGAAGACCGGCAGCAATGGCGTAATCTGTAATTGTTAGACCAAGACACGAGCACGAAATTGAGTTGGAGACTTACAAGTGAAGATGTAGGCGATGATGGAAACCTTGCTGGAAACCGGCATGTTGCTCCAGAGGAATCTAAAGAAGAGCCTGGTGACAGGGCCCTTGTAGATCCACTGATAGAAGGGGTTGAACACAAGCTCGTTGCATCCATAGGCGTACTTTTCCCATCGATTCAGCTCGTCATAGATGGTCAAAGAAACACCCTCCTGGAAACCACCATTGTGGTATGTAGCCAGTCGACAAACCATACCAGCCATCTGAACCCTCAGACTGATATCGAAATCCTCAGAGACGTGTGCATCAGACCACCATTTGGTGACCTTGTCTGATGGGTCAACAAAAGCAACGCTCTGTACAGCCTTCCAGCGAAGGAAAGCGTTGTGGCCTACAAAAGGAGCGACATCACCGGTACCGACACCATACTTGATAGCTGTGTAGACAACGTTGGTGAAGTAGGTGATACCGTTCTCAAAGATGTTGTGGGCGACTTGCATGACGCCTGATCCGTGTTGCAGAATAGCGACTTCGGGACTCTCGTACATCTCGAGAGCGCCGTAAAGAAGACAGTCAATGGGGACACGAGTATCGCAGTCGATGAGAAGGATGATCTCACCCATACGGATGTTACCTTCAGCCCATGTCTTGCCCTCATCAGCATCAACCATGTTCTGCAGAGCCTGGTCGTAGAGTCGATCGTCGTCCTCAGCGGTCAAGTCCTCCTGGTTACAGCCACGGTTCTCACACTCAAGCTCAGTGAGTCTCAGCATCTCATCTTCGACTCGGTTGGAAAAGGCAAGACAGTAGTTCATGTTACTAGCCTTCTTAAACTTTCCCTTTCTCACGAAGCCAAGCGCGTTGGCACGGCCCTGGGGAGAAACAGAACTCTCATCCTGGTTATCGACCTCAGGATCGACAGGAGGAGAACGCTTGAACCAAGAGAAACCACCCTTGCCCTTGGGGCTCTTCTTGTTAGGAAGACGGGCACAGTAACCAATGCCGTTCTCGCGATAGTATTGCTTACGAGCGGCGGCAAGCTCAGGCTGGATGCACTGCATACCGTCGTCGTTGATGTAGACGGAAGCTGTACCGCCTTGGTTCTCGTAATGTTGGATAGCGGCCATGACCGAGACCATGGTGGGGACAATAACACTGCGAAGGGTTAGCAAAGGTTGGAAGAGATGAGTGGCTGTAAACTCACCCTCGAAGACCTTCCTTGTAGACAGGCATTTGAACGGTGATGTGTGGAAGCTGGTAGTCCTTGTATCGCTTGGGATTAGGCTTGGTGGCTATCGAACATGATCAGTATGGTATCTCAAAAGTCTTGTGACCTCAAAGGCTGTAAACTTACCAGAGTGAAACTTTGAGTTCTTCAAGCAGATTCCAGCTGGTAGCAGAAGCTGGAAGACACTACTGACAACGACAATGAAGAAGAACTGGTATATTGTAAGCAGGCTGTCATTTTTGAATCGACTTGAAAATCACTTACCAGAGAAAGAACCATGAGAGGAGGAATGACAGCAGCCAACGCAAAGCGCGTATAGTCGCCGTCCCAAGACCATTGTCGAATAAGCTAAACCGTGTTAGTGCCCATTGGGAGATTTCGCAATCGGGATGTAACCTACTCTCGAAACACCAACACTCTGGGTCAGAATGACCAAGATCATGACTATACCGATTCTGATAGAATGGATAAGCAAAGTAGGACGCTTGAGCGCTCGGCCCTCAACGTCGTCATCGTCATCATCACCACCCTCTTCAACTTTGATGGCGGCTTGGTAAATTTCGTTATTCTCGTCAATTGCACCACGAATGGGTGTGTGATAATTCTCAACGGAATGCTCCTCAGTCTGAGCCAGCAGACCTTGGGGCATGTTGGGACCAACAATCTGTATACGAGTTAGATGTTTGAAAGCTCAATTTGTGAAAGAAGTGACTTACAAAACCCAACATCTGCTTCTCAACATTGTGTGCGACGTTGAGAACGTTTCTCGCTTCGTGTGACCAAATGAGCACGCATCGCTCTTGGACGACAATGCATGAGCTTGTCAAGTGAGCGAGGGTGTCATGAATATCGTTGAAACTTGCAACGATGGGAATGCGAGCACCAGTGTCTTCATTGACGAGGCACACCTGGTCAGGCTTGATAGTATCAAGAACTGCGTTGGTCACTTCGGACGACATTGAGACGATAGCAGACTCGTTGATGCGACCGATGGCTGCCGCCAGGTCTGGGCTTGGGTCATCTGGATTGTAGAGATAAGAGCCATCAGGCTTCTTGAGCGCAATGCATGTTGATGACCAGCCACTGGTGATGACGGCAGCGGCAGGTTCATCGAACCAACCTAGTAGAGTTGCTCGACGAGCAATGTACTTTGCGACCTGTTATTGTTAGTATTTCGTGATTATGACCTGGGTGAATGCATATCATGTTGTTTGATGATCGCCAACCTGCAGGCAGATGTGGACCAACAAGTTACCCATGGCATTGGGTCAAGTGGAAGCAAGGGCGGTGAAGGAAAGGGTAACAACGATGTTGGATCCCAAACATGAAACATATTTCATGCTCGTCAAAGAAGGAAAGGTTTTTACTCACCACTGGCAGATCCGCAGCCGTGGCATCGGGAATCTGCATAACAGCAGGCGTACCCGAGTAAGAGCTGTGCGAAGATCTCGTGAGTTGCCCTCTCCTCGCAGTCATGTCTGGAGATTTCTGCTGCTGCATGAACGAAGGCAGCTGAGTAGCAGGAGATGGAGGTCCATGGTCACCAGCTTCAAGCCTCTTGAGCGTGGCAGCGTCCATGGTTGGACTGGGCGGCTGGAGCACGCCCGTCTCGACAAAACGAGAGGCAGGCTTCTCTGAAGTCATGGCTGGCTCACGTGGAAGTGAAGGCCCGAGATGATGGCTTCAGGTCACACGCAGCTTGGAATAACGAAGGGTTGGGTCCAAGAAGTCAAAGGATCAAGCGAAGGTGAAGATCTGCCAACCGCAGAAAGACAACAGGACCAGGGGGGAAGGGTGTGGAAAATGGGGACGAGGGAGAAGAGGTAAAGGAAGAGGAGGAAAGGCCCTTCAAAAGAAGCCAAGAGGAGAAGGATGACAACAAAGGTGAGGTGAGCAGTATGACAACCGCGGGTCAAGCAAGTTATGAATGTCTTTTTTTGCCCACACGCCTTATCCGTGTCAGAGTGAGATTCTACAGTACAGCTGTACGGACGAAGACAAAACAACACTAGACAAAGATACCAACGCAGTGGCGAGCTTTGAGCTGAACCGCCGATCTGAGCTGAGATGGAGTCTGGAATCGACCACGGACTCGGATATGTTGATTGATTACCTTTGCGGATCGTACAGTATGTAAGCGTCAGGCCAGAGCGGAAGAAACGTGGGCAGCGGTGGTGGTTGCTGTGCGTTTCGCCTTCGCATCAATATCTTTGTTGGGAACGTGGATATCAATTTTCTGGGCATGCATATCTTTCTTGTCACTTTCTCGGTGAGATTCAGACTCAGGCTCAGTCTAGGGCCCCAGCCAGGTCCCAGGCCAGGCGTCTGGGCCAGATCAGACCCCCTCTTAGACGGAACGCCAACAATCACAATCAGAAGAAACCCAATCCCTGCTGCAGTAACAACTGAATGTACGAGAAAAACGTGTTTCTATCATCTCCCCTTGTCCCCCTCCCACCTTGCCCCTGTTTCCTGTACAATACAGTGCCTGGGGCTATGGGGAACCGAGCGAAGCATGCTTGTTTTGGCGCCCATGTCACGTCGTTCAGCGAGCTGATGCCAAGTCCTTTTTCTCTAAAAGAGTAACCATAACATGTCAATTCGGTACGTACCGTACCTGTAACCAGAACAACAGCAACGGTACTCTGTCTACCCGCCACCGGGATTAATGTCTTTTTTGGAGGAGTCCGTATTAGAGTTAGATTTAACCATACAGTAACTTGTACGTTGTTGAAGCCCAGCCTTGTCAATTGAGTAGACTGGTTAACCAGCTGCAGTTTGGAACTCCGCCTTAGCCTTTTTTTTTATGTCGTCCAGTCGTTGCGAGTTAAAGTTTCGTAATGTCCCCGCCATTTTGTCCGAGATCCTGACCTGGCTTGGACTGAACTGAACTGAACTAGAACTTTTTGCCAGTGGGGATCATGGACCAGGGTGGCTGACAACGAACTTGATCAAACAAATCACGAAACAATCTTGCAATAAGCAAGGCTGTGCGGCACAGAGTGGATTTACAGAAGAAGAAGAAAAGAGGCCAACCGTACAACGCTTTGTAGAAAGATAGGCGAGACGGTCAGTCTCTTTAGCGTACCTAGTGGAGAGATAGGGGAACGAAAAAAGAAAGCTGCTTGGTCGAAATACAGTCATCGGCAGTTCGTTAAAGTGAGGCAACAGAGGAGGTCAAAGTGGCAGAGTGGGTTGATGTTTAGATTTTACGAGCTAGGTTGCAGAAAACGCCATGTACTAGTGCGGCGTTTTTCTGAAAATTAATCTCTCTCTCTTCTTTTTCTCCGAGTCGCCTAACGATAGCAAGAGGCTAATATTAGATCAAAGTCAAAGAGAGATCGTCATTATCACCACACCAGCCATCGAGATATATGATAGCCGTACAAGATCCAATAAACGAATGGGAGAAAAGAAATCAAACTACTGCAAGTAATACGTTTCATACAAGGACAACTTACAAGAAAGAAAAAAAAAACAAGTTGGACTCGGGAATATTATCCCAAGAGGCTACAGTAGCGCGGGAAGTGACACAGAAAGAAGTTACTGTAGAAAAAAGATAACGTCGAGCCAGTATCTTTATGGGATAGTGTATTGGACGGCCCGTCATCCGCTAGCGAAGCGAAAGAGGTGGTCCTGGCCCTGGTCCAAGATAACGTCCCCCTTGTTCCTGGATCCTGGTCAAGAGAAGGCCAGGGGCTCTTTGTACAGCGATAGAACTTCCTCTTTGACTGCTAGCGGCATGATTTCGCTGTTGCATCGCATGTGAAACCTGCATTACATATGCAGTAATACATTTTGTTGTACGTACAGAGAGAGTCTAGAGAGAATCTAGAGAGAGTCAAAAGAGTTCTTCTCTTCTGTCTCTCTCGGTCAAACCGGGGGTTCTTTTTTTTCCCACCCGAACGGCCCGCACAGCCTTATTTCGGTGCTAAACCAATCGCGACATTGACACAATTTTGTGGCTTACTTTTTTCTCCTAGACTAGTAGTTTCTTTTTTATTTTATTTCCCCTCAACCGCTGACGCTGACACATTTTTTGCTGTAGATTAGGTTAAGCGTGTTTTTTTTTTCTTGTTTATCTCGACATGTGTCTAGGCTTCTGGACTGGCCGAACCTCACCACATGTTTTTGTTTGCTCGTTGATATGGAAATATTGGTTACCGGCGTGAGGCGAGATTACTCTACATCTCAACACTTTCCATTAATGCCTGTTATTTTCAACACGTTTTTCCTCTATCTTCCTTTCTTTATCGTTATATTGATATCGTGCATTATCACCTCATCAGCACTCGGGCGATAAAGCTGCTTGTCAAGGCCGAGACCCTAGGATCAGCGTCTCTTTTTTTCCCTTCAACCCCTGTCCTCTTGTTCGTATTGAGTTTCTGTACTCTGTAGCGAGTCTTGGTATCTTTCAGCTCGACAGCCAACAAGACCCTCCGAACAAAACAAAAAAAGGCCGAATGCATTCTTGAAGAAAGAGGTCCTTGGATAAATTCGTTCGCTGTTTACAGTAACCTTTTCCCCTCTTCCCCCATTCCCCCTCCCTGGTCTTTTGTTTGTCAATCCCAAAACATTGGCATATCTCCACTTTGGTTATGGAAGGTTCAAGGACTGCTACCTCTGCCGTTACGGCGGAGGACTCTTCTTCGCAGCGCGCAGCGAATCCTTTCGCTACACCTGGCGTTGATAACACCGATAACCCTTTTGCGACACCCGTTGTTGCAACGCCCATTGCTGAGTCTGTAGCATCAAGGCAATTGGGTGCACAAACACGCAACAATTCTTCATTTGATGGTATGTTGTTACAGTATTGCTGCTTTTCGTCTTCTCTGGTGGGAATTCCTCAACTGACTTCTGCAGTACCTACCGTTCGTCGACGCTTCAGAAGCAGTCGACTTCAAGGCGAATTTGAGAAGCCATGGTTAGAGTCTAAGAAGAAAGAATGGAATTGGGATCGCACCATTTTCTACACCTGCATAGTCATCGGTCTTGGTAAGTTGAACTTCTTTTATTTTGCCCTCTATCAAAATCCTAACAATATCTAGGTATCGGCGGATTTCTCTGCTGGACAGAGACCCATGTCCCTAAGCACGATGTAAGTGATGCTGGCGATGATTATCACGACCTTGAACTAATTGATTTAGTACTGCCTGGTCATGAACGATCAGTTCCAGAATCTCAATAATTGGAACCATGAAGTTCAAATGAACGGCTTCGGGTATGTTTTCACCTCTTCTTTTTAACTCGTCACTGACAATTTTCAGTACCGGTTCCTTTGACTGGACTACCAATGATCCAGCCAACTCATATGTCGACGCCGAGGGCCTTCACATTGTCCCTACAGCGACACTTGAGAGCACTTCCATCACTCAGGGCCAACTCGAAAATGGCTTCACGGTCAACATGACCACCAATAGCCGCGTCTGGGGAAAGTGCACAGCTAAAAGCATCAAGAAGGAAAACGACCGTTGGCCTTGCGCATCTCGCAGCAACGCCACCCTCGGTCAGATCATCAACCCTGTGCGGTCTGCACGCCTAAACACAAAGGGCAAGAAGACCATCAAGTACGGCCGCGTTGAGGTTGTTGCGCGTATGCCTAAAGGTGACTGGCTCTGGCCTGCTATCTGGATGATGCCCCAGGATGAGGTCTACGGCGAGTGGCCCAAATCTGGTGAGATTGATATTGCTGAGAGCCGTGGCAACGATGCAAGGAAGTACCCCATGGGCAACAACCTCATCTCTTCGGCGCTTCACTGGGGAACTGCTACAGAGAATGATCGCTGGAGGAGAGCCTATGGTGAATGGGGAGGAAAGCGATCTCTCTACTCTGAGAAATTCCACACCTATGGTTTGGAGTGGAGTGAGAAGTATCTCTTTACATGGCTTGATGGTCGCCTCCGAGTAAGTTCTTCCCATTTCACCTCCCAACAACAAATACTGACTTCTTCACAGCAAGTTCAATTCTTTGACTTTACCAAGAACAAGAACCTCTGGACTTACGGAGAGTTCGCTGGCCAGTCAATCAACGGTTCCATCCCCGTGGACCCCTGGAGCAGCACAGGTCGTAAAAACACACCTTTTGACGAATCATTCTATCTCATCCTCAACGTTGCAGTCGGCGGTACTAACGGCTGGTTTCCGTGAGTTATTCCCACTATTTTCTCCACGAGGACAGGACATCTATCAATCCACTTTTTCCCGCCCGATCTCACCTGGCGAACGCATGCTAATCTATTATGCTTACAGAGATGCGATTGGCGACAAGCCCTGGGCTGACAGCAGCGAGACTCCTATGAGAGACTTTTGGAAGGCCAATAGCACCTGGCTTCCCACCTGGGGTCCTGTCAAGGATCGTGGCATGATTGTGAAGTCTGTCAAGATGTGGCAGGAGGGTACATGTGCTGGGACTGTCAGATCTGGTTGAAGCATCATGCAAGATTAATTTTTCCTGGGTCTGGGTTGTATCTTTTTTTTTTCTGGGTCTCGGTGACGGAATGAGTAATACACAGAATGGTATCGATATAATGTCTTGATAGTCTCACCTTTTTCGCTTTTTCGCGTTTATCCCTCCACGTGGTTGTTGTACCTCTAAGCTTACACGGAGATACGCCATTTGGAACTAAATTCTCACCAACATGAACAAATACGACATGATTGGCGGAGCTTCGTCTATCTCTCTATCTTTCATGCTATCACTTGTAATCTTTGTTCATCTCTTCTCGATCGCGTGTCAGCATTCGGGATGTATTCCAGATTTGCTCGTGCGGACCCTGCATTGTAAGCTGACAGTTACCACTCTAGCCACTTCACTTTTCATATGCAGTCATGATTTCTCTTACAGCCAAGATTATCTAGCGGTCGCATATCTTATTACAGGGAATAGTGCAGGGAATAAAATGGTGAATTGCCATAGATCGTCGATGGAATTTCTAATCAGAGAAACACAAGACGAGGTGATTTGCACGCATTATGTGGATTGTGTGTATTTTTATCCCTACTACTGTGTTGTACCTTACTAGTATAGACCCTCGATGCATATATCATAAAGGCCAAGGACTTGTGCGTTGGCAAAGCATTAATTATCCCGAAGATGACAATTATACGACCAACACACTCAATGCAAATGGTCTTGGTATTCTGCCAAGCGAAGCCTCAACTGGTTGCATCCCGAAACTGACATGATAAGAGACCCTTGCTAAGCGCTGGAAAACTTGAAAAACATGATAAAATACCTTTTCGATGCAGCCAACACAATGTAGTACCCCCTGTCTCTTGCAGGCAGTAGAACTTTTGCCTGCAGCCAAGGCTCGTGTTTTTTTTCTTGGTTCATGATTCTCCCATATCCAATGTTACTCGGTGTGGGTTACATTTATACCAGGCCAGGGGTTCTTTGTGGCATCCACTTCCCTCGGTTATTTTCTTTTGTCACCAACCGGGCCAACACCATGTTTTCCTTCCGAACTGCTAAATTGAGCAGGGATTATTGGTTCAAAACGTGCAGTGGTTATCTGTGCTGTGCGGTACACATCTTTTACCCGCCCAAGTACGGTGGGACGCTATGTCCGAGTCCCCTGAACCTTCGCCGTGAAAAGAAATGATTCTATGACACAGCCCGTCCCTCCTAGATTCAACTCCAATTCGCCTGGTGGTTAGTGGTTAAAAAAGACTTCAGCCTAGTTTGGTTTCAACCTTATCGTGGATAACTCTATAGATGGACCAACGTTTTAGTTTTAGGCTGGCCCTAAGATAGAAACGTCTCAGACTTGTTAATTGGCCCAACTCGTTCCTCGTTCCCTCTCCAGCTCTCCACAAACCAAAAGGTTCAGGGGTTCAGGTGATGGTCCATGACTCCACCCACTCTCGTACAGATCGAGAGATTGGCAGTCTCTTGGCTGCCAGTCTGGATACCCGCTCAGATCCCAGCCCTGACCCTGTCGATCAAAGTTGCAACACCTCAGGCTTACCATGAACCCTTCTTCTCGCTCGAGCAGGCACTCCAAAACGTCTGCCTACAGCACAAGCCCATTACATTACAAGGCTGAGCCGAATTGGCGCCGGTCAGCAATTTATTGAAGACCTTTTGCCAAGACATACCGGGCTGTCTCGACCCTTTGGGCCAGAATGGATCCAATATGCAGTAATACTGGCCTGATCCACCGGCAAGCTATCCTCTAAGTTGCTTCTTCTGGTCACAAGGCTCTAGGCGTAACATATTTTACTACTCTGCTGTGTTCACGCGCCCGTCGACCTGCATAATCACAAGCACTATTCACCGTTCCGCGTGCACAATAGTAAGAATCTTAATTGTATTAGGGATAGGGATACGGGCAATGGGCTGACTTTTAGACTATTGAACAGCTAATGTAGGAGGAAAGGGGCGGAATCAAAGGGCAAAGGAATGTGGGCGCGAGAGAGGTGAGAAATTTCTGTATCCTCGGATATGAGGACAAGTCATATATGTACAGGTCTATCCAACTACCATGTCAATTTCTCCTTCTGAGTTTCTGCATTGCATGGGGATTCATTCCTTCTTTCACAACAGAGTTCTAGCCCTTCTGCACATCACATCCCGCTTCAGTGTATCCACCCCTTGATACACTCATTTCCTTCGCTTTTACCCAAGTCTTTCGTTCTTTTTTGTTGTGTTTGCCTACCTTTATTGTCTTTCCACGCCCCTCTCCTACTTCTGTCACCTCGTACAGCATTCAGCCGTTATGCTGGTGCTTCGGTTTGCTGCGCTTGCCGCAGCGTCCCTTCCCTTGACGTCTGCGAGCGCCATCTTTCGCAGGGATCTTACGGCGCCTGAATCGCCACTCGAGGGCTGGACCTATCTGGGTTGCTACATTGATAGCACCTCCAAGCGCGCTCTCGATGGCCCTGTTCACTACGATGAGACGGGCCTCACAGCTGAGACCTGCGTCGCTCATTGTGTCGGTCTTGGCTATGCGTTCGCAGGCATGGAGTACTCCAAGGAGTGCTGTAAGTGAAAATTTCCTCTCCTTTCTGAGACATGCATGCAGCGCATTCGTAATTATTGAACGATTTTGTGACTGACCTGCGGTTTTGTGACTAGTCTGCGGCAGCAAGAAGCCCACTACAAAGACAGATGAGGATGATTGTAACATGCCATGCACTGGCGATGACGAGCAGCCTTGCGGCGCTGGCGACAGGTTGACTGTCTTTGGCAAGGCTTCAGCTGGCGGATCTTCTGTTCCTTCGGGATCCGCCACTGAAACTGTATCCGCCACGGCCTCTGCTTCCGGCACTGCCGCTCCTGTCGCCACTGACTTGCCTGGAACCTGGACTTATGCAGGTTGCTACACTGACCCGCCGGGCCGTGCCTTGCAAGCTGCCGGGTCTTCCAAGAGCATGACTCCCCAGAAGTGTATCGCCACATGCATCGCGGACGGCTTCAAGATCGCCGGTGTCGAGTATGCAGAGGAGTGCTTCTGCGGCAATGCTCTTAACAATGCTGCTTCCAAGGTCAAGGATTCTGATTGCAACATGCCCTGCACAGGCGACAGCAGCCAGATGTGCGGTGCTGGCAGTCGTCTGTCGCTCTACTCTGATGGAGACTTCGAGATCTACCCTATCCCTGTTGCCAAGGAAGATGACCTTCCTGGTGACTGGGAGTACAAGGGCTGCGTCTTTGATAACAACAACCCCTACCTTCTTGAGTGGCTCTACGAGGACGCCGGCAGCTATGCCGCCAGCAACATGACCATCGAGACCTGTCTCTTGCGCTGCCAGAAGTTCGGTTACTCCGCTGGTGGTGTCGAGTACGGTCGCCAATGTGTCTGCGGCGATCTCAAAGCTGTCGAGGCCAGGGGTGATGTCTGGAAGGACGACAGTTTCTGCAGCATGGCGTGCCCTGGTGATCGCAATTCTACATGCGGTGCTGGAAACCACATCAACTACTACGAGTGGACTGGTGAATCGCTCAACACTTTCCATTACGCATCTGGTCCCAAGGCTGGAAAATACGACCACTTTTCCACTTCTCCTATCATTCCCCTTATCAGCTCTGTCGGTATCAACGACAAGGTTGTTTTCGTCGAAAAGCACGGTACGTCTGATGACGATACTGAGGGCTCTTTCGAGTTTGACTACACCACCAACATCTACCGTGAACTCGCTCTCAAGACCGATGTCTTTTGCTCTGCTTCCTTCACTCTTCCTGACAAGGCTGGTCGTATCATCAACATTGGTGGCTGGTCTGCCGAGTCAGTCTACGGTATTCGCTTCTTCACTCCTGATTCTCCCCAGGGAGTTGACAATGGCACCAACGTCTGGGAAGAGGATTACTCGCAGCTGCGACTGTTTGATCCTCGCTGGTATCCCACCGCTATTGTTCTTTCCAACGGTTCTATTCTTGCTATGGGTGGCGAGTCTGGCTCCGACGCCCCTATTGTTCCCACCGCTGAAGTCCTTCCTCACCCTGCTGGCGTGACAGAATCGACTTACCTCGACTACCTTGAGCGTGCTGAGAACATTGGCCGAACCAACTCTTATCCTCACATGGCCATTTTGCCTTCTGGCAACATTTTCTTTACTCAATTTAATGAGTCTCGTCTTCTTTCTCAGGTCGACTTCCAGTCTATCAAGAAGCTGCCTGACATGCCTGGTCAAGTTGATAACCCATTGACTGGTCGCAACTATCCTCTCCAGGGCACCATGATGGTTTTGCCTCAGAAGGCTCCCTACAGTGATCCCGTCGAGGTTCTCATCTGTGGTGGCACTACTCATGAGCCTGGCAACGAAGCTCTCGACAACTGTGTCTTGATGGCACCTGACGTCGAGGGTGCTGAGTGGACCATTGAGCGAATGGTAAGTCGTCATCGTCTCTACTTATTCAATGTCACAAACTAACAGTCACAGCCCTCCAAGCGTGTCATGCCCAACATGGTTGCCCTCCCTGATGGCCGTTACCTCATCCTCGGTGGAGCCCAAGTTGGTCGTGGTGGTTTCGGCCTCGCTGACAATTCCAACTTGAACGCAGTCATGTACGACCCTGCGGAGCCTCTCGGACAGCGCATGACCGTTCTTGCCAACACCACCATCGCCCGCATGTACCACTCTGAAGCTGTTCTGCTCAGCGACGGAAAGATCCTCGTCTCTGGTTCTGACCCCCAAGATCAGGGTAAGCATCCTCAGGAGAAGCGCATTGAGTACTTCTGGCCCGACTACCTCCTGTCCGGTGCTACACAGCCCAACTTTACCATCTCGGACCGTGACTGGGTTTATGGTGAGAGCTACACTTTTACTCTCACTTCTGATCTCGAGGAGGGTGCTTCCAACCTTCGTGTCTCCCTCATGGCTTCTGTTGGTGCCACTCATGGTGTGAGCATGGGTCAGCGCACATTGTTCCCCGAGTTTTCATGCTCTGGCAAAACTTGCAGCGTCACTGCACCTCCCGATGCTTTTGTCAGTCCTCCTTCTTGGTACCAGATGTTTGTGCTTGATGGACCTACTCCTTCTCACGCCATTTGGGTCCGCATTGGTGGTGATCCAGGCCGTCTCGGTGACTGGCCTAAGCTTCCTGGCTTCACTCCTCCAGGTGTTTAATTCAACCATAACTTCTTTTAGTATTTTTGTTCTTCATTGTCTTTCTTTAATTCATGTTTCTTCTTGGCCAGAAGCGACGGCTTCTACGATTGGGTGGCGTTCCTAACGGAGCATACGATGGTGGATGATAATTCTGATCTATGTTTCATTTGTATGCATTTATCATCATTTATGTAATTCATACTCCCCCTAATATATCGTATACGATACACTTTCGAACGTGACATTATTGAGTTGTGAGCGAAGCTACTAATCTTGAGTTGGGACGAACGTTCAAATGTCAATATCAGTTGAGATGAACTCAAGATCGATGAGAGAGGATGAAATAAAGTGTGATGATGTGAGATGTTTATTTAGTATGATGCACTTCCTGCAACCAACACAACTCAACACACGTGGCGTCAGACAAATTGTGTTACACCCGTGTCAGAGACCCTACGCGCTTGCAGACGCGGTGAGACTATGATGCAATGACCTGCTTGCGGAGCACGGAATTTACCGATCAGAGTCTGCAACAAACGCGGTGCAAAGTTCCATTGCAAGTGTCAAGTCTCGTCGCGTTGTCATCCAATGGTAAAGGAGGAGGTTGGGATTGACAGCGCGATTCATACATGGAACGCTACCGTGCCAGAGTCGCGCTGAAAAATAACCCTGTATCGCGTTTTACGGAGCTTTGACCACTGAATTTTCAGTTGCTTCAGACGTAGGGTAGATTCAACAGACAGGCAACAGAGGAACAATTTGATGCAACAGCATATGAGAGTGAATCTGAGGCGTATTAATGAGTTGTAAATCATTCCTCGATTTTTAACATATCTTGTAGTCTTTTTCTAGAATGATTCGGACGCGTTTAGGTGTTAAGAAAATTTTCACACTTTTGGATGCAAGTTTTAGTAGCGATACCTTGTTGTAACTTCAAAAGGTTTCAGTGTAAAAGAGACTAACATACAGTTCTGCCTGTCAACAACATGTAACTCACCAGATTTGAGAAATTCTTTAATACTTAATAGTAACCAATGTATTCAACAGTAGTTACTAGCAGATATATGTCTGTCGCTGTTGATGAGTATCTGAACTTACTGCCCTGGCGGTCTGGACGTGCTGGACATATTGACAAAGTTGTCTAAAACCAACATCCAATCAAAAGGCAAGATGGCCGAGCGGTCTAAGGCGCTGTGTTCAGGTTCGATTCGAACTAGTAACGATTCGCAGTCTCGAAAGGGGCCTGGGTTCGAATCCCAGTCTTGTCAACTATTTTTGCACTTTGGCCTTACTTACGGGGGCCACAATCCATTTTTGCCAATCAGATTGAATCAAGAAGGCGCCCATCAAATGGGTGCATTCTTCGCCGTGGCTATAATACATGCCAAGCCCCGGACGCTATGTGGTAGCAGATCACAACTCAACTAGCTATGCAGTACAAATCCCATCGTGCTCACACAGACTTTCTGCCTCGGATGTTCTCAGTTGAGATTACCATAAAGCCACCAGCCTGAGCCTGGGCTCGAGACAGTACGTTCTTCCTATCTCTCGCCACGCCAGACAAACCGTCCGGTCACTATCTTAGACAGATACGATGCGGTAGTTTGTTTCAAAACGAGCAGTTTATCACGCGCAACCATATTCGCAACCATCGCGGCCCTCCGGCAATCCCCACAAGGTAGCCTACTATCTTGATGACGCCGCGTTGGCTCAGTGGTAGAGCGTGTCACTAGTAATGACAAGGTCCAAGGTTCGATCCCTTGACGTGGCAGAGACAGAGTCGGACTATCCGACGATTACTTTTTGCTTCTCGAGACACTGGGTGCAGTCGCGAGACCAGGGAGGGTGTCTGCCACACACTGAATACGGTTTGAACTTTAAAAAGGTGCAATCGCCCTGTTAATGAGTTTCAAGTATGTGGCAAGCGACTGACAATACCAACAATATTTATATTCGCTTGCGGGTTGTTTTTATCATTGCAGCCAGATATGTATATTTGTTACCTCCTCATGGTTTATGTGTGCAGAGAGCATCTGTCGCGACGAGACGTTCGTGGATCCAGCTGGGGAGGCTATCAATTGACCGATAAGCGTGTCCCTTGCATCTGTCGGTGTGGCTCAGTTGGTTAGAGCGTTGGTCTCATACTTATCGGTTATTCGATTTAAGCATGACTTGGTTACACACCAGGGTAATCCAAAGGTCGAGAGTTCGAGCCTCTCCACCGACAAATCGAATTTTTCTTTTTACTGCTATCAAAACGTTCCCGAACTATTTGTTCCATACCCAACTTGGTGGTAATGGAACGACAGGTTTGTCTCGTCCTTCCTTGTAGCTGTGGATATACCTACTTTGTGGTAGTAATCGAACCCTAAGTTTGTCTCGCCGTGCCCTGTAGCTATCGATATTCGACCGTGGACGTATTAACTCGTGGTCGAATAGAAATTCTTGCTTTCTTCCTGAGCGGCCGAGCAGATAGTCATTGTCCTTGTCTCTAAGGGGCAGGGGCATTTGGAAGTCTACAGGGCGCTCTGATTTCTGTGTATTGTGTAGGTGGTACACTCCTGTTGTGAAATCGCTCCCGTGATTGACGATGCGATCCGAGTTAGCTTTGCTAGCCGCGCCCATGGTTGTCCTGGTTTGCTTTGAGATGAGATGAACTCTCACAAACCCTTGAACATCCCCCTCATCCGAATCGTAATTTGCAAACGATGGAAGTGACCCCATCTCGGGTCTTGGTTGAGGGCTGAGCTCTTCCGATTGCTCGCCTTCTGTGAAGCCGTGGCCATATACCGTGTTTTTTGTGCGCCTGGATCCTGCCGAAGATTCTGACACCCCGTTTGGTTTGCCATTGTCAAGCTCCACCACTCTTGTAAAGAATCTTTCACAATTCTGACTAAAGGTTCAGTTAGTGAACTGTCTGATGTCGGAAAACAAGGATAGACTTTCCACTTCACCTCGATACCAGTTGTGGATACGCTGTCTGAAGACGTTTTGCAAAAAGGACAGCTTGATGCTGCCTGTTTACCTGTGCCATTACCTTCAGCTTCATTACATATTAAGCTCATGTTGATCTTCTGATATGGCAAAAAAGCACTCTCCCATGGCATTGACCCATTGACCTCTCTGTGGGTTTTGTTCTCTCGAAGAGTGTAACGCTTGCGTCGGATGCGACGAGCACCTTTCTGTCCCTTGAAACGTTCGTTCAGTATAAATTCAAGAATCTCCCAAGACGTGATTGTTTTCAAATGGATGGGAAAGACTCTGCCAGTGATGTCTTCCAAGATGAAATATTCGGTGCTTGGTCCTCCGTCGAGTCGCATTACAACGGCCTTGATGCTGCTGAGATCCCTTGCGATGCTGTTTATCGTAGACGTGATTTGGCCTGCGGTTATCTTGAGTTGTGTACCTAAGGTATAGAGAATTTCCAGTTTGGAAATTATGCTTTGACCTATGAAGTCGAGGAATCTTCCCAACGATGCCTCCGATTGACGAATCAATGTGGCCGTGCGACCCTCAGCGGCAGATTGTTCTCTGACCAGTGAATCGTGGTTTCTTTGCAATACCCGTCTGTTTGGGTTAGGACTTTATATATCGCCAGGGTTGAAACTCCACTTACACTGTGATCACTTCCAAAATCACTTTGAGAGCCATAGTATATCCCATCACCTCAGTGCGGAATCTCTCGACATCTTTGTTGTTCAACTTCCATTGGATCTTCCTCCGAATGCTGACAAGTGACGCCTTTTTCACAGAAGTACTGGCCCCCAAAGTTGGCTCATACTTGCTAATCTGGTCCAGGAAGCCAGTCAAACAGTTCTTGGTCTTGGACAATGTGTCAAGCGCAATTCCAGTTATACCTTCTAGGGAATGTGTTAACCGAGAATTGTTGAATGTCTGCTGTATCGCGTCAAGTGTCTGGCTGAGGGTGTTGAGTTGTTGTACCAGCTCTCGGTATTCTTTAGCGGATCCACGCGAGTCGTCAAGGGCGGCGATGATGTCTTTGATTAGAACAGCGATTGAAATAAAGTCGCCGACAGCCCCCACAGTCAGTGCAAATTCCATTGCTTAGTTTTGCACAAGGCAGCTGGATGAATCGTTTATGTATCTTCTCGAGACCGTAAGTGATGGGCATTTGTAGGAGAAGATTGATGAGGGGAAAAATAAGGCTGTGCGGTCGGTCGGGGTAGAATGTTGAAATAAATCACAATAAGGCGTCTACATAGCCACTGGCGAACCACAAGGCAGGCAGGCAGGCATATTCATTTGTTATGGACCTGTTGGCTCATTCACGGTGAAAGTGCATTTGATATATCATGTTTTGCACACCGCCTCTAGGCTATACAATTGGAAAATCCCTACATGGAGTTTTACAAACTTGACATGCTTGGAAGAATGCGGCAAAGTCAGTAATGATCGGGAAAAACAGAAGCTAGACATAATAGTTTGAAGCTCAAGTTGTTGTGCTAGATGTATGTCGGATGTTTGATGCCTCAATTCCTTGAACATGGCGTCTTCTGTATGGCAATTTGTCGCCTTCTTTCAACAAGTTGATAAGGCGCGGTGGCGGAGTGGTCTAACGCGATAGACTAGAAATCTATTCTCCTCGGAGGCGTCTGTTCGAATCAGGCCCGCGTCGACTGGAAAACAGTCGGGCTCTTCAAGAGTTCTTCACTTATCATTTCTTTTTTAATTTTTGTCCATCTCCTCATACACTGTTTTCTACAATAACATCTCCTGCAGTTTTATTTTATGCCAGTCCTATCGCGTAAGAGCACTGGGGGCTCAACAGTTCTACTTCGTGGCTGCGACGAGTCAAAGTGGATATTCTGGCATTCGACACCGACAGGTAACTAATGCGCAATTCAAATCGCGAACAAATCGCAGATGACTTTCGATTTGAGTTCAAATTAAAGATAGCTCGAGATCTGGGAGATTTAACGGACTGCCAAGAGCCAAGACAAGCTGATTCCTTGTGCATTGATTTCACACTAGCTGAGAGATAGCCTTGTCTTGGCTTTAGTATGTACTGTCGCGGCAAATCAACTTCAGCGTTACATCAGGACGTCGGTGACCCTTCTCTAGAATATTTCACACGCTGATAGCTACGACGGTTCAATCGATGGCGGTATGAAATGGTATGGTTAGTATAATACGGATGGTCTTCCTTGCCTGCTGAGGGTGGGATACAGCAAGAGCTACGACAGATCAAAGTAGAGATGGCAGTCCGCTAGGCTCTTTGGATTGAGTAGAAAATTGCCAAGACGTTTTGGCTCTTCTTATACTCGGAATTTCGAGTAACCGCTTTATTTATATCCCAATGCCAACCTCTCAGCTCTACCATGGCCTCAAGATCCTCATGGCACGCGGCAAGACGTAACATTCTGCCTGCTAGGGATGAGACCTCTGCTATTTCTTCGACCAACCATTCATCTTTGTAACGGTCCCATGTAGATTCTCATCTTTATCACTTCTTGCACAGTTATGGCTATGATGTGTATCAAGTCTGTCTTCCTTGAACTCAAAGTCTTCGTCCCTACAGAGACACTTCATCTCAGTGAGACAGTCTCCATAGACAGCGACTAGATGATTAGACATGGAGATTATGTCAAATAAGGTATCGCTGTATTATACTAAGATAATAAGACGGAAGCGTAGACCCTCTAACCGTTTTCGACTTTCCCCCCCGACACTGGTGACATACCCAGGCTTCGGAAACATTTAATATAGTTATATATAGAAGAGGGAGCCCAAAAAAACAAAGATTCACGTTTCGTTCAAACACAAGTGACTCCGTGAGTTATTTTTGACATTTGTCTTTGGAAAAATGCCATGTCAATTTGGTTCATGTTTTGTCTTTGATCATTTAGCCGCGTCTCCTTGTCACAGGGAACCATCGTCCTCACGTCATTATCGGAAGAGAAATCCTTGTCATGGTAGCAATCGATAGCGTGCTCCCCCTGTAGTCCTCTCGGTTTGGAGTTTGGCCGTTTCAAAATGTCCGATCCCAAACCGTTATAATGCTGAAACGGTTTTGGCTTGGCGCCTGCAACGGGACGAAAAAGTCTAGAACCCCAGAAATCAGACCACTTCTATGGTAAACCCTGCAGATTGATGGATAACGGCCGCAAATGCTTGGCTTGTGATTATTGATATGGAGTATACTAGGGGTTAAGCTTATCCTCAACTCTAATTGTTAATTTATCGTCGAGTAGAGACTTGCTTCTTTGCGCATTGTTGATCGAAGAAAAGTAAGCTAATATATACTGTCTTGAATACCAATTGACAATCGTCCAACCAAAACAAGACGATCTACGTTTATTCCCATGTTCGGACCACGGCATCTGTCAACATCTTGGCGAGCATCCCCCGTGGCTGAAACCGGAGACGATACCATCCCTAGTAGGTCAGCTCCTGGCGACAAGACCTGCGACGCAGACTATCCCGATTGCAACGGTCACCTTATGCTTCAAAGTTAGACTTTAAGGTTACTACGAAGCATACCTGACTGGAGCCAACTAGTAACTAGCGAAGATGTCTTCTCACCCCTAACGGTGGAGGGTTTCAACACCGGAATATTATCTGTTTTAATTAATATAGCATACTAGAACAGTCTAGCCTCTCCTCCTCTCCTTGTATTAAAACACTTGGTCCTGCCTCAACCTGCTGATTTTTAGACATCATCGTTCGATTTCTTTCCTCTGTCTTCGTCGTTTCCTTTCAGCTGCTCTAATTGTTCCGTTATTGAGGCTGGCCTCTGTTTTTGTTTGTTTCAATAAGCTAATACTTTGTTTTGTTTAATACGTCTCTCTTATTCTCTTGTATAATCAGTACTACTATCATCATGGCTGGATCCATCACTCTTCGACTTCTCCTCCTTGGCGCTTTTGCCTCAAAGGCTATGGCGTCTTGTGCTTACGGAACCCTTCTGCACCCCAGAGCCGAGGATGGCACTGTTGAGGTCAACACGTTTGGTTACACCGGACAGATCGTGAGTTGACCTGATATGGACTCACTGACAAGATATACTGATTTGTGCGATAGGGGCCTACCAACTGGGTTGCTCTCGATCCTGCAGCCAACGCTGTCTGCTCTACTGGTGTCAACCAATCCCCCATCGACATGGTCCCCGGCGCCAACGCAATGATCCCTGCTTCTCAGCTGAACCTCGAGATCCCCGATATGACCGAAGGAACTGAGTTCGAGAACCTTGGCACTACCGTCGAGGTCATCGCTGGACAGGGCAGCATGCGATTTGGCAACACCAGCTTCACTCTTCAGCAATTCCACTTCCACTTGCCCAGCGAGCATCTCGACGCCGGAAAGAGCATGGCTATGGAGATGCACATGGTTTGGGAAAGCGAAGATGCCAAGATTGCCGTTGTTGGTGTCTTTATCGATGTTGAGGACGGAGCTGGCGGAAGCACCCCTACTCCTCCTGGAAACTCGACTGGTGCAGCTCTTAAGAAGAAGGATGGCTTTGTCAAGATGGTCCGCAAGAGCACACCTCACACTCATGACAAGCGAGAACTCCCTGCTGTCGGAGGTTCCTTCTTCCATGTCAACGCCCCTGCCACAGCTGCCACCAGCTCCTCCAACCTCTTGGAGACAGTCTTTGGTTCCGTTGGCGAGATTGCTGAACCTGGAACTCTTACCAAGACTAAGTCTCTCAACATGGCTGAGCTTGTTAGCACTCTTGCAGCCGGTTCTTTCCAGACGTAAGTACACTCAAATGACAGAAATGAGACAAGAAGACAAGCTAACAATCGCTCAGATACGAGGGTTCTTTGACAACACCTCCCTGCAGTGAGGGTGTGAGATGGTTGGTTTCCGACCAGAAGCTTACCATCAAGACATCCACATTCAACAGCGTGCGCGATGTCATTGGTTTCAACTCCAGATTCCCCCAGGGTGCTCTTGGCGAGCCCAACGCTCTGAGTGGAATGATGGCCTGAGTCACGAATTTATGGTTGAGGTATTGAAGCAATGGAACAGCATGTGCTGTAATTGGCATGCATGACGGAACATTGAAGGATTGATAGTAGACACAGGTAACAAGCCAAAATAAAAGAGAACAGAATGGTGATCAAATAAGAGGCCAATCCGTGAAATTATGAATGATTAAGAAAAATGTAAAAAAAGAAGACCTGCGTATCGCAGGTGGCTGGATCTCTCCCGCCGGGAATTGAACCCGGGTCTCAAGCGTGACAAGCTTGCATACTGACCACTATACTACGGAAGATGAACAGGCTAAAGACTGTTGTAGCTGGGGGGGTTGTGATTGGGTGGGTGAGTTTTAGTACTATGAAGGCATTAGCTTCCACCTAGTGGTAAAACCAGTCAAGTCTATGCACAAATCGCATAACAGAGTAGCAGTACTGCATAAGAGTGATCGCATCACACCATTTGACTACAGGTCATATTCTGACATGACATTTGCGTATCAAAAGGATTTATTTAAACAGTCGTAGCAAGCTCAGCTAGCTATATATGTGTACGAGAAAAGTAAGTATGTAGAGAAATCAACAATCCACCCAAATCAACCAATTATACAAAGAGGGAGAAGATAACTTCGCATCCTCAAATCTAGCACTTGCTAGCCTTGGAAGGCTCGCACTCGCCGTTGGACTTGTCGCATCCGTTGTAACCCTGGCACTGGGTCTTGGGAAAGCAGTTGTTCTTGTAGGTAGCCTACAGGACGTCAATTAGTCTCTTTCATCACATCTTTCTAGGACTGCAACTAACCTTGTCACCGAGGTTGGTGTTGATACCCATGAGCTCACCACCGTTGACAGCGGTGACACCCTCCATGTGAACGGATCGCTTGCACTTGGAGTTACCCTTGCAGTTACCGCAAGATCGGTAGACCTTGCCGTAGTCGTTGGCATCTAAACAAGTTAGTTTCACTATGCGTAAGACATGACTGGTAACGTACAGAAGTTGACAATGTTGACGTGACCGCATCCGTTGTGCTGAATCACCTTATCGGCAGCCTTGTAGGCTCCTCCACCGATGATGTTGGCGGTTCCACTACCCTTGATAGTGATGGCATCTTCACAGACGTCCTCGAACCAGACAAACTCGAGGTTACAGGCGCCAAGACAGTGAACACCCTCCTTCTGGTTGGCACCAATGACGACGTTGCGAAGAGTTGCGCCGTCCTCGAGGACAAAGACTGCATCCTTCTCACCTATGTTGTGTCAATACCCACAGAGCAGCATAACAAGACATCCGGGGAAACTTACCGCCTTCGCTCTGACCAGAGCACTTAACACCACGGTCGTAGCGAACCCACTTGGCATCAAAAACCTCTCCCTTCTTGAGATATTTGGGCGAGCCGAGGGACTTGGTGCCAGTGGGCTTGGGGACACCACCGGTGTATCCAAGGCACGCCATGGCCGAAGGAAGAACAGAAAGAACGGTGAGAATGCTAGGAGCGTGCATTTTGAGTGATGATTGATGATCTTGGAAATTGATAATAATTATACCGGTCTACGGCGGGTTTGTATGAGAAGAGTAACGAATGAATAAAGTTGAAGATGAATTGGGATGCTGAGAACAGTGGTTTATCCAAGACTCAAGAGCATTCTTATATGTTTGTTGAACTCCTGGTATCAACACCACTCGAACTCCTAAGACCGTCATGATGGTTCTTGCAAAACCTCGGCCGTGGTCCTGTTAATTCACGTTAGCGTGTCAATTCGAACCCACCTGCTGGGTTCCAGGAAAGTTGCTTCCGAGATCTAGGATGCAAAAATGAACAGCCTAGAATATCTGATCCAAGTCGTATAGACTGACCTGATTATTTCGTCTCTTGTGCTCCTAACGGCGAACTTTTCTGATACCCTGATACCGACCACAACCACAATCGGGTCACAGTGACATAAATCAAAGGCCAAAGCTTTGGTGTTTCAGGACGGATAAATTTCCTCCACTGAGGTGACACACTAACGAACTTTCATAGGCTAGGGCCCTTGTCAAAGAGATCCGCTATCACGATCCATACGCGGACTTAAAGTTAAGGTTATTTGGGAAAAGACTTGGAAAAGGCAGCCGAAAGGTAAATTCAAAAATAGTAGAGGTGATGAATTAGGCGCTACTGCTACATAGTAGACGATTGCTTAACTTATAACTAGAACATTAGTGGCCCATGATCAGAGTGTCTAGAAGAAATCATCGATGGCGCTTATGCAGTTAATGTCCTCGTCAAAATCTAGGTAGAAACAAAATCGGGGTTTGCGACCACCGAAGAAACGGGACCTCGGACGAATTTGCCACCCCCTTGTTGAACCGGACAATCAGATAATCACCTGTCACAACCCAAACAGCGATTGAATTACAAGATACAGCCCCTCTTTACCGGAGTTAATGTCATCTGCTTGACGCCAAGACTCGTTCTAATTACGGTGAGGTAGTCACCCGGGACTAGTCCTCATGCCACTTGCGTACTCTGGCCATACAGACACAAGGGTTGAGGTTGTCTCCGCCTTGAGATAGACCGAACGACCGAACTGGTTGCATAGCCTCGATGGTTGAAACCATGGATCAGCTCCACTACTTCGATAGTTCCTCGATAACTCTCAGGGGAACATGTAGAGAAATAAATGGTAGTCTAACTAATACTATCCCAAAACGCCCAGTCAATATCCGCAAACTCGAAGCCAAATGGTTGCAAGTCATCATCCCCCGTCCTTCCTTGCCCAAAGTCCATCACAGTGTCTGTCTGATTCTCCTTTCTACTTAAGTCGCCAGCTAAATTATTTTCATCCTGTGCCAGGAGCTCCTCCAACTGCGATACGAACGCCGGTTTCTCCATATACTCCAGCCCAGACTTTTGTCGACACTCATTCCACGTTGCGATAACAGATTTGGCAGCATGCGCAACTCTTCTGTCGTCTGACATATCCGTCAAATGAGGTGCAGAAGTATACAAGTCTTCCAGCAGCGACCAGGCCGATTGGATAGTTGCGACATCTGTCAAGAGTGTCATATCCACCAGAATACCGATGACTAGACACAACAGTTAGGGATGAAAAGGCCAAGGTATAATAGACTCGAACTACTTACGAGCATACCACACGAATGAAGTCTCAGCAAGCCAGCGGAACTTTTGCAGAAGAGGGTTCGCATAAGATACAACTTGGTACCTCATTGCCTGCATACACAGATTAAAATGTTCCATGTGGCATTTATCGTCTGCACTATGAGATCGCATCTTTGCTTCGTGATACTTTCTCAGTCGCAGAATATTAACCACGGCTCGCGCAGAGATCTGTAGAAGTGAATGCAGGGGATTTATCGGATCGCAGTACTGTAGAAAGCTTTCGTTGAGCCCTTTTTCCAAGCCATCGATCATAGAATCGGCCAAACAGCCAAGTAGGGAACCCTCCCCCGCTGCTGCCTGTCTAGCCTGAGTAATACGAAAGCCACGCTGTGCTTCCAACAGGTAGTAGGTAAAACCGGTGTAGGCAAACCCTGTAAGGCCTGTCCGCTGTTTGGGCGGGTCTTTTGAGTTTGGATCAAGATCTTCGTCTTCAATGTTGAGTGGAAGTTTGACGTCCCATGCTGTTCCAAACGATAAAGGCGTGACGCCGTTTTTGAGAGAAAGGATAAGATCGAGATGTTGCAGTTGCCACCAGATTCTTCGGCGTTCTTCTGTTTCGATCGGTGAAAGACCAAGGACTGTGCCGTCGCGATGGATACCGAGTTGCTCCGCGGAACGTGACACAAGACCCATCAACGTCCAGAGACTACGAGATGTTACGGCGTCGATGTTGGCTTTCTGGGTGTATGTGTCAGTAGGGATAATCCATGGGAACCAATATCGCTTACTATGTAGAAGCAAAATGCTTTTATCGTTGCTAAGCTGTCTATAGCCAAGAGACTCATCCTTGAGAAAGCCATATCGCATCTCATGCGACACTCACTCACTAAGATGGCCCTCGACCTACCAAAGCGTCGCAAACATTCATGGTTAGCCAGACTTACTGCCGCGAACAGCCTTGTAGACAATATTAAAGCCCTTTCGCCATCTTCAAGACGGTCCCACTTATCACCGTCTGATATGGCAGTCTTTAGATGAGAAAGGGTCCATTTGAAGTTGATCTTTACCACAGGCTCCACACGTTCCATGAATACGTCCCAGAGCTTGACGCCTTCCAGAGTCGGCATCTGCGAAGAAAATGTCTCTGATATGAGGGTGTTGTCTCGCCAGGGCGAACCATTGAATGCATGTGGAAGGAATTTCGCTGGTGACAAAGCTGATCCTCGAGGGTCAGAGGGATTGAAAGGCGCCTTTTGGCCTTGGTAAAGTTTTGAAACGTCAATCCAGGCCTGCCATCCTTCTCTGATGACCACACCAGTCAGTCAAATATTAAACCAGTGATTTCCAAATCCAACTTACGATTCATGATAAACTGCCTTCCCCTCTTGCTCCACCATCATTGGTGTCTCGGCACGACTTGCCTCAGTGGAGACAGAACCCTTCTGCCTTTGAAGATTTTCCAACGACGGACTTTCACCATTCTCCAACGCAGGATCACCGCCCAAAGATCTCACGATATCTTCAAGCTTTTTAATCCTCTCAAAGGGGGAAAGCTCAGGATAAATGCAAGTGTCATTTTTGCGTCGCTTGCAGTTGGAACAAGGAGGTTCTGCTCTGTCGCATTTCACTTTGCGTTTAGCACACGGCTCACATGCTTGAGGTCTCATTTTTCGATGGATGGTCTGGGGCTGATATTGTCTGTTGCGACGTGGTGTCTCGATCCATGACGTTGTGGTAATTAAAAGCTCGGGGACCCCGCGAGGTTTTTGGACGACAGATGTGACTTAGCTCGGGCTCGGTACCGAGACCGAGATTTTGAACGTGGTGTCTGATTGGCTAGCTTGAGATAATCCTTCAAGATAGGGATGAAAAACGTGTAATTGACTTGGAATGCAGGAATTTGATCTTGATATTTAAATCAATTCTTTCCTATGGATTCTGCTTCTACTCTTTGTTATCAACTTGTCCATATCAGATCGTGGTGTGCACTCATGAACTATCGCGTCTGACTTACCAATACCTTACACCACCATCTCTGACCACCTACTCTGCACCTCAGTTTTGGTCTGCAGTTATTTAACCATGGACGAAAAAGATAACAGGACTTTGAATAGTCCAGAACGTCCAAGTACCGACGCAGTTAACCAATCCCCAGACACGGCAGACAATGTCAAGACATACCCACCAAAGAAGGTTGTCCTTCCAACCATGGTCGCTCTTTTTCTCGTCTTCTTCCTGATCGCATTAGTAAATCCTCTCTGAACCTGAACAACCGACATCTGTTGACATCTGTATAAGGATAGAACTATCATTGGTACAGCTATACCGACTATATCCGCCGAATTCGACAGCTTCGGAGATATCGCCTGGTACGAATCTGCCTTTCTCCTGCCTCTATGCGTCTTCCAACTCTCTTTCGGTCTCGTCTTCAAGTATTATTCAACCAAATGGGTTCTTTTTATCCTTACTGCAATTTTTGAGATTGGATCTATCGTCTGCGCTGCAGCGCCTAATTCGAACGCTTTGATTGTCGGACGAGCCATCACTGGTATTGGCGGTGCTGGTATTGGCTCTGGTGTGTTCATTTACATCACCCTCTTGTTCCCTCTTGAAGAACGACCAAAATACCTGGGGTCTTTGGGATCTGCCTTTGGTATCTCTTCAATTTTGGGCCCGATTCTTGGAGGTTACCTCACATCTGTCAATTGGCGTTGGTGCTTCTGGATCAATGTACCTATTGGCGGTCTTTCACTCATTCTTTTGTTCATCCTCGCCCCTGACAGACCATCGCCAGTCAAGCCGGCCACGACATGGCGCCAGAAGTTCCTCGACCTGGATCCGCTGGGTTTCTTGCTCATTGCAGGCTCAATTGTCAGTCTCCTATTCGCTCTTGAATTCGGAAAAGAAGATCGAGCATGGTCGACTGGACGCGTCATCGCTCTGTTCGTCGTGTTTGGAGTTCTTCTTGTCGCATTCGCTGCATACCAAGTCTGGCGAGGTGAAAAGGCTACTATCCCTCCAAGAATCCTCGCTCAACGGACTGTGTTGGCTGGGTGCCTTTTCAACTTTTTCATAGGCACTGTACTGGTCATCTATGCCTTTTACGTCCCTGTCTGGTTTCAAGTCGTCAAAGGCAAGTCACCTCAGGACTCTGGTATCGCTCTGCTGCCCTTGCTTCTTAGCAATGTGGTGTTTGTCATCGTCGGCGGTATTTTGGTTAGCGCAATTGGATACTTCACGCCCTTTGCCATTACTGGAAGTGCAATACTCATTGTTGGTGCCGCTCTCATTACAACTTGGACCGCGGACGTCGGCCAGGGTAGATGGATTGGATACCAGGTATGTTTCCTTGAAAGACAAAGTTTTAGTATGTATATTGACACACTGCTAGATAATCACCGGTACAGGTATGGGCCTCGCACTGCAACAACCAGCCATCGCAGTTCAGACTGTGCTGTCTGAAAGTGATAGTACAATCGGTTTGTCTGTTCTCAGCTTTCTCGGCTTTCTTTCGGGAACAGTATTTATTACCGTTGCTCAAACTTTGCTTCAAGGACAGCTCGACACCAGAATCAAGCGATACTTCCCCGATATCGACACGGAGCAGCTCAGCAACAGTGGAGCCGCAAGCATCAGAAATTTGGTATCGAAGGACAAGATGGATATTGTGTTGGATGCATACAACGACTCTATGAAATCGATCTGGTATCTTGCCCTTGCCATGGGTGCTGCATCTTTACTGGTGTCTTTTGCGTTCGAGTGGAAGAATGTAAAGGCAAACAAGAAGGAGGCGGAGGCCAAGGCCAAGGCGAAGGAGGAATCATCTGGTTCAGTGTCAGTATAGTAGACACGATGAAGATATTTGGTGCTGGCAGGGAGATTCTCATCATTCCATCAAACAGAGAGGGAGGGACAAAAAAGTGTACTATTATCACCCAGCTGTATAGAGTGTGTATAGTAGTAAAGATAGATTACTAAAAATGCAAAAAAGATAATCTTGATGAGACTGGGACTCGAACCCAGGAGGATTGCTCCACCAGGAAATTGGTGTTAAGGTTAACCTTAACCTGGCGCCATAACCAACTCGGCCATCTCACCGATGATTGGATGAGAAAATAGATGTCAATTAAAGAATATAATCGATAGCAGTTTCCGATCAACGGTTCAACGTTTATCTGGAAAGAACATTAAAAAGACATCTTCACTGAGCATCAAAAAGAATGCAACGCACTTTATTTTTTCTTTCAGTCCTTTCTCTCTTGCGCAAAGAAATAGTAAAAGTGTATGGATCATATTGTAAGCAGTACTTGCTGGTCGACACATCGCGAATCCTTCGGGAAACGACAAGTTGTCCGAGAGTCACTCACACAGCCAATCAGGTCAGATTCACATGCCAGCAAGATCGCGATCGGTCTGCATTCAGACTAGCCATCGCTAATCATATCTCGTGCTTACATTGTCGGATTTCCATCTTTGCGCGAGTAAGAATGCCGATAAAGTTATTATATGCATCTAATTAATAAAGGAAATGGGTTCTGATGGATATATAACGGGCGAGGGGAAGCGGAAGAAAATATCATCATCAGCAACAACAGCAACAACAGCAACAAGAACAACAACAACTCACTAGCCTCATCCAAAACAATTCAACAACTTTCAGCTCTCTCCTCATAACAATTTACGATTAACTATCATCTCAAAGCCAGTTCAAAGTCGTCAAAATGGTCGCAATCAAGACAATCAAAGCCTCCAACTCAACAACCCTTCCCAAAACCCTCCCTGAGAATCTCACTGCCGTCTTTCTTGGTGCCACATCCGGTATTGGTCGCAGCACAGTAAAACAACTCGCCATCGCCACAGACGGAAAGTCTCCCACCATCTACATCGTTGGCCGAAGTGCCTCAGCGGCAACATCACTTATTGCCGAGCTTCGTCAAAGCAACCCTTCCGCTACTGTCGAATTCATCGAGAGGGATGTTTCTCTCGTAAAGGAAGCTGATGCTGCTATGCAAGAAATCTCAAAGCGTGAGGAAAAGGTGGACATCCTATTTATGTCTGTTGGTTTCATGTCTTTCGAAGGAAGAAAAGGTAAAATCACTCTTACCTACCTTCAACTTATTGATCAGGGACTAACAATGCATAGAAACAAAGGAGAAGCTGGAACCATCTCTGACAACCCGCTTCTACAGCCGTGTCCGCTCCATTCAGACTCTGCTGCCTCTTCTCAATCGCAGCGCAAACCCTCACGTTATTAACATTCTTGCTGGTGGCATGGAAGGTCCTCTAGTCGAAGACGACTTCGATCTCGCCAAGCCAGGCAACTACGGTGTCGCATCTTCGGCCAACCAGGCTGCTACCATGCTCACCCTCGTCTTGGAACGTTTTGCGCAGCAGAACCCAAAGATCAGCTTCGTCCACGCTTTCCCTGGTTTGACTGCTACGCCGCTTCTTTCTCGTGGATCAAGTGGCATCATTGGTTTCCTCCTTCAATGGATTGTTACCCCTCTAGGTGGTTTGTTCTTCGCCAGCGCCGATGATGTGGCTGCTCGAGCACTCTTCTATGCTACCAATGCGAGATACACTGTTGAGGAGACTGAGTCCTCTGCCGTTCCTGTGCCTCAGGGTCTTGAAAAGGCTAAGCGATCCGCTGGAGGAGTGTTTTTGATTAACGAAAAGAGTGAAGCGGCGGATAATGAAAAGGTTTTAGCAGGTATCAGAGAGAAAATGGCTGGGCCTGTCCAAGCTCACTTGGATACTGTGTTCAAGGGACTTTTCCAGTAGGATTCAGGAAGGATAAAATAATTTTTCAAGGTGGAATGTTTTGGCGTTGGGCTTTTAAATATGTAATTCTCGTTTAGCTAATTCGTTAATATTCAATATCTCAATAAGTAACTTATACAGATCATGCAGATTTAGAAAGGAAGCAGTCCTCAATTGTGCTCTACTGATGCCGGAAGCTGCCAAGTGACTTGGAAAATAATCATAGTCCTCATTCACGATAGGAATGCGAAATCGGTATTTTGTATAATGTCTTCTAATAGTCTTATTTTTTTATCGTCCTCTTCATCTTCAAACTACTAACATCTGCTTTAGACCTGCTAAAACAGTCCAGTGCCCTAAAGATCCTCTAAATACTATCTTGTTGTACTCAGGACCTCGAGTTCTAAATATTTTGCGAATCAAGTAAAGCATATCTTCATGTCCCTATCCTACTCGATCGTATAGACCAATTTCTGCTTCTGTTGCAAATTTCGCTATCCTTCTCTTGTCCACAAATAGCTCAGCTGGGTGCATGATATTAAACAAGACCATAACAATAAACATTAACAATGCATCAAAGACATATAAATATCCCTCGCGGGCAAGCAGGTATCCGTTGTCGCCCTGCAAGTATTCGACAGCGCGGAAGATAGACCGCACCATGATCAGTATTCCGGTAGTATAGAGCAGCTTCAGGTGCTTCTGCCAAGGGATGCCGATACATGAGCGAGTGGTCGGCCTGCGGACAATGTTGATGTGCCAGTGGACTGCAACGACAAGAAAGGCGCCAAAAAAGGCAAGTTGGACGAAGAGACCAATGATGATAATCTTGGTGCCCAACCTCAGAGCCTCCAACGAACCGGCTGATTGATAACCGCCACCTAAGAGAGTACTTGTAAGATTGAGACCAGCTTGACGGCGTTGTGTGTAATGCTTACCTCCACCCTGGAGAACGAATGAGAGAACATCGCCGATAACAAAGATCTTGGTCATCCACTTTCGCGAAATAAGGGCAAGACCCTCACCATCGACAAGAGTGATAATTCTTCCAAGTTCCATGTAAATAGTCGCGGCGAATAGAGCAGGCGCTACAAGGAGCAAGATGGCCTGGATGATGTACGGCGTGAGGGTCCAATTGGGGGTTTCCTTTCCTGAAGCATAACGTCCGGCGTAACCAACCATCTCCACTATAGTTCCATGCATCGTGGTTAGTATTATGAAAATTTGCATAGATGGGAGGTTAAGTCAAAACATGGGAGTGGAAGCGACGTACAAATACCTCCTATAATGATAGGAGTAACAAACCAAACACGGTAACGGAATAACTGCCATGTATGCCCCAGCGTCGTCAAGAGGTACAAAACTACAAAAGCAATAGCACCGGCCTCGGAAGGATGGTAGTGATACATTTTGAAGGTGTTTTCTGTCGGCTCTTCAGCCCGTATAGAGTGCACAGCAGCATGTGCTAGATTATCGAGAAGATCCATGATGGCGAGTAGTGAAAGCGCCGTATGATGAAAGGAGCGTCGGTAAAACAAGTACAAAAGTCGTTCAGGTAAAGAAGGTAAGTTGATTTTGATTGATGAAGAATTGAAAATGAAGGATAACAAGAGGCAGAAACAGTCCAAGAAGAAAGCGCCGATCTCTCATTTAAAGTGCTTTGGAAAGAGATCTCTACCAGGGGCAGACGAGGCATAGACAGCTTATCTCCACCTCCAAACGAGGTACAGAGTAGCTAACCGCGCGTTCAGACCGCGTCAAATTTTATCGATCCATTTTTGTAGGCTTAGCTCTAATGATTTGTTGTTTCAAAGGGGCTCACTGTCTCGGTGGGCATTCCTGCACGGCGAACCCGTAGAGTTTAACGAGCTCATCTTCGTACCTCGTTCTTGTGTGACAGCTAAACGAGGTAGTGCACGACCCGCCCCACTCCCAGGAGCCGTGCACTTTTGAGCTACGGCACGTTGTGTTAGGTAAAAGTGGCTCAGAGGCAGCATAATTAGCTGACTTGTCGCAGACACGGACATTGGTGTTATACTAACAACTGCCGGACCAATTTACGAAATTTGGTAACGTCTGCGGGTACCTTATGCAGGCTTTCTGCAGCCTCAAGGTGTCAGAAAAAGTGGACAGACTGCTAAATCGGTAAAAAAGCGCGGCTATTGCCGTTCTACATCCATCCCAGCCAACTAACGACGAGCTGGTATTTTGACAGTTTGACAGCTACCGGTGCTAAGGGATTGCATATGCATATATCTAGTAGCTAGTCACAAGGACATCTTATGTAACTATGTCTCTGCCTATCAGATAACTGAAGGCACAGAGAGTGAACGTGGTAAAACAGCCAATTAGAACCCTCCAACTTTACTCCAGATTATCGTAAACTTGTCTTTGTATGTATTTTTATCATTCAAGGCCCGGATCTTGAACCAAGCTTATCTCTCGGCTATCTCCCAACTACTTACATCTGTCTCGTTAGTCCTACTGGTAGGGAGTGAAATATACTTACGAGCTACGTTGACCAACACTGCCCCCTTTACAGACAGATCTCATTTGTGCTTACAAGAAAAGACGTGAGCTTCTGAAATGCTACCGCACAGGACTGGCGTATTCACAAGGGTCGATTCTCTCCCAGGATTGGGTTGTTCAGCCGTGATCTGCCAGTTGAGGGACCTGTCTTTTTCTGAACTTGGAGGTTATGGATTACAACCTACACTGTAGGCATTCCTGTAGTATTGATCTACTAGACATATTATTTATATCGTCTTTCTATTTATTTCCTAGATTAGATATACATTTATTATATCCAAGTAGATAGCCTTATTGTGTATTCATGATAATTTGGTCACTAGGTAGGTACTTATCATACTTAGCTCGTATGAAGCTCGTACTTTTAGCTCGCACTTTCGTTACCGAACTAAATCCGCCGTTGGAACGAGGTTCGTTCCTAAAACCCCTACTAATTAACCCTTGGGCCCAGTCTACTATGCCTCGCCGGAATTAGATTCCTCGGCAGATCCGGCACATCTCTTACGCATCCAAACGCAACGAAACTAGACTACCTAGTGGACGACCTAGGCGTCGATCGCTCGGGCTTTGAATAATGATTGACACCCACCAAACTACTTGTACACTTATCGAAGCACATTCAAACATCATCAGACATTACCATTGACTCTCCCCCATTTACCAAGTACCATTGAGTTCCTTCTCTGCCTATTCTCGCCAAGCCACTCCCCCGGGTTACTGAAATAAATGTCTTTGAAAGCGACAGACAATACGCCGCAAGGGGCACCCGCCGAGGATGGTACTCTTTTCATCAAGGGACACGGTACTCACCTAGATACCGCAGCAACTATTAATGGTGAGAATGCAGCCATTGAGCCAGGAACATGTTTATTAATACTATCGCTCGATAGATGAGGCCCGTATCGACTTGACCTTTGACGGTAAAAGTTCTCTACAGCATGTCTTACAGAATGTGATGCCACCTGCTTCATACCCAAGCAATGCCGAGATCCGCCCTCATTTAGGCGCAAGAGCGCCTTGTGCATTGAACATTGTGCTACAGATTGTTGGCAGCCGAGGTAATAATAGGTTTCGCTCAACTTCACATTTGTAAATTGTATAGCTTACCCTATTCTCCTGCCACATAGGCGACGTCCAGCCCTTCATTGCTCTAGGTAACGAGTTGCAAAAGCACGGCCATCGTGTTCGTATCGCCTCCCATGATGTTTTTGCCGACTTTGTGCGCCAGTCCAATCTTGAATTCTACCCCATCGGTGGAGACCCTTCAGACCTCATGGCAGTAAGTCAAAGACCTATATCTAGCGATTTCGAGATTCTGGTTTTATCTAACGCTCCGAATGAAGTTTATGGTCAAGAACCCCAGCCTCATCCCTTCTGTTTCTTCGATCATGGCTGGTGACATTGGCCGCAAGCAAGACATGGTCGAGGAGATGTTAGACAAGTTTTGGCTTTCATGTATCGAACCAGACCCTATCTCGGGAGTTCCTTTCATTGCCGAGGCCATTGTTGCCAACCCGCCGAGCTTTGCCCATATTCACCTAGCAGAGGCTTTGGGAATCCCTTTGCATCTCATGTTTACCATGCCTTATAGTCCTACCCAGGCCTTTCCTCACCCATTGGCGAATATCAAGCAGTCAAACCTCGACCCGAAGCTCACGAATTACTTGTCTTATGGGATGGTAGAGACGCTGACATGGCAAGGGCAAGTATCTTGATTGGTATAGCAGTTTCACGATAGGCTAACTATAGCGCAGCCTTGGAGATATCATCAATAACTGGAGAAGGAAATCCTTGAATCTAGACCCTATCTCGTCTGCCACTGCGCCCAGTATGCTCAGCGCCCAGGAGGTGCCGTATACGTATTGTTGGTCTCCTGCCTTGGTACCGAAGCCCGCCGACTGGCCTCCTTATATTGGTAAGGCACAAAGACTCTATTCCTCGGTTTCCCATATTAGTTGCACTCACTAACCAAATACCTGGCACAGATGTCTGCGGTTTCTTCTTCCGTGACGAGCCACAGTACACCCCACCAGACCACATTGCTCAATTCCTTCAGCAAGGGCCACCACCGATCTACATCGGTTTCGGTAGTATTGTCATGGATAATTCGGCAGGAATGACAGACTTAATATTGGCGGCGTTGCGAAGGTGTGGTGCCCGAGCCATCATCTCCAAAGGCTGGGCCAAACTTGGCGAAGGCCGTAGCAACGAAAACGCTATTTTTATCGACGACTGCCCTCACGGTAAGCTGGGCCGATAGATTCTGAATCCTACTCAACCGTGTGCTAATAAATACGGGACGTAGAATGGCTCTTTAAACACGTTGCAGGAGTGATACATCATGGTGGAGCTGGAACAACGGCATGCGGACTGCTCAACGGTTGCCCTACATTCATCGTTCCATTCTTTGGAGAGTACGCACCTACATTCATCCCCCTAACCAAGTACAATGTAATTAACCAGTGCCAAGCCAACCTTTCTGGGGATCAATGGTGGCTAAAGCCGGCGCTGGCCCATTTCCCATCCGCCACAAAGAACTCAATGTGGACAACCTCACCAACGCTATAGAGACGCTGCTTGCGCCCGCTACAAAGACCGCAGCCATCCGCATTTCAGAAACCATGCGTACCGAAAATGGCGTTGCACAAGCCGTACAGTCCTTTCACAACAATCTCCCGCGAGAAACGCTTACGTGCGATTTGTTGCCGGGCGAGGTAGCGGCCTGGACGTACGATACTAAGCGACTGCACAAGGCTGACCGGAAGAAACACAAGAATGGATTGAGACTATCTCCTAGGGCTTTGAGCGTTCTTAGTAGCCGCCAGAAAGTTGACTTGACCAAGGTGCAGCTGTAAGTCTCAATGTCCCGATCTTCCTGACAGTGATGAAAGATGAGGCTTGTTGACATAAGCCTAGGAACCATCCTAAACCGGTCGAGATCCAAAACCATCGATGGGATCCCTTAACTGCGACATCTTCGGCTCTATTAGGCACACTGGTTGACTTCTCTAAAGGCTTCGGAAGCCTCATGTCCGCCCCCGTTATGAAAGTCCGGCACGAGACTGCGAACCGGGAGAGGAGATACGCGGCCACAGCAGCCATCACAAACGATTCCCGACGCCCTAGCATAGAATCGACTACAACTACAGGAACTAAAGATCAAACTCTTGTAGAAGCGAACCATGGAGCCTTGTCGAAACCAGGACAAGAAACATCTAAGAAATCATCCAACGCCGGAAAGTCTGCCGGGAAGGGCGCCTCCAAGATGGCTACGAGCGTTCTCAAAGGGACACTTGTCGACGTGCCCCTCGCTCTTACTGAAGGACTACACAACCTGCCCGAGCTATACGGCGAGAAGGTCCGAAAGCATAACAAAGTTACAGACTGGAAGAGCGGCACCGCTGAGGCTGGCAAGGTATGTACTCTCAGACTCTTTCTACCCTCCCTACCCATTGCTCAGCTTTGGAGCAAGACTTTGAATAATAGTAGTAACATGCTGTAGAACTTTGCGTATAACTTTCTCGATGCATCTTGGTGTCTGTTTAAGCAGCCCGCGGTCGGCGCTGTCAAGGGAGGTCCTGTGGGTTTAGTAACTGGTCTTGGAAAGGCGGGCTTCGGTCTGATTGCCAAACCTGGAAGTGGTAAGTTCAAGTTCTTCGACGTCCCGTGCTGTCTGTTTCCAAGAGACAGTTGGGAATCTTGCCTGGTGTATGTGGTATTGACTCGGCTAGCTATGTTTGGTTTACTAGCATATCCTGCCCTAGGAATTTATAAGAGTATCGTGGGCAGTCTTTCAAAGACGGACAAGAAGGTTTTAGAGGCGCGGCTTGCGCATGATGAGTACTTCGCCAAGATTGACCCGATCAGTGAGCAGGAGATTGCATCAGTTGTAAGCGCATTTTAGGACTGGGAGGTAACACGACCGCTTGAAGGGGTAGGCGTGGTATGATATGCAGGTGGAAGATTATCTTGAGAGGTTCATTATTGGATAATAGAAAAGGCTGCGAATTGTACCTTTTAACAACCATACATAATATATTCCAATGCCATTAAAGGAGAAACTATTCTATAGTTATTTTTCCCCCTCCCTCAAGTAAAGAAAGTGGAAATGAATATTAATTCCAGATGGTAACTGAAATACATGCACCTTTAGAAACCAGTCAAGACTGCTACTGCTACCAGGACTTGCTTACTGGACGTGAGATCTATGGTAATCACAGCGACCCTCTTAGCGAATAGTTAGTGGCTCAACTCGACTGATTCTAAAAGCATACCTAGGTAGTGGACAAACCTGTCTTTTCTTCTGTCACAACGCAACGCTACTACACAGCGACTTCAAAAATGAGAATGGTCCCCAATAATTGTATTAATACAAAATCAGTATTAATTACTCGGGATTTCCTTCCCAATTCATTTGTACTCCATCTCTAAAATGACTGTTGTCAGTCTTTCGCTGAGTCAGAAGCTGGATTGGTAATTGAATACACAGCCTAAGACCGGAATGGCGTGCGTGCGGGGCAAAGAGTCATCATCACGCCCTTGCGATGGGTCCAGTTGGTACAAACGACCAAGAATAAATACTATACATTGCTCAGATTCATCAACCACCCGTTTAACTTGACTTATATCCAACCACCATGGCCTCCTCTACTGTGACAACCTACAAGGCTTTTGCATCTGAACGCGCCCTCGGCAATCCGGCCGGGGTCATCGTTCTCCCCCCGCCAAGCGATGATACAAGGCACGACCAGAACGCAGACTTCCCATATGGAATATTCCCCTCCGATTCAAATCTCCAGCAGGTCGCTACGAAGCTGGGTTTACCCATGACAGCTTTCGTAGCTCCTCTCAGCCAATCTGTTGACTCGCCTGATGCTCCTCACTTCGCCGTCCGCTGGTTCAACACTTCCCACGAAGGACCGCTGTGCGGCCATGCAACCCTTGCTCTATCTCAGCATCTTTTCGGCGCTTTGTCGAACCCGCCCCAAACACTGAGGTACCTGACCAGGCTTCATGGTATCGTTCCTGCTTCGCTTTACCAAAGTCCCTTTGAAGACGCTAAGCTCGTGGGCATTGAGTTTCCTGAACTCATCGATCTCCCTAGCGTGTCACCGTCTGGCAAGAGGTGGGGCCAGCTTCGAGAACTGTTTGAGAAGTCGACAGGGTCGCAGTGGGAAGGTAAAGGTGAGCCTGTTGGCTTGTTTGAAGCGGACCAGTATCTTCTACTCGAGTATAGCCCAGAGCTTGATCTGAGGGGTCTAGTCATCGATCCAGTGAAACTGGTAAGTTTATTCCAAGCATTGGGTATAACTTACTCACGGTTTAGGCTTCTCTCAACAAGTTCATCTACATCTTCCAAATTTCGACGTCCTCGGTAGAGCACATCCACACTCGTGTGTTCAATGCATTCGATGACCATACCGCTGAAGATATCGCTGTAAGTCAAACTGCCAACATTCCTTATAAATCCGACTAACAATCGCAAGACGGGTTCCGCTCATCGAGCCATTGTTCCGCATGCGTTGTCAAACGCTGAGACAACGGCGCGACTCAAGCAGTATCACCCCGACTTTAGTGGAAACACATTAAAAGTTTTGCAGCAGTCTAGGGAGGGTGGCGAGTTGGTGGTTGAATGGCTGCGTGATGCAAAGGCTGTGAGGATCATGGGAAAAGCTGTACTAATTGGTGAAAACAATATAGAGATCTGAGCTGGTCGGTATGATCGCTCTGCATATTAACAAAATAGTCATTTTCCAGAGCTTCTGAAATAGCACCCCTTCGTTTTGAAACTCGTAATCAGACCAATGAGAGCTTTGTCAGACTGTTGAGAAGTAGAGAGGGTTGAGTTGCTGCAAGTCAGACGATAAATTCTTACGGTGAGTTGCGAGAGCTGCTGACTGGCTGCGGACCTTTGTCAGTATGAATCCTTCGGTGACAGATATAGAGGCGGCCTGACTCACATTGTCTGACTTCAATAGTTGCCATACACATTTAGGCTAAATCAAACATCACAAACACTGCGTGTTTTCCAAATGTGATGTTTTGAAATCACTTCTATAAAGTGTAAGCTATCTGTGTGAACGTCTTCAACTTAGTAAACTGAATCACCAGGAAATAAAACATATTCTATCATGGAGTTTAACCCTACTCGAGCAATAGTCCATAATGAAGGCTGCGATCTGCATTATTGGTACCAAGGAAAAGGCCCCCTCATGCTTTTTGTACCAGGCGGAAATGGCCACGGAAGGCAATTCAACAACATTATTGCCGCTCTATCAGATCGTTTCACTTGCGCAACGCTGGACAGGCGTCAGATGTCGGCGAGCCAAGTCCCAGTCAACAAACCACTTAGTATGCCTCAACAAGCACGAGACCTTCGAGCCATTATCAAGGCTATTGGCTTTGAGGAAGCCATCATATTTGGGAGTAGCAGTGGTGGTATCATAGGATATCAATTCGCCCACGACTTTCCAGAAATGGTTGTCCATCTGATCTCGCATGAGGCAGGAATCTCTGTCCTGATGCCCGAAGCCACCGAGATTTACGACTGGATGTATGGTCTTGTAGAATTGTACAAGACTAAAGGTTTGGACGCTGTCGCGGCAGAATTCGGAAAATGCTTGATCGGGTATGATGACGAAGGTTTACCGAAGCCTTCTCCTCCCGAACCATCAAACGCTCGCAACTTTTGGGAGAATGAATTTCCCTCACAGCTTGGCTACTGTCCCAATTTCTTCCGAATCAAGGAGAACAACACCAGCATAGGTGTGATGAGAGGTGTGAGGTGCAAAGAGGCGTTCTACGCTAGAGCAATTGAGTCTCAAGCTAAGATCTTGGATTGTCCGCGGATGACTGTACCTGGCCATCATGAAGGATTTCGGTGTGAGACAAAAGAGTTTGTTCCTGCTCTTCTGGAGATGTTGGATATCTTGGAGAAGAGGAAGAAATCTGCATAGATGCAGATAAGAACCGCTGAGAGAACAAGTCAATCAATGCTCGGACTCAAGCTGTAGAGTTGGATATGGAACATGTTATTATCGAAGCAGACAAGGAAGAGACGTTTTCTGATGTTGAACTCCCAGCGTGGTGTCTATGTAGTGTTCAATTACGAGACCAACAAGCACATACGACCATACCTATCAGAGAACTCGGGATCCCGTCCGCTCTCCCATAGATAAGCTGGTAAGGGGCGGATTAGTAGTTGGGTCGGTGACGACCAGCGAATCCCCGCTGTTGTATGTTTTTTGCATCATCCGAAGCTTCTATTTCTTGGTACAGTAAATAATCAGAGTGTCTGTCTGTATTTTGCTAGGTCCTGTCATCTTCATTTCGCTAGTACTCATATGGTGTTGTGCCCAGCGAGTACCAGAAAGGTTGACCTCTAAGCTTTAGCATACGACAATAAACAGCCCAACAACTTTGGTCTGGATATCACGACCTGGCCTACTAGCTATGCCCCTTGTGTTTCTAGTGGCCAGTTCTTCTGTTTTACTGTTATGTGCTTGTAGTCTCTTCGGAAATCGTCCGAAATTTCGGACATTCGCCGGATCGTCATGAAGGAGGCATTAACCATAATGCGAACTACTCTAGAGAGCCCAACGAGCCAAACTGCCGATCCTAGTCTCCCCAATGAGTTAAATATGTAAATTTCCCCAGCTTTCTGTTTTTGATATATCAGCTATTGTCTGAAATCTCAGCGCCTGAACCCTCAACAATGAACCTCCTAAGCTTTCTTTGCATTATGGCAGCATATGGCGATACTGCCATTTCGTACCCGACACAGGACAGGCTGCCTATGCCTGGCCTACCACCCTCATCATGGAATACTCACACGCACTGTTTTGATCCGGAACGTCATCCATTCAAGAGCTCGCGTGCCTACACTCCGCAAGCCGCTCCACTGGACGATCTAATCGAGCAATCACCAGCAGACAATGTCATGATCGTACAAGCAACGATTGAGGATGGTTACAGTGGACTCTTGGAAACCCTGGCTAAGGGTCGTAGGAAGTACCCTGAAAAACAGATCCTCGGTACTATCTCCTGGGACCCTGAGGACCAAAGTTTGAAGAACAAGACGGATTCTGAGTGGGATAAGCTGAATGACGCCGGAGTCCGATCCGTGAGAATCCATGGTTCATATGGTGGTTCTGGCGATGATCTTGAATGGGTTCTCGGCCAATTCATACAAGTAGCTGAGCATTGTCCGCTTGAGCGATACGGCTGGAGTATCTCATCCCAATTACCACTTAAAACATGGTCAAAAATGAAAGAATTCATTTTGACCCACCCAAAGCTGAAGAGCATACCTATTATAGCCGACCACAACGGCTCTACGGCACCTGAGGACTTCGATACCTCTGAGTTCAACGACTTTATTAGCCTCATGAAAGCTGGCAGACTTCATGTTAAGATAGGGGCTTTGCACCGGCGATCAAGTGACATCACTCTTATGGAGCCAGTTATCAAGTGTTTTGCAAAAGCTGGTGGCATTATCTGGGGAAGTGACTGGCCCCATGTTAATGCCACTGCCAAAGGACTTACTCCAGCACCTCCTCTTGAAGTCGACACCACTGAGGAGCTTCGTTTATTGAGAGAGTGGCTTACGAAGGAAGAATGGCTGAAAATGCTTGTTGCTAATCCAGCACGTGTGTTTGGTGCGGGAAAACCGTGAGCTGTGTGCCTAAGTTCGGACGTTGGAAATGACGCAAAGTTGAATAGCAGCGGATCAAGACCCTAAGTCCAAGTAACAAGCTTCTAGTAAGAAAGCTCTCGCGTTAGATTAAGATTTCACTAAGAACATAAAAGACGAAAAATGCAGGTCAAATTATGCTATTTAGATCAGACTTCTCAGGTTATTTGTTTTCGTATTCCCAAGGATTGCTTAACCAATTTTGCACCCTGAAGTAGCTGGCATAGGAGCGTGAGCATGCCCGCAAGCCGAAAGGATCTCGTGAGCGCCAGCCTCCTCATGTTCATGACCTTCATTGCCCTTACCCTTGTTCTCCTTCTTCCATGAGTTATGACAGACACAAACAGGCGTAGCGAAAGAGCCACCAATAGTACTTGGACCGTTGGGCTGATAGAATGGCTGAATGTCGTCGGGAATTCTGAACACCTTGAGGACTTCGTAATTGTTCTTGCTGTAATCCGAGACACCGTAGCCGTCGAAGCGCAATTTCCAAGCTGTGACCCATTAGTATGTGCTTTATCCTTCGACGTACAAGTAGGTAAACTTACTGGTTGGGAAAGGAACCATCTCATCCCACTCGGTGGTTAGATACGTAGCAGTAGCAGGCTTCCTGATTTCGGTCGGGAAGATGGCTTCGAGTTGCTCCTGAGTCAACTCCTTCTTCTTGTGTGCCTCCTCGACCTTCATCTTGATCTCCGTAAGTCGCATGGGCGCCATATAGTTTGCATAACCGACACTGGAAGCATCAATCGAGACCTTCTTGGAAACACCTTGGGTGTCATGTCCGCGACGAAGGTTCTTGAGCTGTGCCAGAACCTTGATCATACTAACAAGGGCAGTGGCAGCGACGTGCTTGGGGTGATATTCGCTAAAAGCCTCGGCAAAACTAGAGCAGTAGTTTAGTTCATGTCGCTCGTCGGGTGACTCGCTTTCGTTCTCCTTCTCTGCCTCGTTCTGCAATATTGTTAGCTGTTTTTTCTTGTCGTATGAGCACATTTATACTTACGATATCGCACACAACAACCGTCCCCTTTGCAAGAGTCATCGGCTCGGACTTCTCGGTCTCCTTGTTGTAGGCCTGAATGGTAGTGCTTTGGGATGCCTTGCGAACAATAGGCAGGCGGACACTCCATCTCTGGACCTTGAGAACCAGAGTCTGAATGCGCTCATTGGACTTGGCATCATCATTGAAGGCGAGCTTCTGGATCTCAAGCCAAGCTGACTTGATGTCCTGGTTCCTTTCCTCGGGCTTATTAGTGTAGAGGTTGTAGAAGAAGGACTCCATGACCGAAGTGAACTATGGTGTGTCAGAAAGAATCTCCAACACTAGTATGAGTTGACTTACCGCAAGCACGACATTGTATGCGCTGTCCAAACCAGTCAAAAGAAGGATAGTAGCCGCTTTGCTGGTGTCACTCTCCTTCTGCAACACCTCGCCAGCAACCCTGTATCCCAAGGCTGTCATAAAGTTAGGCTTGTCCTGGCCAAAAGAGGCTATAGCCCCAAAGAAGCCCTGCACCCATCGCGTGGTACGCCACTTGCCGGCCTCGCAAATATTACCTTCCTGGGCCAGCTTAAGGAGAAAGCCCATCGAGTCTCGGAACGCTTTACGGCGCTTGAGAAGTTTGGTCTCGTCAGTGTTGTACGAGAGGAAAACCTGACAGTTGTTGATATGCTGGTAGATCTCGTTCTCGGAGTAAGGAGCGTGGGAGTTGGTGTCGGAACGGAGCAGATGACCGAAGCCGAGGAAGTCAGCAATGAATCGGGTCACAACAGGAATGGCAAAGCTGCACAATGTTAGTTAGATGCGGGAAGATTGAATGGGAGGAGACTTACTCTCGCACGATATCGAGCTGGTAGATACCCTTGGCCTTGTCAGTGGTGACAACCTCGCGCTTAATGATGTCACGGGCAATGTCAACCAAGTATGACTGAATATGCTCATGATCAACCGTCGAGTGCTTCGCTGCAGCAGTGAGTGACACACCGTTCTGCTTGGGATCGTTGTTTTGACCAGGCTTCAAAACATCATGGATTTCCGGGGGAAGATCAGAAATTCTGGTACGAGCTGGATGAACCAGGACATCAGAGGTATCCTCGAGAATGCGCTTGATGTCTTCGCTGTGAGTCAAGTAAACAGTCTTGCTCGGTCGTTGAGGATTAGACTTTGTCAACTCGAAGTCATAGTTGGTCATCTCGCCGCGAGAATTCTTCTTGGCCTTCCTCAGGGGCGTAGTCTTGACAGAGAATTCCTTGTCGTAACCCTGCGCCTTGGCAAGTTCTGCAAGCTTCTCGCCAGTGTAAAATGGGTGGAAAAAGCGGATGGAATCATAGGGGTACCATTCGGGGAAGGCTCGTTGGATGAGACGGTGGAACATGGAGCTCTTGCAGACATCATTGTCTGGAGTGACCTCCTTCATACCCCAGTTGGTCAAGGAGTTGGTGTTCCAGTCGACAGTGTAAAAGCGATCCGATCGGACAAGAGTGATGGCGTCGGAAAAGATGGCCGCCCACAACGCGGAGTCCAAGTCTGATGGACCAGGGTCGGCGTTCAATTGACCGTTTGCCTGGTTGGTCTCGCAGAAGATACCAGGATATAATTCCACCTTGTCTGGATGCTCATAAAGATCGCGAAGGGCATTCTGGACCTTCTCATTGGGAGTGATAGACTCAAAAGTGGCGTGTCTCTTCATTTGGAAGAAGTCTCGGAAGTCATTGAGGGTGCCTATCTCCCACTTACGAGCCTGCATGATGCCGAGAATCTCAACGGCTCTGAGACAACGAGGGACATTAAGAGGACCGAAGTTGGCTGTGGAATAAAGTCAGCAATGTATTTTCGTAAGACAGTGATGCGTGTTTGACTTGATTGAAGATGCAATCGAAGGAGATCAAACAGAGGAAAGATGAGTGTGTAGATGGGAGATATAATCACACAGCAGCCTCCACGTTCGATAGGTTATGTGAAGATGCATTCACTTACCAATAGGGTCATCCATAGCACTAGTCAACTCATTGACCATAGCCTCATCATCGAATAAACCGGTGTACTCGTTCCTCTTGAAGGGTTTGAATCGGGGATTGCCTTCAGTGCGAAGACCAAACTCTTGCTGCCAGGGTTCAAGGGGCTTCTTCAGGCTTTCCTTCGCTTTCATCTTGCCCATTTCTTGCATGAACTGAGGTAAACCCATAGCCTTGGGGTCCCATTGTTCATCCTTTTCGAACAGCTCGGCCATGAACGATTCGGCGTATTTCTCATCCTTCATGGAGATAGCACAGTGGAAGCGGTAAAGAAGATTGAATTCGACGGTTACTTGATTGCCAAGTCCTCTCGAAACGTTCTTGTGGTTCTTCATTTCAACACGGGGGTCTGGAGAATGTTAGTATGGAGAGATGAAAATTTGGATCAAGTACTAACCAAGAGTGAAGTTGGAATCGAAGTTCATGAACCCCATAAGTCCACGAAGGTAATCGTGGATACTTATCTGGATATACATGCCACAAGTAATGAGTCGTGCAGTTTGGAAAAGATCTTCGTCGAGCTTATCCCAAGCAGCCTCGTGAGCCTTGAGAAACTGCTGGAGAACACCTTCAGGGTCAACCTTCTTCTGCTCAGCAGTATCGTCGTGCTCCTTCCCTGTGACCTGAATACACAGCGCTTTCTGTCGCTCACTTTCTTTGCGAAGACCCTCTTCGATACCGGCAAGAATTCTCTCTCGCAAAGTGTCAGTGAGCTCATCGTATTCTTCATCCTCGTCATCATCATCTGCAATTCCAGCTGATCGACGACTCTTCCATGTATCATGGTGCTTGTAGATATCTTCGGTAAAAGCCTTGTCAGCGTCCTTGACAAATTCTTTAGCAGCAGACGCTAGAGGTGATAACCTGTATTTGCTGGGCACAGAGAAGCGACCGCCCTCGTTGATGCGACGGAGCTGAGTGGCGACGTAATTGTGGTAACGGTTGTACATGACCAGGTAGATACAAACTCCAGGAGGTTGTCGCAAGAGTCTATCTTCAGCAAATGTGTCAGGCTTGAGAAGACCGAGTTTGTATTTGTCATCACGGATCTTGCGCTGCATCTCCTCGGTGAACCCGTAGAGAGGGGAAAGGTCAAGGTAGGAAGACGAATCGGAAATGTTCTTGTCATTATCATTGGTTCTGAAGATGTCGTGAATGATAATAGTCGCGTGATAAATCAGCATAGACGACAAACCAGAGGTAGATGGTCGTCCTTTGCCATCTGGTCCGGGGTCTTCTCGAGCCATGAGACGGTCGAAAAGATCAGCAGGGTCGGGAAGAGCTCCAAGAGGATGTGTCTTGCTCGGTACAGTCTTTGCGTACGGCGCACCTGCTTGTCCTAATTGAGGATTCATGGCACTGTTGAACTTGCCATCCGCAGTACGATACTTGAAGGCATCACCGAGGTAAGTAATTGGGGGATGAAGCATACGTTCATACTTAGTCTTGACTTCTGTCTCGATGAATTTGGCACGCAGAAGACTGTCGTTCGAGATAGATCCAACCAATTGTGCCAAGTTTGTTTTCTTGAAGCCGTCAGCATTGATGAGTAGCAATGTCCAGCTGGGTGTAACTCACATCAAGTGTCTTGGTTTTGATATAGTGAATCAAGACATTCTTGATAGCAGGGAGGTGCTGGAAGGTGAGAATGCTTCTCAGATCACGGAACCACCCAACTCCAGGTCGTGTTACATCCTATTACCTATTAGCCTAAGTTTTGGAGTAGTACCAAGAGGACCCACCCCGATGAGAGCATCTCCATGGAAGCCAGCAAGATATTTGGCTTCTCTCAGTTCGCTATTGAGTTTCTGGATCTTTGCATCCCAATCAGCATCGGAGGTGCGTCCATTGGCATTGCCATTGAGAAGCGATTGCTGAGACATGGTAACAAATCCTCTGATGATCGAGGAAGGGGACAGACGTGGTGTTTCTTATGCCTGCATAAGTTGACGTGAGATTTAAAGTGATATAAGAATCTTGAGAAGGATTACTGCACAGACAGAGATGCGACTCAATCACCCACGGGTACTGCAGCTTCTTTATGGATTTCCCCTCTCGACGAGTGTTGCATATAGCTTCGATACAATGATTATATCTGAGCAATCCAATTCGCCAACAATCACTCAGTGCATCCAGCCGCGTCCTCAATTCCGCATACCTCCCCTGTCCGTGCGCGAGAAGGGAGCTGCCGCTTGACGTGATAGCTCAAGCTCTCCGGTGAAAACTCTATGGAGGTTAGGTCGATTTACAGAGTACGCTAGATGATACCGGGAAATATGATCAGTCGATTGGAGGACGTAAAGAATAATGACAGCATAACTTCACTCTAAAGTGGAATAAATTGCAGCACTAATTTAGTCTATCACATTTTGATAAGTCAGATTCTCTGGTGTCGTTAAAAGATAAGACGAAATGCAACTAAGTAATGTCTCAGACTATCACACCATTACAGGAATTCCAGCGCAGCCGCAATCGCCTAAACGGGACAAGATGGGGATTGCTATGACGGTCTGCATTTCAAACAATTGGATGTACCACGGGCTATTGGAAGAGGCACTAGGTTCCCGGGTAGGGCCTCACGACCAAGTCAGATAATAGCTGCAAGAGCACAGGCGTGGAGTCAATAACAAATTTCGAGTTTATCATAAGATCGACACTGTATCTTTGCGGAGTTTTTACAATTGTCTAATTAATACGTTAATGATCGCCATGAATCATGGAGTTATAACTGGAGCTTTCAGCTGCCTTCTTGACCGTAAACTTTGTCTCAAGTCGAGCGGGGAAGCTGTCTTTGTTCAACTGCTGTGACTGGGTGAGTAACGTAGTGCTGATCGCGGCAGGGGTTCAGCTGAGCTGCGTTGCAGCAAGCCTCGTAATCATGGAGCCGGGGAGACTATTGAACGTTATGTGTTGTGGTAGGACGGCACTATTGTCGATAGTTTTGTGCATGCGTCAATGGTTTAAACTTAACAATGCAATTAGAAGATGAGATGTGGATTAGGAATATCACCGCGTAACCAAGGACAAAATACAGACAACTTTGGTCCGGGATTTTTCTTGAAGCGCCTGATTGATTGGTGCTATTTTCCAAAAGGTATCCTGTCTATCTACTCTTAGTCAAAGACAATGGACGCCCAGAGCGTCTGGAATGAAGCTGACGTTGTTCTTTATCTCTTTTTCACCCATGGCATAATGCATAATTTTATTTACAAGATCTTTTATTGGCCTGTTGCTATGTAGTATCGATTGTGTAACATTTCTGCATCGTCAATGCCGCTAATCTGTCTGAGGCTTTTCAGTCACGAACAGAACACTGGGTAGTGGATAACAGAAAAGATAATCTCCAAGCTATAAGGTATGAATTGAAACTTCTTAAAAGTCCGATCTACATAAGCTGGTCCGCTGATTTCGTCTCTTATTATGTTTCCAGCAGACAATTCTTCGGATTCCACAAGGCGATGTATCTGCTTATGTTATTCTTTATTCACCCGGATATCAATCTTCTCCAATGTTCCCAAAGAGAACATTGACAAAAAGCTTTTCTTTACCAAAGAAAAGGCTTTGTTCGCGAAAGAAAGGGGTTTATTAACTTGTTTAGACAAAAGAGCAAAGTTATTAACAAAATGCAGAACTCCATCAATCTCACATATATAATGCAATACTTCTGACCACCATAATCTCGTCTTCTCAAACCACTCATGATCTACTGAGAATCTTACAAGCATGTCTCCATTTTCACGTCAAGCTAAGACTATTTGCAGATTCTTTCGAACTCTCAACCTATTTTTTCGAGTACTCTTCAACAAGTCTTATTCCGCGAGGAAATCACGGAGATGTTAGGCATGAAGCTGAACCTTCTAGCGGGGAAGCTGGCTCAGCGAGAGCAAGAACTCCCTGCGTGGGCCGCAGACGTTCGCAAGAAGCTCGCCGGCAATGTTTTCAGTGCTGAGCGTCAGCGACAGGAGAACAGAGCTAGTGAAGCTCGTCATCGCATCCACACTATGCAGCGTGAGTACGACAATCTTTGGCAGCGTTGGTTCAAGATGATGAAGAGTGAGAATGTGGATAGTGGCAAGTTGGAGCTTGAGCAGAGAAAGAACGAGGAGATGAGGCTCGAGTAGGGATAGCAATTGGAGTTGCTGGACAGGGCTGGCGACTACTTCAAGAATCACTGGGGTTAAGTTGTAGTTAGATCAGGATGCTAAAGGTGGTGGAGAAAAAGGCAAATGTCGAATCGACATGCTGGTCTTGTTAAATTCAACTTCCATTGAGTAGAATGAGAGAGAAGTATCATTAACAACAGGAATCCTTCATTGACTTATTTGTGTATTGTATTTCCCATCTTTGTCAAGCCACTATTTTCTTTTCCATAATGCCTGGGACTCGAGAAGAACTAGCAATTGTGTCCAATTTCAGGCCGATATAAGATGAATGCATCATTACAGGATTGCTCCCATCATTAGTATATATATTTCTAAATAGTAGAGGAAGATTCTCAAGGTCGATCTATCATGACCAAAACTTTAGCTTTTTAATCCATCCTGAAGTCTGACCAGCCGACCCATCAGAATCATTACCAGAATTCCCAAACGAAACTCGTCGCGGTCTAACGTAATATCTATCAATCTCTCGTACCGAATAATCCACATCCGTGGTTAAAGGCAGCACCATCTCCCACGGCGACGGAGGTTCTGCCAAGTCACCACTATTCCCACTTCTACTAGACCCCTCGGAAGCCCTCTCTTCGGGATTCTCGTACACAGTTTCGGGCCTGTCGAGTGATGGGAACCGCCGACTTCTGTTAGATAAACTAGACGTAGACCTAGGATCTCTGTCTGAATGGCTCGAGATGGATCGTTTGGGCCGTGCAATTTCGAAGGAGGGGAATTGCTGGTTTCTGTCGGAGAGACTTGAGATGGATCGCTCAGGTCTTGGAGAGCGGAAATATGTGCGGAGAAGTTCAGGTGATGCGGTATCCGAGTCTCGATTGGATGTGCTCGATGAGTTCGTGGTGGAAGAATGTTCTGAAGATGATAAACTGCTTCTGTAATCGACTATGCCTCTTTCCGAGAGATTCGTCCTATTTGTGGGGCGTCTTCGGAGCTGTCGAAGACCATAGACCTGTAACTCGAGGTTAACACAACCGATATCCCCATGCAATATGAGATGAGATGACATACCTGAGGCCGTTCTTGCGAGGACTCAGGGGGCGGAGTACTTTTCCATTCCTGATAGCTAGTCACAGCAAGTCGTTCAAACTCCCACGCTGAGGGAACCAAAAACATGCCGACAAGAAAGATGGTGTGAAAGATTAAAATGATATAGCCGAGCACACTCGCTGAAACATGACTCCAGATGTCAGGAATCATTCCCAGGCAGAGAAAAAGAACAGTAAGCCGAGCACCAGCCAAGAAGAAGGGTTTGGAGAGTAACCCAGGCGCCGCTCTGACCCATGCTAGGAAGAAAAGTTGGACGAGTTCGCACGCAATCAAAGAGCACACTTGTGCTGTCCCAAAACGCTGTAATCCACCCACGATAACACCACGAGCGAACAAAAGTATAAAAGTAACCAGAGTATAGTAGTCTTGTGTACGAGAAGGCTCTCCGTCGGTGTCCTGCTTGTGAATGTCGTCGAGGAGTAGGTATCCCATATTCTGTGGACTCCTTGATGCTAATCCCCACCAGCTTGCAATGATGAGAAGTGCAACAACCGAGACCACAAGAAAGATGTAGTAGACTGGTCGTGCGCTCGCACTGTCGAGTTGGTATGTTGTCCATGCGGTCAGTGGGAACAAGAGATAGCTGAGGAAAACCCGCAGAGAAACCCAGACTGTGGCTTTCTGTCGCTCAAGCGTGGAGCCTTCCAGAGTTAAAGTCCCTGAACGATTGAACCAATCTCGCGTCCATCTGACGTGCAGACCGATCTGAAGGATGCCATAAATACCAAATAGAATGACAAAAGCGAGGCCGATGATATTGGCCCATGTGTGAACTGTAACAGGCGCAGCCATGACCTGGGTCATATGCTCAAGACCTGATGTTCCTCCAAAAGTGCCGTTTATCTCGTGTATGCCATCGCGAATACCATAGTAATGCGATTCCCTCCACAAGATGCCCTTGCGAAACATAAGAGTCGACCAGCTGATTCCTGTAACGACCGGTTGTAGAAACCCAGGCTGGTAGAGGGTAACAACGCTCGAGAAGAAGATGAACTGGAAGTACATAAGACAGTCGGCTATTCTCGTCAAGTGAGACCTGTCTGGGCTTCTCTCTGGGCCATTTTCTTCGTCATCGCCAAGGGGATGCACTAAATTATACCATTCTCGCCATCCAGCAACGAGAATGACCAGAATAAAGATCAAAGCCGGTCCCCAAAACGAAATATCCTGGAAAGTCGAACCAATATCAGGCGTCAGGAAAGATTTTAAACAAGCAACCGATAAATGCTCCGGACCGTCGATGTTGAGTTCCACGGAATAAGCCGCCAGCGGCGCAGGATCATCAATCTTGAAAAGAACATCCAGAACCTGCAGATGAACTACAAAGTCGAACTTCTTGTACTCCCTTGTCTCACAAGTCACGTTCTGGTGGTCGCTGTTGTAACGCCTGGTGCCACCAACAGCCCCTAAACTCAATTCGACAGAGGCATTGCCGATCAAGGCTCGCTCGCAAGCTGCTGGTGTCTCAAAATTGGCTAAAATCCGAAAACTGAGATGTGTCTCATCTTTTTGCTTTTCCAGAAAACCGGCGAGAGAGTTTGGCACAAAGTGATCTTCGTACGTGATGGTGTTAGACGGAGGTCGACCCTGGCAGTCTTGGAACTGAAGATAGGCCGCGTAAGTTTCGTGTGTTGAAAGAAGGAATACGGTGAAGGCGAGCAAGACGAGGCGTAATAATAATGAGTGCATTTGTGATAAGGTAATTAATTAAAGAAGGCTGAATGACCATTACCACGTCTTTACAACTGTCGTCATTGAGAAGGAATGGATGGGGCCTGGGATTGTCTCGCTTGCTTCGCCTTTGGGAGATTAGGAGGTGGAAACTCAAGCAAAACGGGACAAGGAGAATAAAGAGATTTTTGATGCCTTGGAGCTCAGGTTCTTTTTTCGGGGGGGAGGCGAAGTAAGTTTTGGTTTGTTTTTGGCGCTTGGCCTAAAGTGTCGGTCCGATCTTTGTCTGTGCTGGTTTAGCGTAGAAGATGAAACTTGGAATTGTTCTAGATGGAGGTTGAAGAGTTGTAGAATATGAGCATATGCTAAGTCTATTCGGGTAGGAAGATGGGTTTGGGAAGACTAGACTCATTTTATGATGAAATTGGTGTTACTACTGTGACTATTTGATCAGTTTTCATGATCATCGAGGTCATATTCAATGATCTTCTCACACTAGAGAGAGGGAGAACATGGGTCGGACTTGTCCGCGTGGCGAAGCGTAGCGTTTCATTATGTAACTTCGACGGAATATCCATCGTCCGAAGCCAATGCCCTGGTTTTAGTGGATTATTCCTGCATTCACTTAAAGACAAGTCACTCGAGCAAAGCAACAAGGAGACAAGCTAGCTGGCCAGGAACTATGCAGGAAGGGGCCCCAGCTTTCGTGTCCTAGTTAGAACAAAGAGAGAGAGAGAGACCCATTGATCTGTCGCAACGTTCAATAGAGCTCTAGCTTGTCCCATTGTTGATCTCAGTTTTGGTCACTCAGCCTCGAACTTGTCGATCACCTTCGTCGCAGCCAATGGTGGCTCTGCAATGCAACGCTGTAGACTGCAACCTGGATAAAAATTACCAATCAGGAATACAACTTGGAATTTTATTATCAGAACAGTTCCTCAGTTGTATGTAAAACAGTCAACTCCAAAGAGTTTGGAACAACATGAGACCGTCCAGCAGTGGTTACAAACGTGTGACACTCTCTTTTATTCGCATCGTGACAACATCTAACCCATGATCGATGCCACCACTAAACAATACCACCATCATCAACAAAATCGAAATGTTTGTCCCATGGCGTCCACCCAACTTTGTATCCTATTGTCCATAATTGCAGTGGCTAAAGACAATGGCTTGGCCGAAACAAACACTAGCCCTACCCTGAAAGGCGGATCGCAAAACTAAAATACCCACTTTCCCGGACCACTTCGCACCGAACCCATGACATGACACACTGACCCATCTCCCGTCCACCGCCTTCACTCACTCATTCATCTATCAATCTACCACTTCACTGCCACCATGTCGTGCTTCTCATCCCTACCAGCACAGCCTACAGACGAGATCTTTGATCTTCTCGCTGCCTACAGAGCAGACTCCAGCCCTGACCGCGTCAATCTCGGCGTCGGCGTCTACTGCACCGATGAAGGCAAATCCTGGCCTCTTGACGTTGTCACACGCGTGGAGAAGGATCTCTTTGAGGAGGCTAGCTTAACTAGACACGATTATCTTCCCATCGAGGGTGACCAACAGTTTCTCAAGGTCGCAAGGGATCTTGTTTTTGCTCATCAGGATGAATTGAGTGTCGCTTCCGTGCAGACCGTCTCCGGAACCGGAGCCAACCATATCGGTGCTCGTTTCGTTGCGGATTACCTTCGACCGCAGAACATCTGGGTGTCGGATCCGACATGGGCGAATCACCATATGATCTGGGAGGCTGTTGGAATGAAGCCCAAGTTGTACCCTTACTACAAGAAGTCGGATTGTTCATTGGACTTTGAGGGTATGATCAAGACCCTGGAGGAGGAGGCTCAACCTCGCGATGCCGTTTTGCTGCACGCATGTGCACACAACCCTACCGGTCTGGACCCTACAAAGGAGCAGTGGAAGATCATTGCAGAGGTCTGCCAGCGAAAGCAACTCTTCCCCTTTTTCGACGCCGCGTACCAAGGCTTTGCATCCGGCAGTCCCGCAGAAGACGCCTGGGCAATCCGCTACTTTTACCAACAGCAGCCCCGACCTGACATGATTGTCGCACAATCCTTCTCCAAAAACTTTGGTCTCTACGGCCATAGAACAGGAGCCATCCATCTTGTGCTCGCGGAGCCCTCCAAGGAGATCAGAGACAACGCTTACTCCACCCTTTCCTACCTTTTGCGATCTGAAATCTCCATGGCCCCCAAGTACGGTTCCACGATTGTCAAGACTGTTTTGGATAGTGAGGAGTTGACTGCGGCCTGGATGGACGATTTGCAAGTCATGAGCAGTCGTATCAAGAGCATGAGACAGGCTCTGTACGATGAGTTGGTGCGCTTGGAGACGCCTGGTACATGGAACCACATCATCGACCAAGTAAGTGACATCTGAAATAATGTTGCAAAAGCAGGGACTAACCATGTTGCAGATCGGCATGTTCTCATACACTGGCTTGACCCCCTTTGAAGTCAAGGTCCTCCGAGAGCGCTTCCACATTTACCTGCTCAAGTCAGGACGTATTTCGATCTCTGGCTGTAAGTTCTCACACTACTTTTAACAGATGATTCGAAGAAGCTAATAGAGCGGCAGTGAACAAGAGAAATGTAAACTACGTTGCCAAGGCCATTCACGATGTCCGAGCAAATGGTCATGAGCTCAACGGAACAAACGGAGTAAACGGACACTAGATTGTATTGTATAAACATATTTAGACTACAGATTTCGTCGCCCTCTCGGGTTTATAGATATACAGGCTTTCTCAAAATGGGTATTTTCAATTTTTCATTTCGAGACTGTCGTCAGGTCCGATGTCGGCCCGAACTCGGCGATGGTTGTCTTTATGTACAACATTCGCCTGTGACTTCAATCTGGTCAGAGTAATCGTGCTTATTCTACTGATCTGTGACAAATATGCCACGGGTAATATATGTGTAAGATATAGCTTGTCCACGGGCAGCTGCTCAATCAAGCTCATGGTGTTGCTTGGTCTTGTAGACTGTTTAACCAGGGTGATTTCTTTCGAAACTAATGGTGACTAAGTGATCGCACCACTATCATGGCAATCTGGTAAAACATAAATTATATGTCGTTTTCATTTATGTATACGCTCCAACAACTGGAGTATCGACCAACCATCAGAAGAGCTGTCTATTTAAACAAAGGTCTTCCACGGATAGACTCTTGATGAGACATGTGCTAGTATTGCATTCATTAGACTACTATGTGTATGACAACTATAGTCTGCCTAGTGATACTGTATCATTCATCGTTATTAACACCTCGTCAGCTGATGACGTTGTTGTGTACAGGGTATCACTTAGTGTCTCCGTATAACGAATACGAATACTCCATCAGCCAACCTAAAAAATAAGACCACTCTCAACGATCCAAACATGATCTAATCAATCTCGCTACAAATCAGCTGTTCATTCTCACTCTATTAACTACATATTCAGGTCAGTCAACATGTCTCAGCCCTCTGCAGTCGAATAAAGTCGGTGTACCAGGGCAAAACGATTCTCCGCTCCGCATTCACTCACTTACGCCGCTTGCCCCGCAAACGTACGATCAGTTGAGACCACTTATTAACACTTCGCCAGCCCCTTCACATTCACCCTCGCATGAGATAACCACGTCTCTCTCTTATATCCAAAATGGCCAATCTGGGGGTTTACGCAGGTGTAACGACACTTGTCGCCCTGCTTCTTACTTACGGCATCCCATTGTTTCTGCGAGAGTACTTTCCCTGGCAATCTTTGTATAAACAACGACACGGAAAACCTACCGTTCTAACAAAATCGTACGAGGGACGCACTGTTCTCATCACCGGTGCCAATGGTGCTTTTGGGTCGAGAGCTGCCAAGCTCTTTGCGCATCGAGATGTTGATACGCTTGTTCTTGTTGACGTCAGGGACTGTGGAGAGCTGAAGCAGGAGATTGAGAAAGAATTGAGTGATGCGGGCAAAGCAAGGCCTAACATTTTGGTTTGGCAAGCTGACCTGATGAACTTCTCTGGATGTCAGGAGGTAGCGAGGAAGGCGCAGGATCTAAAGACGCTTGACCATGTTCTGATGACAATGGGAATTTTGTCTTTTAACCGTCGCGTATCACCTGAAGGCTGGGAAACCTGTGAGTACCTATCTACCTTGAAGTATGGTCGAGAAGATACTAACTTGCCTACAGCTATCCAAATCAACTACCTCTCTGGTGCTCTCCTCGGACTACTGCTTCTACCCCTTCTCAAATCTTGTTCTTCCAACCCCAACCCTCCCGTCATGACCTTTGTCACATCCTTCGGCATCTACCCATCTTCCTTCACGATGGGCATGCCCGAAAATGGCTCCTACCTGAAGATGCTCAGCAACAACAAGGACGGCATGCAGCAAGCTCACCAATACGGTCGCTCCAAGGCTCTTCTTCTGTACTTTACCCGCGAACTCGCTGATCGCGCCGCTACCTCGAAGCTTCCCCACAAGGTGACCATCAACAGTGCCGACCCTGGGTCTGCATGGACACCTCTTACTGCCCCGAACCAGGACCAGCTCATCCCGCGACTGATCCAGAACTTTGGATCCAGAGCACCCGAGATTTGCGCTGCTGCTCTTGTCAATGGTGTTTCAGCATCTGAGGATGCGCATGGAAAGATTATGCAGGATTTTGACACTACTTCGTAAGTTTCGTGTGACTAGAGATGAAGGCAGTGCTAACTCGAAGATAGATACCCTCCTTTCATGGAGCGTAAGAGTGGTCGTGTAGCCCAGAAGCGTGTTTGGGAGGAGACGAGGGAAGAGTTTGAGGCCAAGGTTCCAGAGGTCAAGGCTGTCTATGAGATGTTGGATCAGATTTGATCCTCCTAATCTCTTGTCAGTAACTCGATGCTGCAACCTAAAGTTTGGTAGTAGAATGTTCAGTAAGGCAGTCATGGTGTGAAATATGTTCAGGTACGGGGGAACCATCCACTTGAGATGTTTTCTTTGGCAAATATGATGTCGAGATACTGCCTCTGAGGAGCACTGATATGGTAAACTGCTGAAGCTTTACAGAATGTATTACAGACTCCTCAGATTGCCAGTAAAAGTGACCCCTACGAAAATGAGAGACGAAGTCAGGAGGCCAGTTTATATTACTTAGACTGGACTTCTTGGGCCATTTATTTTCCTATCTTAAAACCTGGGGCCGGCTTTTTTGTTAACCACCGGGCGCTACATCGATCTAAAAGAGCGTTGCTTACCAAGAACTAGAAAGCAAAAGAACCACCAGGTTTTCCTACATGTATCTCATCCACGCACTTCAGCTCTGAATCGTAATCCGACTATTTCTCCGCTGCATTTGACGTGAATAACGAATGAAGCAACGAGACTAGCGAGTACACGCGATCAATGAAAGATTGTGATAGTGACTTGGTCTCGTAGGTTACGAAACAAACATTGCCAGATATTTAGACTCCCGAGTCTGTTCCGCGTTCCCAACAAGAGTAACATTTCATGATGTTGCTAGAGATTTGAACATGAGTCGTAGTTTACTGGGGGTCAGCCTTATCAGCACGAGCCACCAAAACTAAATGGAGTCTAGTGCTGTTAGCTCAGTGATCCGGCCGGCAGCATGGCGAGTCAGTCAGTGAATGGACCATCCTTATTTCGCCATGTCATGCAAGAGTCACGCGATCTTTAAAGAAAGAATGGATGTGAGATAAATGCAACGGGCAGTTATCATGTTGCCTTCTTGTGCCATCCATTTCATAGAATCAGCCGCAGGGTAGCCGGCAAACTTCAGACAAGGAACTGTCAGCCCAATTACGAGACGAAATGCGAAATTAACCAGGGTTTTTCGGTGATAGACTGAAATGGGCTGTAACCGGTGACATGCAGTGGATCCGAGCGAGTTAGAAGTACCCCATTGTTTTTGCATTATCCCAGAAAGGAGACCGACACCTTTTAATCTCGATAGGTGGTTGCATTGTGATCAGCCGTTATCTGTTGAGTAACCAACAGTTGAATAAAATGGTGATCCATAATTCATTACAGTTGTACGGTTACATATGTACATACAGTGCTCCAGTTCACGGATGCACTTTGCCGTTGGTACGCACAACAAGAACCCAAATACACTGCCTCAAATCCGAATTGCCGAGAAAAGTGGGTGCCTTTTTCGTAAACAATCACAATGAAGAAACAAACTCTGAGTTTACGACACTATTCATGCACCTGCGACGTTCTTTCTTATAGGCGACGTCGTAAAGACTTCCCTCACGCACCGCGCGCATTCCGTACCTAGAGAGAACAAGCTTTCTGCCAATTGTTCAGCGGGACTCCTAGGGGACTCTGTCACTCCCTGAACCCCAACCCCTAAGCCCAAGTGGGTTAACAGCCCCGGTCTAGAGGCGTAAAAAGAACCCTGAATTTCCCACCCTCTCAGGGGCATGTCCCCAACTTTTTTTTCGAAACGAGGAAAAAGTCCAGAACCTGAAAGTTGTGCAACCCTGTCAGGAGAGTAGGGTTAAGCTTCTTGAGGCTAAGACTACTGTCCGGGGTCGTCCTCATACTAGGGCCTTGGTTGGTTGAGCCGTAATGAGGCAACCAGTTCGAGATTGCATTGCTCCACTAAGAAGGGGACACTGGCCAAACGATGTACGGTAAACGAAAATGGCTCTTTTGCACCAACGATCAAGAGAGGCGCAGCCCAGTCAGTGACAGCTTTTGATAGTCTAGCCTTTGCTCTACTGCATGCAACAGCTCTCTTCTGGTCGATGTCGAATACTTGTATGATCACACTATGGCGCAATGAAAGAATAGCCGCTAATCCTCTCGTAAAAAATGTGGCGGCGTACTCTCGAAACACGCTTTGGGCTCGACCACGATAGGCTCAACAACGAGAAAACGGATAATGGATCCCCCCACCACTCTGCCAGGTTCTAGATCGTCGAGAATAATATCCGTTAGCCGTTAGTCAACAGTCAGGCAGGACCCTTGGACTTGGAGGCGCTCGGTGCGGCACAAGCCTCGAACTAATAGTTAACCCATGAGCGATATTTATGACACTTGAACGGCCAAATCCCTACATGCGTCTGACATTCCTTCTTGTTTCCCTCTCTTCTTGTCCTGTGTCCAGCTCATACAGTACAAGCTGTCCTGGTCGTAGTTACAACTCCCCGATAATCATGTACCTATCGTGATCACAGTGTAACAGGGAGATCACCGAATCTTTAGGGCCGAGCAAACGCCCGCTTGCTTGCTCGCACTACCACCCTCCATCCCTCCTGGTGGAATCCATTCCTTTCTTCTAATCTCGAACATCCTTTCCTTCTTTTTCGAGGTTCAAGATGGTTTCCTTCAAGAAGATGAGCTCAGTGCTCACCTCACGACTAGCCAACCGACGCTTCGCCTTTGCCCTCGTCACATTAGCAGTATGCGCCGCAAAAGGCGTGCATCTTGACAACCATAGATCTTCCGTAGCGCCCAAGCGCATGATTCTCTTCTTCTTTTCCTTTTTTACCCAGGACATCCTTCTGCTTCTCTTCATCCGACTCCTTCTCAGTCACTGGGTCCCCAGCTTTCCCGGCAAGCTACGATTTTGCATTACAGCGCTTGCGAGCTGTTTGATAGCCTACAATGCCGCCCTCGGCCTTGTCTCGGTGTCGTTTTACCTGGTCGCTGGTTCGGAGATTCGTTGGCGCAACATCGGGTTCATCGCCGACCCTTCAGCCAGAGCAATCATGATGTCGGGTTTCACAGCGTTCTTGGGAGTCTTGACGCTTTGTCTTTGCTTGAGCGGTGTGCTTCAGAGTGCGTGCTATGGATTATTTGGTTGGGGTGGTGATATCGTCAACTTTCCTTTCACCTTTATCTGGCGCAAGCTTGGATTTTTCGCAAGTGGCAGAAAAGCCTATGATCAACTCCCCCAACGAGATTCTCTACCACAGTGGAACGAGGGTAGCGAAAGTGGATCGAGTCACGATGACTATTCAGAAGATGAGTACAAAGAGAAGATTAGATCGCCAACGATTTCACCACGACGCGCATCGGGCTCCACCGCAGGAAGTACTTCATCGAAGCGCTCAAAATTCATGCGTTTTCTACGCTTTCTTCCTTATCCCATCGTCACCATTCTCTTGACGGCCCTTTTCACGCTCACGCTTTTACGACCCAAGGATCCTTCTCTCATCTTCCTCTCCTGGACCACTGGACTCTTGCCTTTCGTCGACTTCGCCTCAACATCGCCATTCCTCGACGATCTTCCGTCGGTTTTTGGGAAGGGAGTGCAGCATTCATGGGATGACCTTACTGCTCTTGCCGATCCCGCTCCTTTAGACTGGCTTCCCAAAGGCACGCCTATTGTCCCCGTTGAAGGACCTTTGGGCTTTCAAGATTGGTATAACAAAGAGCCCAGATATAGTGCCAAGTCCGACCCATTGAAAATCTCAAACCTGGAGGAGCCTCTTAGAGAGTCTCTACGAGGCAAACTGCAGGACATCAATATTCGACACGTCGTCATGTTCTTCTTGGAGAGCACCAGAAATGATGTTTTTCCCATCAAGAAGGATGGTCTAATCTGGAATCGATTCGCCGACACGTTTCCCGACAAGAAGCTACCGAAGGAAGTCCAAGACAAATTGGCAAGCTTGACACCGACAGCGAACTTTATCACAGGAGACTACGAGGATGGATTCGAACACGCCGATATGCCCAAGAGAGGTGGAATTCACTTTACCAACGCACATACCGCTGGAACGTATACTCTCAAGAGCATGACCGCTACAGTCTGCGGTATCTCACCCCTGGTTGCCGACTTTAATCTCGAACACAGCCATCACCTATATCAACCCTGTTTACCACAAATCTTCAACGCCATGAACATCGCAGAGTCCAAGAATGCCGAGAAGACGAAGGAGGATAAGTGGAACTCGTACTTTTTCCAGGCTGCGACTCTTGACTACGATAATCAGCTCAACTTGATGGGAGCGATGGGTTTCCCCGTAAACCATACAATTGGACGAGAGTATCTCCGTAGTGATTTTGCTAAGCACGGACCTGTCACATTACCCAACATCAACGAGTTCGCTTTTGAGGAAGATCCATTGGAGGACTATATCACCGATATCTTTGAGGAGGCCGTAAAGGACAACAGCCGGGTATTCCTCACTCATCTTACAAGTACAAGCCACCACCGATTCCATATGCCCAAGACCGAGCCATATACGCCCCTGGCCAAGGGACTGGACATGATGTCCCGATATGTCAACACAATCGGATACGACGACAAATGGATTCGAAAGGTCCTCGATATCTTGGATAAGCAGGGCATTACCAACGAGACGCTGGTCATCTTCCAGGGCGATCACGGCACATCACTACCAGAGAACGATTACGCATCACCATACTACAACCCCAACATCGGTGTCGACCACGTCCCCATGATCCTCTCACACCCACAATTACCTCCTTTCAACGTCGACGAAGCCGTCCACTCAACACAAATCCTCCCTACCGTCCTCGACATCCTCCTCGAGAGTGGCTCCCTCAGCGAAACAAGCCGCAAGGCCGCGACAGACCTGATCGGCAACTACGAAGGCCAATCTCTCCTTCGACCCCTCAACACCGAGAACAAGACCACAGGCCAAGGCCAGTGGCAATTTACCGTGACAAACCCAGGGAGGGCTATGCTCACTGTCCGAGACGCGCGTTATCCCAATCGTCACCTTGTGGTGCCCGTCATCGAGAACGTGGATTGGAGATTAACCGACTTGTCAAAAGATCCGCACGAACACGATTCAGTGCAGAGTTTGGATTTTACTGCTTTTATACATGGCGTTGATGAAAAATACGGTCGGGAAATGGCCGAGTGGGCCGAGGAGGGTGCTTTCGTTACAAGATGGTTTGTCAAGGAGAATAGCAGGCGTTGGCGGTTTGATCTCTGATCACCAAGAGTGATTTTTACGAACTTGTTATGATTAGATACACTGTTTAATATTTTACGTCAATACTTTTTTTTTACCCATTCAATGCTGTCTGCTAGCTGTCTGTCTAAATATCGTCTTGTGGATATCTAAGTCCGTTTGCAGATCGAATCTCATCCATTAGCTCCATCATTCTCAACGTCTCATCAAGGGGAATGATCTCATTTTCAGTTCGGCCATTGGCGATGTCTTCCGCCACAGCGTCAGCTTCCCAGTAGAAGCCCAGTGTACCTTCATACCTCTCCACATTGAAGGTGCGTGTTTCTCTATTATCAGGTTCAGGAGGGCCTGGTCGAGGTCCAACAGTAATCCGAAACCCACCCGGCACACTCACTGCCGGACCGAAAAGAGTGATACTACCATTCGAACCCTCGATGCGACCAAATTCGTCTGGTCCTCTATAGCGGAAGCTTGACGTGCACACTCCAGTCTTGACACCTGTAGTGGAAGGATATTCGAGGACGACCACGTTTGCTTCGTCGATCCCGTTGGCGATATCGAGGGAGGAAAGAACCTTATTCAGCTTGGGGTGCTCTTTACCCACCTTCCAATCACCCAGGATGATCGAAGCAAATGTCAAGGTATAAAAGCCAATGTCAAGCAGAGCACCAGCACCAAGAGCGGGATCCTTGAGACGATGTTCTTTCGGTAGCGTCGACAGATCAAAGTAGTTTCCAAAGTCGACTGAAAAGCGTTGAATCTCCCCAATCGACTTCTTGACCATGATTTCCTCATGCAAAGCTTTGAACAGAGGAGTGAATCTCACCCAAGCCGCTAATGATTGTCAGTCCAGAACTGTGATATCCATATGAGACGACCTACCCTCCATGACAAAGACACCCTTCTGCTTAGCAGCATCCATAATCTCTTGCGTTTCCTTTGCATTGATGGTGAATGGTTTCTCACACAGAACATGCTTCCCGGCAGCGATAGCATCAAGGCAGTTCTTTTTATGTAGACTGTGAGGTGTGCCGACATACACAACGTCGACACTGGGGTCGTCATATACGCTTTGGTAGTCTGCGTAAACCTGCGGCTGGGGTTTTGTGGGTGCCTTTGTCCAGAGTTTCTCAACAAAAGAGTAGCCCTTCTCATAGGAAGAGGATCCAATAGCTGCGATCGTGTGTCTGGCTCGAGCGTCGGGACGAGTTACGAGGAGATCTGTGAGGAACATTGTTGAAATCCATCCTGTGCCCAGAACGCCCCATCGGACGTGAGGCAGAGAGTCCTCTGAGCCAGCCATAGTTTTGGGGAGGAATATTCGAAGACGGGTGTTTCACGGTAAGAATGCAAGACGATCTGCTAGAAATATCGAGCTTGAGTTGCGTGACTTTCGATGCCGACTACGGACCCTTGAATCTTGGCACTTTACATCATCAGATGCAGAGTCCGAAGAGCGGGGCAATACTGAAGTGATACCAGCACACGTGAGGGTATCAGGAGGAAGTGATAAAATTAGTCGGTCAGCGTGTTCCTCATTTTCCACCTTTTACGCAGTTTATTTTTGTATTGTAGCATGGAGGCTAACCTCGCTGTTATTCGCTAGTGCCATCAACCACTCCCTCCCAGATGTGGATATCAGGATAAATTGATGCGGGGGACATCCTCAATGACGCTGATCCCGGATGAATACCGACACGGCAAAATAGATAACCTGTGATTTGTAATTTCACTATTCATGACGATTAGTTCTTACTAGTAGATCAATATAGATAATTACCTTATAACAAGATTATCATCAATAACACTGACCTTCTTCTGTCATTAGATTCAAAATATCAACAATCATGGCACCCATCAAAGTCGGCGTAGTTGGCTACGGCAACTCAGCCAGAAGCTTTCATCTACCTTTCATTACAGCGATACCAGACTTTGAACTCGTAGCCATTCTACAAAGAGCCGAAGCCCCATCAGACCCTTCGTCCGCCGCCAAGGGCTCACACTGCACTGTCGACTTTCCTCACGTCAAGCACTACCGCGAGGCTGACAAGTTCTTTGCCGATTCCGAGATTCAGTTTGTCGTGGTTGTCACTCATCACGATACGCATGGAAAGTTTGCTGAACAAGCGCTCCTTGCAGGAAAACATGGTGTGTCAGATAAAACTTATCTGATGAGTTTTGCATGAACTGACTTTACTCTAGTCATCGTTGATAAGCCGTTAACTATGACTTCGGAGGAAGCGGACAAAGTGATCAAGTTATCGGAAGAGATGGGGCTCATTCTCACTTGCTTCCAGAACCGAAGATGGGTAAGTCTTTTGGTCATGGTGGGTATGATGTTGTCCGTGATACTGATTCAGATAGGATGCCGACTTCAAGACTCTCAGTCACCTCATAGAGAACGGCGCACTTGGCGATATCAAGGAAGCAGAGTTCCATTACGACTTTGAGTCGCCGTCCTGGATGTCTGGAATGGGGACCAAGTTTACCCCAGGATCTGGCATGTCTTATGGTCTTGGTAAGTCGCCGCATTAGTGATTGCCGAGTCCACTAGCTTATAGCATGATAGGTACACACAGTTTAGATCAGGCCCTTGTTCTATTCGGACGACCCAAGTCTGTAACAGGGTTCTTCCGTGTTCAACGCGATGGCGAAAGCGAGGTTGAGGACTCTTTCACGATCATCCTCCAATACGACGGCGCCCAAAAGGATCTCCTCGTTACGGTTAAGACGGCAGTGGTTACACCTATGGCGAAGCAGCTCAAACAGCTCGTTCGAGGAACGAAAGGATCTTTCATCAAGGTGAGTTGTTCTAAAAAGTAACTATAATAATGTGTTGGCTGATATTTCGCAGTTTCAACAACGCAGCACTTGCATAACGGAAGACCACATCGCAGCAGGTCTCAAGCCCCTCGACGACGGATTCGGTGTCGAGTACGAGAGTGTGAGAGGAATTTTAACTACATATAAAGAATTCGACAGCAAAGTGCAGAAATGGGATCCGGAGACGAAGAAGTATGTGGGTAAATACCCGACTCTTCCAAGTCGGTGGATGGGTCTTTACGAGAATGTCGCCGATGCAATCAATGGCAAGGCAGAATTGGTTGTCAAACCTACTCAGTCACGGGATGTTCTGAAAGTAATTGAGCTAGCTCGGGAATCGCACATAAAGGGTGCTACAATTCCTTGGTCTTGAGGGCGCTAAGTTCAGATTGGTTATGGATTCAGATGCGTATTGCAATTTCATGAACGTCGAATCTATCGTCTCAGTGAGCAAAAATTGGACGTAGGGCAAAAAGAGAGGATAATAGTGGATTCTAACCACCTATGTTGGACGAACAGGGAATCGAACCCTGGACCACTCCCAGATTATTCAGATGAATTATGCTAAGGGAGTATTATACCACTAAACCATTCGCCCAAGGGAATGTTTGATGACGAGACAAGCTCACATTCCAAACTGAGAGCTTCGGACTGATTGATGGGTAACGCGACAGACTTATGTGTAGGTATGCATCCTCTTCTATAGCTTTCTCGTCAACGGAGACTGAGAACTTAGATCTACCTAACCAAAGTCGTGCACTAAAGGTCATTCCTATTTTTGTTGAAAATGAGCAGGACTTGTCTGTGATGGCAAAAACAAGTATGCAATGGAGATACAAAGCTTACATCTCATCAAAGTTTACTCATACACGTGATACGTGCCATCACCAGATCTCAATTGTCCCCCAGAGTGATGCCACGTAAAAAAGCCAAGAATTGGCAAGAACACTTCAATGCGCAGCAATCATGGCACACCTCATTCTCCACAAGTTGGGATGGGGTGGCTATTCTACTACTTGGGCGGCAAAAGACTAGAAGTACGTCTCTAATCAACACTCGGAAACACTGTTTGCTAAGACCGTCTCAGGACCAATTCGTATGTTGCAATAAAAGTCAAAGTTTCTAATGCGAAGGAGACCAGAGAGCTCAAGGTCTTGCAAGCTCTATCTGCACTTCCCAGAAATCATCCTGGGCCATCCCGCATAACCCAACTATTAGACCATTTCACTCTTCAAGGGCAGAACGGGTCTCACGAGTGTCTAGTGCTGGAAATCGCAGGACCCAACGTTGCGGATGCTGTTGGCCCCTACTGCTACAGTGGCAGACTTCCGGCTGAGCTTGTAAAAGTTGTAACCAAACAAGTGCTGCAAGGGCTTTGAGGTCCAATTGTGGTCAAGGGTTAATTAAGGTCATGGTGATTGAACAAGGCAAGAAGCCATTGTGACGCCGGACAGTGTCATTCAGCAACCAGGCGTTGATGTTTGATATGAAGGTAGACAAGAGGATTCAAATTGACGCCTGCCACCTGTGTTAATAATAATATACAGCGAGTGTGGTACTGCGCCAAGCTCTTCTGAAATCTTAACCACTTTAGATAGTATCTGTACAGTATTCTCAGCACTAGCTCGATGTCCTTAATATGGTAGCTAAAAAGACCTACTTTCTAAAGAGTGGAAACCGAATAACTTGATATCGGGCGCTGCGTTTCATTAGAATGTCTCGTTAGTTGTCATACCGATCAATCATGCTGCCTAACTTGACATGTGGTAGTAGAATTAAGCTTGTTTAGTTACTTTTCACCGTCTCCAGTGAGCTAACGAATAACTTTGACTTGCAGCACGTATAGTGGTTGCCAGACAATGTATCTTTCGGAGGCATCGGCCTTAAGACAATAAAAGAAAGGGACTTTGTGATTTGCAAGTGATCCAGCCGGACTTACCGGCCTTAACCATGAACCAGAGTTCTAACCATAGTGGAGTGTTCACGATACTATCCTGCCAACACATGCCACATACCGTGTCGTATCAATCCCAGAAATTAAACACTTGCTTCTTGGCATGTATGACATGGTGGGAAGAGAAAGTCTCCATCAGGAAGATGACGTGATATATCCGCCCGTTTGCTGTCATTACAAAGCACAGGAATTTGAGGCCCAGAGGAATAGGCTACTAACAGCCAATCGTACATTCAGTTACGCATCAACCCCTCACATCAGATGATGTGGGAATGACCACCCAAATCGGCCTTGTAGGCTATCCTAAAATCTATATCAAGGGCTTGTGCAACCCACACAACGTTGGCGGAACTGAAATTGGCGTCCAGTTCTTCCTCGCGTACTGTGAAACCATACAATCCCCCAAAAATGGCATCGATCCTGTTGAAGAACGCCACTTTGCTGGTCCCCCGTGGCCCTGCAGATGATCATATCGTTCCTCTCAAGAACCATTCGCTCTTGATCGAGGGCAACAAAATCTCTCGCATCGCAGCCCAAATCGACCCGCCGTCTGATGCAACTGAAGTGATTGACTGCACGGCTAAGCTTATCACGCCAGGTTTCATTGATACGCACCACCATGTTTGGCAAACGCAGGTGAAAGGCCGACATGCAGACCATAGCTTGTTAGAGTACATGGCACCTGGTTTGTAATAATCGGACGAACGGCGAGGAACAAGTTGCTAATTGAGAGAAAAGGAAACATGGTGTCGCGCAGTTACAAACCTGAAGATGTATTGTGGGGACAGCTAGGAGGGTGTCTCGAAGCACTAGAAGCAGGAACTACCACTATTGTCGACCATGCACACATCTCATACACTCCCGAGCATAGTGAGTAAAATCTGTATCCGTTTGAGTCCCAGCTGACATCTTGATAAAGACAACGCGGCTCTGTCGGGAACCATTTCTTCTGGCATCCGCTCTGTGTATTGCTACACACCTATAGGAAGAGTCAAGACCTGGAAGCCCTTTGAGTTTGAAGACACTCTTATGCCAGATTGGGTCCTCGAGCAGTTGGCCGACCTTTGTCAACGGGCTCCTCTCGGCGATGGCCGAGTTACAATGGGATTTGGATTTGACTTTTACTTTCTTCCAAAGGAAGTCCTCGTCGGCATCTTTAGCAAAGTCAGAGAGCTAGGAATCAAGACTATCACGTCTCATTATGTGGACAGTTTACTTGGTACGTTATTAGCCTCAAATCTTTCGAAAATCCCGTGAATCAACTGACCTCAGCATAGAAAGCTCTGTCGTGGACTTACTGGAGGGTTACGGTCTTCTCGAAAAAGACATTTTACTCTCTCATGCGACTCCTCTAAACGACTCAGATGCTGAAAAGCTCAAAAAAGTCGGAGCAGCCGTCTCTTCCACTCCCGAGACCGAGCTCCAGATGTCTCATGGCTGGCCAGTATGCTTCCAAGAGAACTGCAGCTCCATCAGCTCTCTGGGCATTGACTGCCACAGCAATAACAGTGGGAGTATCGTGACACAGATGAGGATTGCAATTCAGGCAGAGCGCTCTCGTCGAAACAACAAAATTCTTGACACTGGCAAGTTCCCCGCACGGATCCAAGTACATGTTCAGGAAGCCTTCCAGTTGGCAACGATTCGCGGTGCAAGGGCGATCCATATGGAAGATCAGATTGGGACTCTGGAAGAAGGCAAGGTTGCTGATCTTCTCATCTGGAATACGCTTAGCCCTGGCATGATCTGTGCAGCTGAAGAAGACCCCATCGGTGCTATTATTGACCATTCGTCGCCTTCCGACATCGATGCGGTTATAGTAGATGGCCAATTCAGGAAGCGCGATGGTCGCCTGAGATCCATTAAGCTCGACCTTGGACTGGCTCCTGAGTTGAAGCAAGACAAAACAGAAGTAGAATGGCGCGATATCGCGCTTGAACTTCTCAAGAGTAGAGATAGGATCATCGCGGATGAGAAAGAACTTGGCGCAGATGATCGACAGTCTGCTTTCGAGAATGGACTGGCGCTTTTTGGGGTCAATCGGGAGAAGTTGGTGTTTTGAGAAGACAGATTTGCACGCAGTAACCACATTACGAGTTATAAGACATAGGTAGCTTCAATATGTACAATTTACCTACACGCTCGCTCGAGACGAAGTCAACGATATCTGAGCCATTCTACTCTCTCATCGCTTCTCCAAGATACCCAGAGTGGATTCTAGTCTTCTGTCACAATTCAGGACCAAACCCTATGAATGTATACACACGCATCATGTCGGACAAAAGAGGGCATACGATAAGCTCTAGAGAAACACTACTAGTAATTGGCCCAGGATCACCATAGTCTTCATGATACGAGCTGATATGGTGGGTTCTTACCTCGGTAAACTAATTGCAACTCAAATAGCGTAGATAACAATGAGGACTCCAAATCAAGAGGAAGGACTGGATTTTTCTACTGAAACTCAATATATTTACTTATGGATAGATATCTGTAAAATTACTTCCCTTCTCTTCAGTTCTTGAGTGGTCCGTCGGCATTAGCTTGGGTACCGAGAAAATGCCGAGATAGTAACTATTGCGATCACATTAATGACTCCAAATGCGGGGTCTATTTACAGAACTTCAACATAGCCAACTTTAACAATTTGAGATAAATATCCCAAATCACTTATATCATCAATCATGACAGACCCTAGTCATGCCGAAGGCTCTAGCATCACTAATCGTGAACACATGTCCGCACGAGATGTTGTGCACGATGTTTGGAAAGGGCTAAATCTCCCTGCAGAAGCATTGTCATCTGTCAACCTCCCAGGAACCGAAGATCCAGCCCTACCCTCATCCTTCAAAATCGGCATCTTGGCACAAGCTTCCATTGCACTGTCCGCTTTGGCAGCCGCCCAAATCCACGCCCGTCGCAACCAGATCCCTGTTCCTCAAGTCACAGTCCCTCTCGAGCATGCCGTGATCGAGTACAAATCAGAAAGACTTTACACGATTGATGGTAATCCCACACCAATCCGGGGAACCATTGGTGGTTTACACAAGGCATCAGATGGTTACGTTCGTATTCATGACTCATTCCCCAATCATGTCCAGGGAACACTCGAGCTGTTGAGACTACCACTCGATGCGAACAGAGAGCAGGTATCTGAGAGAACAGCTAAATGGGCTGCTATCGATTTGGAGAACTGTGCGACTGTGGAAGGTAAGACGGCTGTTTACGCATTACGTTCGTATGAACAGTGGGAACAGCTTCCACAGTCGAGAGCTATCAGCAACTTCCCCATCGGCATCAAGCAAATCTCGCAATCCTCACCTAACATACCAAGAGCCTTGGAAAGTGGGAATGCGAAATGTCTCCAAGGTCTTCGTGTGGTTGAAATGAGCCGAGTTATTGCAGCACCACTATGTGGTAAAACTCTCGCAGCCCATGGCGCCGAAGTTATATGGATCACCTCTCCAAACTTGCCAGATCTTCCCGTCCTCGATCGCGAGTTTAGTCGCGGCAAAAAGACGGTTCAGCTTGACATACACAATTCCGATGACCACAAGAAGCTTATGGACTTGCTCCGAGAATGCGATGTGTTTATACAAGGCTTTAGACCTGGAAGCCTGGCTGCATATGGCTTATCGCAGGAGGAATTGGTCAAGATCAATCCAAACATCATTGTAGCCAACATGTCTGCTTTTGGCCCTGACGGACCCTGGTCAGGTCGTCGCGGGTTCGATTCGATGGTACAAACATGTTCGGGGATGAACGTCTCTGAGGCTGAACATGCGGGTCAAGGAGAGGCTGCTCGTCCGACACCGTGTCAAGCGCTGGATCATTCTGGCGGATATATGCTCGCAGTTGGTGTAGTGGCTGCTGTCTATCATCGTGGTATCAAAGGTGGTTCGTGGAGAGTAGATGTGTCATTGGCGGGCATGATGAAATATTTGAGGAGCTTGGGACAATATCCTGGTTCGAGTGGTTTCAAGGCTCAAGATTTCAAGAGACCGGAGGATGTCCCCGAAAAATATTTTGAATCTGAGGATACAGCATTTGGAACGATGAAATCGATAAAACACAGCGCTTCAATTAAAGATGTAAAAGTTGGCTGGGATCGAGCGCCAAAGCCATTGGGGTCTGACAGTCCAGCGTGGGACTAGATTCAAGAATGGATTGTTTATAATTTGCCATTCGATAGCTACTCGGCTCAGAGCCTACTGGGTACCAGAAAAGTTGGCCGCTAAGCTTAGGGTATAAGAATAAATAGCCCAAGACGTCTGACCTAAGGAGCATAGGTAGGCTGACCTGATGATTTCATCTCTTATGCTCCCAGAGGCCAACTGTTCTGATACCCTGATGAGAGCCATGTCTATTTGTTCTGGTCCAACGATAGTTCTCCTGATCAATGACTCTTAGCGGACCTGTAGCCAGTTAATCCTTGTACTACCGCTACTGGGTTCCAGAAAAGTTGTCCTCCAAGATTTAGGATGCAAAAATAAATAGCCTAAAAGGGCTAACCTAAGCGGCACAAACTGACCTACTTATTTCGTCTCTGACCAAGTCGAAGACCAAAGTCAAACACCTCGCGATACGCACAGCTATAATGTCTTAAAATGTAGGGCACGAAGAGCAACCTTATTTTCACACAATAAAAAAGCACAGCTAAAGAGCCCGCTTCTGCTTTCACCATACAACCTAAGAAGACCTAGGAAGCCAACCAGTCAGTCAACATACCCACCTTGTCATGCACCCCAATCCTTGTTGATACTAGCACTAGCCAACAACACGATGCCCGAACGCAAGAGCTTGCAGGCATACTGCAACCTTCGCTATCTGCAGGGGACCGCTCTGCCAATAAATGACGCCCTCGGCAGTGGCATAACGCCCAACAAATGCCAGGCCGCGTTCCTTGAGGCCCTTGGAAACGGGTCACTGTACACGGAATCTCTCTCTATCCGTACATAGCCTCAGGGTATCAGAAAGATTGGCCGATGGAAGCACAAGAGACGAAATTAGTGGGCCAGCTTATGACATTTAGAGTACATGCTCAGTTTATTTATTTCAGCATCCTAAAGCTTAGGGGTCATTATAAAATGTAGGGTGAACAGTAGTTAATCGTATCCTCTATTCGTACATATGCAAAGACCTTTAAACATAGTCATTCCCAGAGACTGCATGTGCACATACAAGAATCCACTGCAAGTTAAACGCAAATCGGCAAAGAAGGACATCCTTCTTATCACGGACAATTGTCAATACGTCCCCACTTCGGATTCGCCGCCCCGTCTGAACGTTGCGAGCACAGACTGTGTTTGCCCATTTGCATCCCTGACAGTTTTGAGCAGACATCATGCAAGGCGATGCCAGCGACTCCTCCTCCTTACCCCATACGTGCTTTAGTTCTTCCTGTAGATCACATAGAAAGATATCGAAGTAATCGTATCGGCGGCGCCGGCTGACGTTGAAAGGCATCCACACAAACTGCAGTTTGATCATCACGTTCTCAGTGTCAATTGTCTCGGAGCTCAGCCATTTCAATGCGAACATGCCAGATTCCCACATGGCGCTGAGATTTGGGCTGAGAGTGATCAGATTCCAGGACCTAGAAGGTTTCTGAACTTCGTCAAGTATTCGAAATAGGGCTTTTACCGCCACTGTCTGCTCTTGCACGGAGGTAAAACCGAGAAGGTTGCCAATCAGCGCGCGCAGGGGTCGGTGTTGTTCGCTGTCTTTCACAAGGACATTGCTGGAGAAAGGAATAACGTGACAAGATTGACTGATACCACCGCAACCAGTTACAATACAAGCATTGTTGTCGTATTGCTGACTTTTTTCTACAGCTGGTGAGAAAGGAATAGCACGCATGGCGTTGAAACCTAAGTAGATAGAATGGATTAGCTGAATTGTCAGGTGCATCACATTTGGAACCCGCCTGATTGCCTCCAAAGCTATGACCGGGCTGCACACTTACTCAAATAGTGGAGGGTCTGGATTGCTGCAAAAAGACCATCCATTTTTGGTGTCGGGTGATCGGCAAGGTAACGTAGGCTGTTCTCAGGCATGTATAGGAGGACTCCAATGTGCGTGCCGTTCAAGGTCCCGTTGGCAATCATTTCGGTCTTGGTGATAATCTTGACGATGTAGGGGAAGTGTTTCTAACATAACGCGGCTGATAGTACCTCTTCGGGAGCGACGTTCTCTTGCCTGTGTCTTAAGAATATTGAGGCCTCGCTCTGCATGTATGGTGGGCATTCGGTAATGAAGCCGACGGCGTCTTGGAAAAGTGCATTCGTTTCGGAGGACATGTTGCAGATATGAATTCTCGTTGTTGACTAAGTGTGGTTGTAGAAGAGTGAAAGAAACATAACATCAACATGTTGCAAACTACAGCATCGAAAGTAGTGGTGGTAGCACTCTTAGACCCTTCGTCATCCTGCCTGTCGAATAACTTACTCCTGCCATGCGGCAGGAGGGGGTCCTCAGGGTATCAGAAGACATGGCCGCNNCCCTAAGACTTTGATGGTCAACATTTCTGCTACTGTTAGCTCTACTGTCAAGCCGTTCTGATCTAGATCGACATGCTGTCTGTTCCCCTCCCAAGGTGTATGCCGAAAGATATGTGCCTTCCAATCCAGGAAAAATACCTCTGTCCCAGACTTCCCCTTTCCCCGACTAAAAATCTACCTACCAGTCTATCATTCTCAACTGGTGGATATTAGAAAAGTTGACCCCTGAGCTTCAAATACAAAGACAATTAGCCCAAGGAGTTCGATCTAAGTAGTATAAGCTTATCTACTAATTCGTATTCTATGCTCCTGGAGACGAGTCTTTCTGACATCCTGCCTCTTCCCCAGCTTGATGAACTGTTTGTTCCTTCTACATCAACATTAGGTACGATCCTTCCATTTCCTAGATCTCGCCGACATTGAGTCACACGCAGCAAGCACCTTCCTAAGCAATCCAATGAATACCTACCACCTTCATGGCGGGATTCTCGTTGGCATGTTGAGAGGAGAAATCTCTCGTTGCTGCGTTCCAGCATCACGACCTATACAGCACCCAGCAGTGACGATACCGGTGTTTACGGCTGAAACTGCGTTTATAGTCGCCTCAAAGCTGATGCATAGAGTTGTTCTACCTGAAGCCGTTTCGGTAGATCTGTCGCCGTCCGAAACTGCCAACGAAGAAGCCATTTCGGAACACCATTCGTCGTCCAAATGTTCCGACGAAGAAGCTGTTTCCAAATGCCCAACGCCGTCCGAATCGTCCGACACAGAACCTATCTCGAAATACAATTCGTCGCCCAAAATTGTCAAAAAAGAAGCCATTTCGAATGATAGTTCATCTCCCAAAAGTCCCGATCAAGAACCTGTTTCAAAACATCCGACGCCGCCTGAGTCGTCCGACACAGAAACTATTTCAAAATACAATTCGTCGCCCAAACGTGTCGAAAAAGAAGCCGTTTCGAAATATAATTCGTCGCCCAAAAGTGTCGACAAAGAAGCTGGTTCAAAATACCGATCGCCGCCTGAATCGTCCGACAAAGAAATGGATACTCTGTAGATGATAGCGAGTACCTATGCATAGATTCAATCAATAAAAAGACAAGCACCAAGACTTAGTATACTTTTTACACATTTACAGACTCTCTTCTGACCGTCCAGACTCGGTATTTGATCACGAGACGTCAAAGT